>CM021110.1:378900925-379069267 GCA_007115665.2 Sequoiadendron giganteum
TGATATATACACCTACCTAAAGTTAGGAATCCTCCCCACTAACATCACTTCGAACCTAAAATGCACTTTTGTCAAAAGGACTTCACGATTCTTCATCCTAGGAGAGACCCTCTTCCATAGAAGTACCGACGAAACCTTGCTATGTTGTTTAAAACCCGAGGAAGCCTTGACTACTCTAACTGAGGTACACAATGGCATGTGTGGATCACACTCAAGTGGTATGACCTTGGCTAAAAAGTTGTTGAGAACAGGGTACTACTGGCCGACGATGGAAAAAGAGGCACACAACTTTGTCAGAAAATGCCTACAATGTCAACAACATGGAGACCTTATTCATGCACTAGCTCAAGAACTATATCCCATTGTTACACCTTGGCCCTTTTCACAATGGGGGCTCAATCTCATTGGTAAAATATCACCCACCTCATCCAATGGCCATAAGTTCATCATCACCGCCACTGAATATTTCACAAAGTGGGTCGAAGCAATTCCCATGACCTACATCATGGGAAAACAAATATCCAAGTTCATCCTGAATTACCTCATTTGCTGATATGGGTTTCCCCAATCCATTATCTCTGATAATGGGATGCCTTTCAAAAATCAAGATATCTGTGATTTGTGTGAAAAATTCAAAATCCAACACCGTTTTTCCACCCCATACTATCCACAAGGCAATGGCCAAGCAAAAGCTACAAATAAAACCATTTTGAAAATCCTCAAGAAAACAGTCAATGACTCTGGTTGTGACTGGCATCTGTAGCTAAATCCTACCTTGTGGGCCTATCGCACTAGCATCCACATGCCAACAAGCGCCACCCCATTCTCCCTAGTCTATGGGTCAGAAGCCATCCTCCCCATTGAGATCGAGCTCCCGTCATAGAGGATATCACTACAAAACCTCATAACAGATGAGGAATGCAGGGTCACAAGACTCAACAAGCTAGAATTACTAGATGAGTGGCACATGGATGCCCTTAATCATCTACAAGTGTACCAGAATCACCTAAAAAGGAGCTACAACAAGAAGATTAGACAACGCACTTTCCAAGTTGGTGAACTTGTGCTGAAAGAAAACCAAAAGAACATGCCAAATCCAGATACAAAGGGAAATTTTGAGCCCAACTGGCTGGGACCTTTTGTCATTACCGCAAGTTACAAATCGGGGGCATATCAGTTATCGACACTAGAAGGAAAACCCTTGCAGGAGCCCATGAATAGCTCACACCTCAAAAAGTTTTATGCCTAAATCTTGCAAGGTATAGAACAAGAAAATACAAAAACAATTAGAAAAAGTCTTGTGAAAATGGTCACCTTGATGAAAACCTAGTGAACAGGCATCTTGGCGACAACAAAAAAATCAAAAAATACAAATAATTCAAAAAATACAAAAAATCCAAAAAAATCAAAAAAAGGATTGAAAACAGTAAAGAAAAAAATCGTCTTCTAGTGAAAACCACTTCGGTGGTGCTTTGGGCAAGTACCTTCGTGAAAATTTGGCAAACAAGCACCAAGTGTAAATAAAACACCTTCCCCATCTACCAGGATCTGCACAACTCATTCATTCCATCACTTTCCACTCATCCACTCACATCCATACCATAGCCTGCGCTGGTGTCTATACCATATTCCACCATGAAGCTACTTGGCATTCCTAAGGTCAGTCTGTCCTGCCTTTATCGAAGTAGTCTATCGCACCACACTGGGGGCACGTTCTCACAACATCAGATCGGATTCGTGTATATTCTCGAAATTCATCAAAAAAAATCCAAAAACATTCAAAAAACATTCAAAAATCCAAAAACATCCAAATATCATAAAATCTTCAAAAAATTCATCATTGAGTCTTGTCAGTTTGTCACTTTGTCGAACTACGTCATCTTTGAGCTTGAACGTAGGCAAGGTTGATCTTTGATCATCCCCTGAGACAATAGAGTTGGTCCTTAGGCATTTGTCGCCTGGGCAATCTGTTTGCCCATCTATTCTGCATCTTAAGTCAGTTCTTTAAAGGCAATAAAATGGCAATCCATTTGTCCATCTTATCATCAAGTCAAGTCTGTCATCAGTCAAACTACGTGGTCTCTGTGTATATAACGTAGGCATGGCTAATCTATGGATCAGCTCCCAAGACCCCTAGGATAGGTCTTTAAGTTAGTCTATTCATTGTAAATCTTGAAAATACCAAAAACAGACTCAAAACATTTGAAAAAACCCAAGATGGTGCATCCCTTTCATCTCGCTTTCACCCGTGATTATCATCACTCATAATAAAATCAATCGTCACTTTCACCCTTTGGTGAGTCAGTCATAAGCAATTTTAGCAGGTTCCAAAGTGAACGCTTAATCGTCAGAGTCTCAACCCTAAGTCAGTAAGCAAGCAAGTTGGTCAACTCGGAGTATCAATAGCTTATCACCCAAATCAGTCCCATCAAAACCCTGATCACAACATGTCCTAGGATGAAGCTTTGTTGCGATGGACATAAGCATCAGGTACCCCATAGTAGTTAGTCTTGGCTAGCGGTATGAAGAACATTAGCTTGTTTGTTTGCTTTATTTTGGTCTTTTTGAATTATCTTATTTTGTGCTCATTCCAAGGACCTCTCGATGATGCCTAAACAAAATAGGTTTAGAGAGAAAGGAATGGGGAAAAGATCATTATCTTTTCATTTGCTATGCTTGTTGGATATTCTTGTAAAATAACTTCGTCAGGCGTACTTTGTTTGTTTGTAGAGAGGATGTTTTAGGTATCTTGTTGACCACATAAGAAGGCTCACCTTTTTATGTTTTAGCCCGAGATGTCTGGAATATCTAAACTGCATTCTGAATAAGGTTATGTTTGTCAAAGTGTGAACAATAGTACTCCTATCTGTTTGACGAGTCAAGGTCCATCACACTAGGTACAATGCCATCTTGGTCCTTTATACCTTGATGCCTCATACCTATGTGTGTTATCAAACATAATGTAATTGGCCCTTCGAAAATCCCAATCCCTAGAAAATCATCATCATCATCGATAATAATCTGAACTTGTGGGGATCTTCCTTCCATCCATCTTATTCTTCTTATTCTTCTATCTTTACTAACATTTCTATCTAAAATCAGTGTGTCATATCAAAATATACACAAGGCTACCCATGGCCGATGACTGTCTATACATCATCAGAATTGTCTACATCAAAGAAATATATTTCATCCTCTCATCAATAGAACCACTCCTCGCATTTTATCGTGATCTCGATAAAAAAATTTAACATTTTCCACTCGATCTCTCGAGGGGGCAATAGTGGGGCATCTGAAAAATTGAGAAATTTTGAACTTTGATCACAAAAGTTTATTCTTTGAATCAATGCAACAAGTACATTGCTTCAAAGAGGGGCAAAATGTAGACATGAAAAATGTACATTCTCGATCTGGCACATTTGATCCAGATTACTAACGACATTTCCTCCTAAATCATACTCTCAGCATTTCATCATATTCTATCTCTTAATTTAATAAATCATTGTTTATTTGACTAAGTCTTCCTCTTTCAGTAATTAAATTAATCAATTTAATTTAAATGACCTTACATCTCTGTTTAATTAAATAAATCTTTTTATTTGATTAAATTCTCTAAAGTCCTCTTATTAAATTAAATAAATTAAAACCTTATTGGATTTAATCTAACATATTCCTCCTTAGTTAAATAAATCAAATCATTTACTTAATTAAATCATTTCCCCTCAATTTTGATTTAAATTAATTCATCTATTTGAGTCAGAATGGTCAAATCATCTAATTCTTGATTAAATTAATCAAAACCTTGATTAAGATAATCCCTCTCACTAAAATCCTCTAGATTTTGCAAGTTGCACAATAAATCAATTACTTTGAATTATTAATTCATCTATTTTCCCTCACATGGCATCAAAAGGGAATATTCCCTTAATTTGAATTCAAATTCAAATAGGATGGGTACTTCCAACAAGGCATTTAATGCCTCTTACATTTCCTTTTCCTTGAGCCAAGTGACATTAACTCCATTTCCCTTCCCTCTAAACTTGCCAACTTTCAAATTCAAATTTGAATCTCATGTCATTTATCATGCACATTGATCAAAATGTGCACAACCATCAACCATTCACATCTTGACAAGTGACACTTGGCCATTGGATGTTGAATGAGCCCACATTGCTCAAACTCACTCTTCTTCCAATTTTTGAAATCTATAAATTGAAGGCTCTTCTCCTCAATCATCATCCACAACTCATAGGCAAAGTTACTCTCTCCAATTGAGAACTAATTTTTCTCTTTGTTCACAATCATCCATCATCTCTCCAAATTTGCAACAAGGTTATGCTCAAATCTCTTTGGATATTTGACCATTTCTCTAATCACATACCATCTACAACATAGGAATTGGGAAAGGGCCAATTGCAACACTCCATTGGCACCAATTCCCCCATGGAATCATCATGTTATTAGCTTAATTAGGATTGAGTTTCTTTCATTTGAAATTTACTTGGGTTCTTCATTTCTTAGTTAAGTTTGAATAAATGGATTTCATGGGGAATCCCTCATTGTTTGCATGCATTAATATCTAACACTAACAATGTTTGACTTCTTGGTGCACTTGTAGGTTTAGGGGTTCACACCATGTTGATTCACCCTTCCTCTACTACCCATCACGTAATTCAAAGCATCAAATTTTATTTCCACCCAATATACTTCATAAAAATCAGAACTAATAATTAAAATTATACCTCCTCCTTCATAAAAAAAAAATGTATTCATTTACCTCATTTCTTCTTCTACCCACTATGTTCACTTCATGAAATTTTACTGTTTCCTTTCCTTTTGGAAGACATGACACTACTGCAACCTATTTTTCTTCACTCAAAACTGCATTAGTACTACTATCAAAAGACTTGATTTCCATATTACTTGACAAAGAATCATGATTACTAATTAAAAAAAATTCACCTACACTATTCTCAAGCAAGGATTATTCATAAAACTCTTCCTTAACCTTCTCTCTCCACTCTACCAATTCACCTTTATCAAAAATAATTTATGCTGCAAGAAACTTGTCTATTCCTTCATTCTCTTTCTCATCAAAGGAAATAATAAAATCAGGTTTTACCTTACTTTCTGCTCCAAACTTAATTCCACTTGAGATTCCTTCTTCAATCTGAGTCAACATTTAACCTTTCTCATCTTCTTCATTGTTAGTGTTAACAAATCCAACATATTCATACTTTATACCATCTAAAATTATGATTACATTAACCAAACAAGACCTTTCATTGCGTCAAACCTTACCCATTTCTTCTTTCAATGGCTTCAATTTGTGTTTCACTTCATCCTTCATCAATGTGTATGTGTTGGTGTAGATACCAAAAATTGGTCTAGGCTTGCGAGTACACATTTCGACATAATTTTCTATAGTCCATCATCTTGATTAAATAATGTTAATTATTTAATTACCCTTTCTAACACATATTTCTTCTATTAATTAAATACCCCTTTTTAATTAATTCATTATTAATCTTTATTCAACTTGATTAATTTGTTTAATTATGTTGCAAACTAATTAATTTTAACCCCTTTATCTATCAATTAAATAATTTATTATTTAATTACCCCTTTATCATACTTTTCCAACTATAATTAAATATCTTTATGTAATTATTCATTTAATCCCCGTTATCTATAATTAAATATTTATTATTTAATTATTTATATTATTCTTTCAAAAAGTCAATTAATATAAATTACTTTATTTATTTAATTAAAGTCTCATTTTCGAATGATTGAATTAAATTAACATTTAACTCATCTATTAATTAATTATGTCACATTCCTCTATCATTCGGTTATCTAATTCATTCACTCACCTTCTAACTCGAGATCTATTTTTAGTTCTTCAGTTATCTCCATGTTTATCTATACGAGAAGACTCTCCATTGCAACTAGTCAATTAACTATGTTCTAACTCCTGTTTGCATTCGAATGCATTAAGTCTTCGAGTTCCAACTTTGGCTTTTGCATACAAAGTCTATTTCTTCTATTTTTGGAGATTAAGATCTGAACTCGTGTTCTAACTCACGTTCTATCTAACACATAACTCACATCACATGGAATTCATCAATCTCGTCCATCGATCTCTCTTTTAATCTGAGCTGATTGTTCAAAAAGACAAAATCTATAAAATGGCTTGTCACAATCATTAATCCTCCTCCCAAAATCATACACTTTTGAGAAGAGAAACTATTCTTCGATATTTTTCTTAGACACTCGACAATACTATACTTGCATTCAAACACAGAAATCTGAGGGCAAGAATATTGAAAAGGCAAAATGGAGAAGAGCAATGGAGATAATTCGAAAGGGTGAATGCATATTCGATGAGATCATTTTGGTTTTATTATTTAGTTTACTTATTCATTCTTTGTTGTTATATTTTAGATTATTTAGATTAGGATTTAACTTTCTTTATCTAGTCACAGCATATTTGCAGAAAATATAAGATGTTACATTTGGTGAACCCGACGTGAAATGCTTCAAAATCCGCACATATTTTTGTGTTTCCGTTTTTTCATTTTTTTTTCTTTTTTGTAGGTTTTCTGTATGGCGCACCGCATCTGTTCTGCAAAATGATGCATCTGCATCCCTGAACCACATCTGTGAAAAACAACAACGCATCTGTCATAAAAAGTTGCATCCGCTAGGTCATGAATCGCATCCACCTGTCAACAAATTCACGAACTACATCCGCTTGTCAATAGTCAAACTGCATCTATGACTGCAAAAGCCACATCTGCCTGGTAACACTTTTTCACCTTTTATCGATTTCTGTGCATATATATTTTCACTTTTTATTTTTATAGTTGTTTTGGATTTTTGCTAATGTTTGTGTCAGTTATGTTAAGGAGGAATAACATAGTGTTTGCAGGACAAAGTATAGAAGACATTTAAAAACATAAGACAATTTTTTTGTGGGATGAAAGCTGAAGAACAATGAACTACTGATGAATTTGCATGCAGGACCTAATGCCTTTGTGTTAAATTCATTTATTTAAGCAGACTTTTGTTTGGTAGATAGATAATCGTCATGTGGGATTAAAATGAATTTTATGTTTGATAGATAGAAAATTGTCATTTGAATTAAAAAGAACCACTATCTTCTTTGTTTAGTGCTTTGTACGTATCTGTAACCCTTATGATTCAGTAAACCGAAGTATCCTCTCCCCTTGCACAGTCATGTGATCCTGGGTGTAAGAGAAACAGTTGCTGACTCTAGAACTTGGGCCTGTCTTGGTGGGAAAAAGTACTCACCCCAAGATGACTCAAACTGGTAGCACGCTAAAGCCAAGCTACTTCCAGCTGGTATAGAAAAGTGGATTCTTGGGGAAAGCCCAAGAATCACGCACACTATTCCAATGAGATGGATAGAAATGGACTCTCGCTGACATTGGATAATGTCCCACAAATGGAATGCCCTTATTAAACACCTTGTTGTAGAGTTACCAAAATCCTACCTACTTGTTGGCATAGCAGGGTCAGCCCTGTGAAGCCGTCTTATATTCTTACGGTTTATGTGTGGAAATGAAATGTATGCCATGGGAGTTTCATGGATATAGTAGCTTGGCTACCCCGTATAAGTGAGTGTCATGGAGGGGAGCCAGTGGGGTCAAGCTACTAGTCATTCGCCATAAATATGCGTAGTTGGAGAAATCCAAATAAGAATTCAACAAGTCTTGTCATAAAAGCCTAGGTTGTAATTATTTTTCGAGTCTTAACAAGTCCTTACCATCACAAAAATTGAAAATAAATTGATTTATGTGTTTGCTCTTCATTGTATTCGTCAAAATCTTGAACAAACAAACAAAGTCAGTCAACAACTTTCGGGAAAATTTCAACTTTCAAAAAAAATTCAAATGTCAGAAAACAGAGTCGCATTTGTCAGTTTAATCACCGCATACATATTAGCGAGGCACATCTGTTAGGGGAAAATCCACATCTGGTTATCAAAATTTTCACTTTTCATAGTTTGCATATCACGAGTCGCATCTGTTAGTTTTCGAATCGCATGCGTGCATGCAAACCGCATCTATCAGTTTTCGAGCTGCATGTGTATCTAAAAACCGCATTTGTCATTGGAAAAACCGCAACTGTCAGAAACACTACATGCACTGTCAAAAAACCGCATCTATCAAAATATGAACCGCAATTGTTAGGAGAACCGCATTTGCCTGTCAACAAAAAACATCAAAAATCGGGAGCTGAGTCTAAACATCATTGTGAAAATTTGTTGTAGGTTCTTAAGATCAACCTTAAATTCGAAACTGGTAAATTTTTTTCAAATCCATGCATCGTTAGGTGTCATATACATCTTAGTTACCATTAGTAGGTGTCATATACGTCTTATTCATAGTAAGCATCCTAGTCATAGTCAGCATAAGTTGCATACATATAGATACTCCCTAGGAAATTTCATATCACAAGATTAGATAACTTTCCTCGTCATTGGAAACATTCATGTGTTGATTTTTCAAAATCATTGAACCTTGTCACCTTAGTCCCATCTAGTGGATCTTTTCATCTCATTAGTCTAGTTTGAAAAATTCACGTTGTCACTGTCCTTGTCATACAATCAGGTTCCTTGGTCAAAAACAAGTCTTTGCATGCATTTGTCCCATAGGTGGTAGGTTATACCATCTTAGACTCATTTATCGTCATAGTCTACTCATATCTTGCATATCATTAGTCCTATCATATGTCATCTTAGTGTACATCTTTTAGAAACCATTCTAGCTACGTCATTTATCGGCAAAAAATCCAAAAATATAGACATAGGTCATATCAGTTTTTAGGCATAGTCTGCATTACCCATATTGAGCAAATTTTTCATGGTCGAAACAAGGTCCCAAAAGAAACAAAAAGCAATGACAGACCCAAATGAATTCATCAATCCATTCACAAATCAACCGTCAGGAAGTAAACAACCCTACAAGTCTTTGCTAGAAAAACGTGTCACTAGGGACACGCATGGTCAAATTTATATAAAAGACATAGACGCATGAGTACAAGATCCTAAATTTTCATCCTTCATGGATGAATGTTTGGCAAATGATCCGCAATGCTATCTAGCAAAATTGCTAGCAGAAGGTGCCAAACTACCCATAGGATTGGATATTTGTACTTTGCTAACACAGTCAACTCAAGCATCCCAAATTGCAACGTCAGCAGTCTCTATTCCCTAAATAACCATAGTGATACCAACTAGTATACCAACTCAAACATCGTCAATTATAAACAAAACCCCTTTCAACATACCACAAGGTTTACAATTCACTACGGGGGCAACTTCCTCCAACCCCTTTGACACCAACACGACTGTTAAGAGAACCAAAGTTGGCGGAAACATACCTATACCAAGTCAAATCATTCAGACAGGAAGCATTACTATTCCAAATAAGACATTTCAGACAAGAAGCATTCCTATACCTACTCAAACCATTCAGACAGGGAATATCCCTATACCGAATCAGAATATCTTGACAGGATATATTCCCTCGCGTAATCACAACCCATCATAGAACATGGCGTATCAAAATGCTTACATTGATCCAAATATCATGAACACCATGTCCTTGACACAAATCTATGTCCTTCAAAACAAGATGCAAAATCTTCAACAACAGTTGGACAACATGTCTATGTCTGGAAAATGAACTATCTCAGCGCAAGACCTATGTCCATGTCCCTTTGACAAAGCGCTTTACATGACACCTTTCCCCCATGGATACATTATACCAATTTTTCCTAAGTATAATGGGAGAAAGAATCCTATAGAACACATTAGAGATTTCTCAACAACATGCATGGACATATCGTATGACCCCACATATTTGATGAGACTATTTCCATGAACCCTTGTCGGGATAGGACTAGAATGGTTCTCTAAATTACCATATGGTATACGATCTTGGGGCGAATTGGCTAAGAAGTTTATTGAATATTTCACCTTTAACATAGACAATGAGGTAACAATTACAACCTTGTGCCACATGACACAAGAAGATGGTGAAAATTTCACCACTTTCTTTCAGAGGTGGCGAAGTCTAGCTAGTAGGTGTCCAGTTGAAATACCTAAAAAACAGAAGGTCACAATATTCCTAGAGAACATCAACCCCAAATTGCGAAGTGATCTAAGGGTACACTATTATACTTCATTCTCAGACTTGGTACAATAGGGAATCATCCTTGAGAAAAGCCTCATAGACAAAGGAGAAATGAAGGCACCAGGTAGAAACCCCATTGCCCAGAATCAAAATGTGCCAAATGATAGAAGGAAATTTTGGTCTAGGAACAAGAATGTTACAAATGATGGCATTTTTGATGCTAAAAACATACATACAAGACCAATTATCACACTTAGAGGTTACAACTCCAATCAAGACACGACAGATAGTCTAGATCAACAAGCTAACTATGTCCAAAATTCACAACAACAAAGACCACAACAAAGGATATTTCCTACATGTGAATTTACACCTTTAGGACAACCAATCGAGGTTATTTACAAAGAATTGATTAAACACAATCTCATCAAACCTTTGGAACCAAGGGAGTATGATCTTGGACAGTTTAAACCTTCTTGGTGGGATGACAAAGCCCATTATGAATATCATCAAACCAAAGGGCACAACCTCCAACAATGTCATCAACTCGAGAACATAATACAAGACTTTGTTGAGAATGGAACCATAGAGGTTGGTGGGCAGAAAAACACTAAGAACAATGATCATAAGGTCTTCACAGACCCATTACATGATCACACAAAAGGAAAAGCCTCTAGTTCGAGACCTAAGAACGATCCATCAACTAATTACGCCAACACCAACTATGACTATGCAAAAGGAAAGATCGTATATAGCCTCCATGTTGCAAATGAGCATGTTGATACCTTCACCATTAAGAAGCATCCGGAATGTAGTGTAAACAAACGTAGAACTAAGATCACTATTCCAAGTCCTTCTTCTGAGCCATCCACGGAAGCTTCCAAGTACAAGTACAACCTTCTTGATCAATTGAGTAAAACCCTCATGCAAATATCTATCTTGGAATTGTTGACCTTATCACCTGGGCATCCAGCCATCCTTGACAAAGCTCTACAGAATACAACCATTCCTATAGACTTAGATGTCAATAATTTTGAGGAAATGGTGGGATATTTGACCAACTCACATCATGCCACATTTTCCCAATAGGATTACTCAATAGAGAAGTCAGATCATAATGACCCCTTACATCTTGAAGTCTTAGTCCATGAAACTAGAGTTAGATGAGTCTTGGTAGATGGAGGAGCAGGTTTGAACCTGTGTACCCTTAAATTGGTTAAGGCATTAGGATTCTCAAAAGACTGTGTAGATACCTCTAAGAGTATAGTCATCAAGGCTTACAATGATGAGGAAAGATCGTCCAAAGGAGTTGTCACACTCCCTATCCGAATTAGCCTAGCTATCATGAACACCAACTTCCAAGTCTTGGATCTCACCCTCCCATACAACTTGTTGTTAGGTAGACCTTGGATACACGCAATGAAGGTTGTACCTTCAACATACCACCAATGTCTCAAATTCCCCTATAATGGCACAGAGATCACCATTGATGGTGATCCAGATCCTTTTCAGTATTGTACAAGCCTAAATGAAATTCCACAACGAAAAGTGCCAGTTAACCAAGAAGCTTCTCCATCCACTTTATCCCAATACATTAACCCCTCACATCTCACTAAGTCCCTTTCATTCAAACCACCATCATCCACTCCAAAAACTTGAGATCCAAGACAAGGGCTATGGTGAATACAAAATAAAGGCATCATACTGTGTTAGTGAACTGATTCCACCTAAGGCCTATGGCCTACCCATGGCAGATAGAAGACAGCCAATGGTCACGTTTCATGTTCCCCCTACAATGAAATTAACCAAATGGGGAGAGTTAAGCAAAGAAATTATGGATCAAGGTGATTCCTGGTTGTATCAAGAAGAACATGAATACCCCTCCCCATCTATTCAAATAGCCAAGGACTAGCATGGAAAAGGTTTTAAAATAATGCAAAAAGAAGGCTATGACGGGCATAGTGGGTTAGGTCTATATCAGAATGGAAGGATAGAACCAATTACTGTCTACCCACGACCGAAGTATCTAGGGCTAGGGTGTCAACTGCTTAGAATCGGGTTTCCATGTACATCGTTATCATTTCAAGAGGAATTGAATGATTACGCAAACATCGAGACATCTCATGAACCATTTCCCCCAGTTTACGACAAACCCCCAATTTATGAAAAACCTCTATTTTTTGATGAATCCCCTTACTCAAGTTATGGTGAATGGGAGTCCCTTTCATCTACTAGTACTATGAACATAGATGCCTTATTTGGAGAATTGGACCTCAACCTGAAACCTGAACCAAAATTATCTAGTCCTCGTCCTAAGAAGCACTTGTCCAAACAAGAATGGCAAGAGAACTATTATTGGGAAACCCTTGATCATGCATCTTGGGCACCTGAAAAGCCATCTTCTGACGACTTTTCCCTTACTATGGTCCCACATCAGAGTATACCTACACCTAGGAAGAAGAATAAGGAGTTAGTCCAAAAATTCTGTGACCATGTCAACCACTCTGTATTCACCTTGTCGGTAGATACCTTTAAAAACTCCGATGATGACATGCCCCTAATATATCTCGAACTCATCGACTGGGATCAACAAGGTACACCTATAATAGATACATTCGAGAATGATGAAGCAATTGCTGAGTTCATGGGACTTAGAGAAGGCATACCAAGAGGGGACCATAAAGCAGGTTTTATAATAGACTTGGATGATAAGGCATACTTTGGGGGGTATATTTACACCTCTAGTTGCAAAAATGAAAATGAAAAAAAAAAAAGACAATATAAAGAAAAATGATGAGTCCCTAGGTGAAAACTGAAAGGCACCTTTGGACGAAGAAAAAGACAAAAATAAAGGATGTATCCAAGGATGGAAACCTCATAGAGGCACCCAAGGATAGAGGTTTAAATATTCTCCCCATTGAATAGGAAAAGTCACCGATGCTAGTGGAAGAATGTATTGAAGTTAACATAGGTATAGAAGAGAATCCTCGGAAGCTATATTTTGCAACTTCTTTAACAGAGACAGAAAAACATGAGTTTAAGGACTTCTTCACAAAGAGACAAATAAAATTTGCATGGTCGTATGCTGAAATGCTTGGGCTGGATCCAAACTTAATATTGCATCATTTACCACTATAGCCAGGTATCAAACCAGTCAAGCAGAAGTTGAGAAAAATGCATCCACAAATTGCTCTATTAGTCAAGGTAGAACTTAAGAAACTTTTGGATGTAGGATTCATAAGGAAAATAGACTATGTAGATTGGATATCAAATCTTGTACCAGTGACTAAGCCAACTGGGGGAATTCGCATTTGCACTGACTTTAGAGACATCAATAAGGCATGTCCTAAGGATGACTTTCCTTTTCCGAATATCGACATGATAGTAGACCTTACAGTAGGCTATGAAATACTATCCCTCATGGATGGTTTCTCTGGATATAACCAGATTAAAATAGCATCTTAAGACTAGCATAAAATAGCTTTTACATGTCCATGGGGCACATACTATTGGAATGTTATGCCATTTGGCCTTAAGAATGCAGGAGCTACCTATCAGCGGGCCATGACTACAATTTTCCATGACTTTGTACATACTTTCATGGAAGATTATGTAGATGAAATCATAGAAAAATCAAAAACAAGGGAAGATCATTTGAAATTCTTAGACAAGATATTCCAAAGGTTGGAGAATTACAATGTCAGACTAAATCTGAAGAAGTGTGTCTTTGGAGTCAAATCAGGGAAATTTTTAGGGTATATCATCTCTTGTAGAGGCATTCAAGTAGATCCAGAGAAGGTAAGAGCCATCATAGAAATGCCTCCTCTAGTCAGTATTGGTCAACTCAGAACCCTACAAGGGAGATTATAGTCAATTAGACGTTTCATAGTACAACTGGTAGATAAAATACATGCATTTCAGCATCTACTCAAGAAAGGAGTGCCATTTGTATGGACCCTTAAATGTCAACAGGCCTTCCAGAAAATCAAGGACTATTTGCTTACTCCACCAGTCTTAATGCCACCTATAGAGGGAAAATCATTGATACTTTACATCTCAGCAACTCAGTCGGTATTAGGGGCTCTTCTCGCACAACACGATGATCAAGGTCATGAGAGAGCAGTTTATTATATCACTCGTACCTTAGTGGGCTATGAATTGAATTATAGCAACATAGAATGTGCCTATCTTTCGGTAGTCTTTGCTACCCAAAAACTTCAGCACTATATGCTCAATCGACAAACAATGCTAATTGCAAAAATTGATCCACTTAAATACCTCCTAAGTAAAGCAGCTTTAACAGGCCGATTGGCTAAATGGGTCATGATACTTAGTGAGTATGACATTTAGTATGTTGAAAGGAAGGCTATAAAAGGATAGGTGATTGTAGATCAACTAGCTGATGCACCTATAAAGGCAGACCATCCATTAGTGGCAGATTTTCCAGATGAATTTCTCTTCAACATTGACATTAAAACAAAATGGAAACTATACTTTGATGGGTCACACACAAATCGTGGTTCAGGAGTTGGTATCTTATTTATCACACCTCAAGGTGATACCATTCCCAAATCATTTAGGATTGCATTTCCTTGCACCAACAATATAGCAGAATATGAAGCTCTAGTGACAGGGTTGAAAATGGTAGTTCATTGGACAATTAAGAGCCTACATGTTTTTGGTGACTCTCAACTTGTAATCCAATAGGTAAATGATGACTACAAGACTAAGGATGAGAAGCTTGCACCATACAAGTGAATGGTTGATAGTTTCAAATAGTATTTCAAAGACATAACTTTTCAACAAATACCATGTATCCAAAATAGAGCTACAAATGCAATGGCAACCATGGGTTCCTTGTTGGATATTCCGAGTAATGTGCCTAAGTTTGAGTTCTTGGTTGAATAGCTTTTGGTTCCCGCTTATGATGTCCTCGATACTGCGATAGTGTGTACCATTGTTGGTCCTACGTCTCCTTGGTATAAAGACATATTCGACTACCTCACTGACCAAACCCTACCACAAGATTTGTCTAATAACCAACATCGAACATTCATCCAAAAGTCAGCAAACTACACCATCATCGAAGAAACCCTATATAGACGCACCTTAGATAACGCCCTTATTAGATGTCTCGATGCTGAAGAAGCACAAACAAATTTGCGAGTGGTACACGAGGGTATATGCGGATCTCATTTGAGTGGTCCTACTCTAGCCCACAAGATTATGAGGTTAGCTTACTATTGGCCTACAATGGAGAAAGATTCATACGTCTTTGTAAAGAAGTGTAGACAATGTCAAATACATGGAGACTTGATAAGAATGCCAGTGCAGGAGCTTCATCCAACTACTTCACCATGGCCCTTCGCCCAATGGGGACTCGACCTCATAGGTAAGATACACCCTCCATCATCAAATGGCCATAAATTCATCATCACCGCCACCGAATACTTCACCAAATGGATTGAAGCTATTCCCATGACATACATAACCAACACACAAATATCTAAGTTTATCCTAAACTATATCATTTGTCAGTATGGTGTACCACAATCCATAATCATAGACAATGGCTGCCTATTCAAGAACCAAGAAGTATGCCATTTATGTGAAGAATTCCACATCAAACACCATTTCTCCACTCTATATTACCCACAAGGTAATGGCCAAGTTGAGGCATCTAATAAGACTATTGTTAGAATCCTTAAGAAGACTGTCAATGATGCTAGCCGTGATTGGCACCTACAGCTTCATCCTACCTTATGGGCTTATCGCACAAGCATCCATACTCCCACCGACACCACTCCATTTTCCCTCATATTCAGGTCCGAAGCTATCTTACCTATCGAGGTTGAAATACCTTCTCTACGGGTATCCTTGAAGGGTAATGTTGAAGATGAAGAGTACCGTGTCTCAAGGTTACAAGAGCTAGAATTGCTGGAAGAACGAAGACAGAAGGCATTAGATCATTTGCAAGCATATCAGAATCGTCTTTGTCGTAGTTACAATAGGAAGGTTCTCAATAGACATTTTGACATTGGTGACCTGGTATTAATGGAGAATCCTAAGAACCAAGCTGAAAGAGAGAAACTAGGTAAGTTTGAGCCTAACTGGTTGGGGCCCTATATAGTCACGGAAGCCTTTGGATCAGGAGCGTACCAACTCTCTACACCTGAAGGAGAGCCACTTTTGTCCCCTATCAACAGTTTGCATCTAAAGAGGTTCTATGCTTAGTCTCTAAGAATCCATGTCTTAATCTAGAAAAATACAAAAAAAAATGGAAAAACAAAAAAATGGTTACCTTGATGAAAACCTGGCAAACAAGCGTCTTTGTAACACCATTTTTTTTTTTGAGAAAAATAAAAAAGGTAAAGAGAAATAAATCCATCCAATAGTGAAAACCACTTCGGTGGTGCTATGGATAAGTACCATGGTGAAAACCTGGAAAATAGGCACCATGTGTAGTCAAGCTCGCTCTTCTGTCTACCATCATTCTAATCAGACTTTTTCACCATCTCTCATAATAAATGGTTTTCTTATCCATTATTTGGAATGATTGACATCTAACATTCATTCCATCACTTTATCCACTCCATCTTCCAAATCTTATTCCCAATTGGGGGAAAATCCTTGTTCTATGCCCTAACACCTTGTACATAATGTCATACCATCAAAAACATCCTAAAAAATCCCCAAAACATTAGAAAACTTCAAAAATCCAAAAAAAACAAAACATGTCAGAAAATCCCAAAAATAGAGTCAAGTCATCATGTCAAGTCAATCATGTTAGGTCATCATTTCAAGTCAATCATGTCAAGTCAGTCATGTTCAAGCAGTCATAGTCGAACTACATTGCCTCTGTGATTGGGACGTAGGCAAGGCCATCAATTGATGTGCCCTCGAGGCATTAGGTCTGTCAGTCTAGGTTTTTCATGTATCACACACATTTAAATCATGATGCATTGTATATTCAAAGTCATTGGTCATGTTGAACTATGAGGTCTCTGCGTGTACAACATAGGCAAGGCTAATCAATTGATGGGCACCCGAGACCACACTAGGTCAATCCAATAGGGTTCATTCACAATCACTATCACACAAGTTGCATATCATAGTTTAGGGTATAATTTCATGTCATACACTGTATACGCACACACTTTTATCAGTCAAAGAATCAAAACAAGTCATGCAACAACAAGGCAAAAAAATCTTAAAGTCATCAAGTCAATATCAAACACATTGTCAAAGTGATCAACCTATGTCTTATGCAAGATATGTCTTTCTTGTCAACAGACGTCATCAAATTGTCATAGTCTCATGTGTCTTGTCACTTCAACATCATCAGGCTCCAATGTCTTATACGACACGTTTCTATCTGAAACCAGGCTTTGTCATGCCTTATACAAAAGTCACCAAGTCGAAACCAGACTTAACATCTTATGCGGTATGTGTCATTCTCTCACATTACACTATGTCAAACATCAACATCAAACAATCCCACAAGATCAAGTTTTGGTGAATACATTTATTTGGCTTTATGACTTTATATCTTACTTCGTCTTATTTTATTATTGATTTGTGCAAGATCCTGTTACTAGCTTTCTCGAGGATGTACCTTGAAGGATTTAGAGAAGCAAGGATGTCTCAGGACTCTTTTTCTTTGGCTATTGTCTGTCAACTATCTTTTTAACATTGGTTTTTGAGTCATGTTACTAGTTTCCTCAAGGATGTCCTACCAAGGATTTAGAGGAGAAATGATGTCTCATGACCCATCTTTTATTTTTCTATTGTCTGTGGTTTGTCTTGACAAAACAATTGGGGCAATTACTGTCCTTAGTATGAGTTGAGACACTTCTTATCTATGACTGTCTATTTTTCACAGATGGATGACTTTGTACCCTATGGTTTATCTCATATCATAGTGTGTACTATCCATCTATGTCATGTCCCACTCAATGATGATAACAAGCAAGTATAGCATATTTGGCAATATATCGAAGATTATGTGTTTTTCTCAATCAATCAACTTTCATTATATCTTTTTCTCAATCAATCGAACTTAATTATTTCTTATTAACATTCTAAACTCATTTCATCCTAAAATTTCTCTTCTTTAACATAATGATAAAGTCCTGTGAAACCATAAAATCATTAGATCATTTGCATTAGCATACATTTAATAAGCATTTCACATAGGTGCATTGCATTTCAACATATAGATAGTAGCATTCATCTTCATTGTATTCGACATCATGGCATAATAGGTATTATATCATCATAACATACATAAGGTAAACATTGCATGTATATATTACCATCACAAATAAATAAGCATCATATAGAACATTTACATCCATCATCAAATAGAATCATCCATAACATCATTATTAAATGCATAACTCATAACATGTAGAAAAATTTATATAAATCATCTAGGAAACATAATCATATAGAAATAAAGCATCATCCATGACATAGAACTGCATATCATATAGAAGCTGCCAAAATCATATATATATTGCTCAAAATAGTGCATCATAGTACAATGTCTGAATGTAACCATAAATAAAACATGAGTTCACAGGCTCTCTGATCAAAGTACACATGTCTACATAAATGTAACCCTATCATTGTGTCCCACTACCCCTGCTGTCACATCATGATGGTGGTGGGAAAAGACTTGAAGGTGCTCTCTGCGAGGTGGAAGGCCTCTCATATGGACCTATCCTCGATGGTCCTACCACCCCCTCAGTGCTCTGTGTCCTCTGACTCCTACCCTGTGACCTCTAACTACGCACCTCCGAAAAACTAGGAGCCCATCTCTCTGTTGGCACTGCTACCTCATAAAGATCCCTGTAATAAGTGGCCCTCTTAATCGATCTGACCAGCTCATGTACGATGCCATCAGATGAGGACCCACTACAAAGGCATCTAACCTATGTGAACTACTGCTCTATCTCATATCTTCATGCTATGGCCTTGGTCTCTCTACATATGAGAACTATCCCTCTCTGAGCGAGCACTGTCCCTCTCTGCAAGAGCACCGTCCCTCTCTGTATAGGTACTATCTCTCTCTAGCCTCATTGGATCAAAATCTGTCATCATGAGTCTGAGTCTCTCCTCCAAGGCCTCCTTGTCACCATCTCTAGGAGCATCCTTCTCCTGTCTCCCCTATACAATCCAATCTTAGAGCTCTCTCTCCTGCTCCTCCATCAGTGCATCCTCCTCAACATCATCCTCCACATCATCCTCTCCGTATCCTACTAAAATACCCAGAGGGTCTTAAGCCATGGCAACATCCAAATCCTCTGCCACATCCTCCACTGCAACATCTACCTCTACATGCTCCTCAACCACTACCTCTACTGTAGCATGCTCACTCCTAGCCTATACATCCACCATCAGTACATCCTCAGCTACTATCTCATGGATAGGTGATAGTGCACCTGCTCGACCCCCTCTCCATCCTCTCCGACCTCATCTACCACCTCTCCCATCACCGTTTCTCCCTCCAACTCTCCCCACTCTAGCACCTCCACCTATTCATCATCCTCTAGACCCTGTGCCTCATCTCTTTATTGGTGTTGGCTGATCTGGATCCATGTACCGAATAGGTCGATGCTCTACCCACCATGCATCATACATAGCTATTGTACCTGGGTTTGCTAGTCCATCTCTCCATCCCCACTGTACTAGTTGTAATGCCTGTATCTCTTCCTCCACTGTGGCTACTGGTATCATAGGTCCCCAATACAGAACCTCTTTGGATGAACGTGCAAACTCTGCTCTGCTCTGAGGTACATCCCAAACCTTGCCGAATTGTCTCAGAACTCTATCTGGCAGGTGTCGCTCAATAATGTGTACACTAGAAATAGTCCTCCCAATGAGATACTGTGTCTTTTTACAGAATGGAAAATGTATATCCTCATCCACCCACTCCTCACAATCCATGTAAGGTCTCCATGTGAACTGATCTAGAATGTCAAGTGCATGTCTCCAGTATCCTGTGTCTCCAACATGTGTCTACGTAATCTATCCTATATATCGGAACACATATGGATGTCTCTCTGGTCTCTCTATAGGAACTAGAGGATGAAAGATAGCTATCCTCTCCCAACCCCATACCATCAATAGTGTAGTCCCATAGCTCAATGACTATGCATCTCTGTAGACAATGTTGTGTAGATGAAAATATAACATCCCGAGTAGACATGGACCCCATGCATACCTCGTCTCACTCTCTAGCATGCTGACCAACATAGCTCCCCATCCTATTGGAAATTCATGACCCCGTCTATCTAGAAGGACTATTCCCCCCAATCAATGTACATAGAATGTAGTCAATCTGCTCGTATCTGTCAGCTAACACTGGCCATCTAATCTCATAGTGCTCAATCCCAAGCTTGCTGATATCATCCACCTGATAAAACCATGCTAACTCTGTCAATCCTCGCTAGGTATCATACATGACCCGCTCTCGTCTAATAGGTAATCTCAAAATAATGTACACATCCTCTAATGTGGTAGTGGCCTCCCTAGTCGGTAAATGAAATGATTATGTCTCTGAATGCCATCACTCGCAAAGTGTCGTGAACATCCCCCTATTCGCCCGAATGGTAGGCATCGACAAATAGTGATGTAGACCTAGCTTCCATAGAAGCTGAATCTCTACACTCGTCAATCGATCTCTTAGATCGAATGTGTCTGGTCATGACTCCCACATATAAATAGGATCCAGAACCACCTACATTTAGAACATGATGTAAAAAAATTTCAAGTTTTCCTTAGAATTTTTTTTCAAAATTTTAACTAGTCAAATGCGGCTCACTTTCACTGATGCGGTGCATTTTTGCAAATTTGTTGCATAGAGCCTCACATGTGGTGCATATTACATATGCATCACATATTTCCCACACCTCTTTCTACTCTACTGCACATGTGGTTCACTAAACCACATGTGGTGCATTTTTTGCAAATACGGTGCATTTTTCTTCACCTGCCTACCAATAACATATGCGGTTCACAACTACACCTCTGTCTCTCCCTAATGAAAATGCGTCGCATAACTACACATGTGGTGCATAATTCTTCACATGTGGTCATTCCCTAAATAGCCTAATCTAACCTACATGAGTTTTTGCAAATGCGTCGTTTTGCAGTTAGTTGCAACGAATACGACGGCATATGCATCGTTTACAATGCACCACATCTGATTAATTGATTTTCTACTGCCTAAAAATATGTGCAAAATTAACTTTGACAAGTTTTTTTTCAGCTACATACCGGTGGTCCTGCATCAACTGGCCTCTTGAAAGTCCGGATCCGATAACCGCGATGCACAGTGTATGGAATGGGTGCCATTTCGTTAGCTGGTCAGAGCAAAAACTCCTCTTTTTCTATCTCCTTCGGGTGCAAATGAATTGAATTTAGCCCTAATTCCTATTTATAGTTGGGTTAGAAATGACATTTCTTCAGCCCTTTTCTATTGGCTGCTTAGCCTTTCAACGTCCAATGACCCATACTCATCCATATCCTCTCCAAATTCATTTCCGTAGACTCCATAGCATTTCTGACTATCTGATTGACTTATCAAGAATATTTCCTAATATTTTTTTAAACTTTCAAAATTTTGTCAATTTGCCCGAGGGGGCATACCTTAACCTGTTTCGTGCTGAGGCAAGATCGAGGCATATTTTCTTTGACACAATGTTGTACCAACATTCTATCAAAGAGGGGCAAACTGTAGACACCGAAAATTGGTCTAGGCCTGTAAACACCACTTTTCGACATAATTTTCTATAGTCTGTGGTCTTGATTAAATAATTTTTATTATTTAATTAACCTTTCTAACACATATTTCCTCTATTAATTAAATATCCCTTTTTAATTAATTCATTATTAATCTTTATTCAACTTGATTAATTAAATAAATCATATTTATTTAATTATGTTGTGAACTAATTAATTCTTCCCCCTTTATCTATCAATTAAATAATTTATTATTTAATTACCTCTTTATCATACTTTTTCAACTATAATTAAATATCTTTATTTAATTATTCTTTTAACCTCCTTTATCTATAATTAAATATTTATTATTTAATTATTTATATTATCCTTTTCAAACAGTCAAATTAAATAAATTATCTTATTTTCTAATGTTGAATTAAATTAATATTTAATTCATATTTAATTATTTATGTCACATTCCTCTATCATTTAGTTATCTAAGCCATTCACTCACCTTCTGACTTGAGATCTATTTTTAGTTCTCTAGTTGTCTCTGAATTCAACACCAGTTTATCTCTATGAGAAGACTCTCCGTTACAACTAGTTGATTAACTAGTTCTAACTCATGTTTGTGTTTGAATGCATTAGTCTTTGAGTTCCAACTTTGGCTTTTGCATGCAAAGTCTATTTCTTCTATTTTTTGGAGACTAAGATATTGAACTCGTGTTCTAACTTAGTCTCTATCTACAGTCTTTCCTGAACTTGTGTTCTAACTCACATTCTATCTAAGACATAACTCACATCGCATGGCATTCATAAATCTCATCCATCGATCTCTCTTTCAATCTGAGCCGATCGTTTGAAAACAAAAAATCTATAAAATGGCCTGTCATTATCATTATTCCTCCTCCCGAAATCATACACTTTTGAGAAGAGACTTATCTTCAATATTTTGCTTAGACACTCGACGAAATTATACTTGCATTCAAACACAAAAATCTGAGGGCAAGAATAGTGAAAAGGAAAAATGGAGAAGAACAATCAAGATAATTCGAAGGGGTGAACACATATTCGGTGAGAGCTTTCCATTAAATTGTTTAGTTTTGTTTAGTTTATTTCCTTGTTCTTTGTTGTTAGATTTTAGATTATTGTTTAGATTAAGATTTAACTTTGTTATTCTAGTTTTGCAGAAAATCTATGATGTTACAATTTGATGACTTGAAGAGAACAAGTGGTGGTGCATTCTTTCTTGTTGAATTTTTGGTGTACTAGTTGAGTAAGAAACAATAATCAATTTCTTTATCTATAGAAGAATAATAATATATTGATACAACATCATGTTGCACTCAAGTGCTTTGGATGAAGTAGAATTTGAAGGAAATGAAGATTTATTTTGATGAACCTATCATTATTCTTTATGATAACACCACTACTATAAATATTTTAAAGAATATGGTGATGCATTCAAGGAAAAAACACATTTCAATCATCATTGCTTGAGGTAGAAGGTTACAGAGAAGGAGGTGAAGTTTGAGTATATTAATAAAGAGGAGCAAGTAGTAGATATACTCGTGAAGCCACTTCCTATGGAGACATTTGAGTTTCTTCAAGAGAAGTTGGGAGTTATTGCTCCATTTTTTTGAATCAAGAGGAATCATAGGTTGAGGGGGAGTTTGGTCTCTCTTCCAAAAGAAGGATTGGTGGTATTGCAGAGTATTTTTTAAGGTAGTGAATTGTGGAGTTGGGAGGAGTCCATTTGAGAAAAAAGTTTTTGGATTGTGCAAAGTATAAAAAATAAAGCAAGGGTGAGAAAGAAGTGTTTTCGTAGTCAACGAGATCTAGATAAATTCTTTGTATTTAATGTTAGTTGAAGTTATTTCTCCATGGCTTGAAGAGTGTGTAGAGATTGACATGAATACGAGAGAAGGTAAATCCAAAGGGAGATATTAAAACTAAAATATTAAATTTCTTAGAAATAATAATGGACTCAAATGCTACATCTTTCAAAGCAGGAGTGTTGAATTTCTTAGAAATAATAGTGGACTCAAAATTATATAGAGAAGAAATCATTTTAAGGGGGAGAAAACATAGATTCATGTGTTGTCAACATTTTTTTGTTTTTCATCAATGACAAAGGGGGAGATTGTTGAACATAGGTTCACATTGATGCCAAAGGTGTGGTATTGATGAAGAAGAATGTTGTCAAAGGGTGTCAATGATATAAAAAATTCATTGTTGTCAATTTTGTCAAAGATGAAAAATATTGTAGGAGTGCTAGAATTATCATTAAATTCCCTTGTCATATATGCATGCTATGTATCCAAAGGTCTTAATCATGAAGAAGTTTCCTCATCAATCAGATCCTATATCAACTAACATACATCATGATGAGCCTAGTTTTTGGTCAAAATTTGGGTAGATTAATCTATAGCTTATTTGCTAAAGTTGACATGGACTTTCATATTAAATGTTGATATTTCCATATAGTTTCCCTCAAAACATAGACATTGGATTTAATTCCATTTCTCCCAGTTTTAATGACTTTAGCCTATTATGTGGACTATCTATATTAATTTTGCATGTGGTTAATGAATGTTCTTTAAGGTGGTTATATATTTGCAATTATTATGTGTGCTAACATTTCCATGCAGACATACTTGAGGATACTAATTTGAGAAATGCAGCTGCCAACTGGTCATGTAGAGGAATCGTTCAAAGGTTAACAAAAGGATGACAGAGGAGATTCCCCATATAATCACCTTGTATTTATCTTTCATGATGTTGAGCAGTTGTAGGCATTACTGCAGTGTTGAGTCTGCGGTTGGACTTGCATGTCTAACTAGATTCCCTACATGTGTAGCCACCCTTCCATTCTTTTCTCTATTTTCCCTGAATGGTGTCCTCCTAGTTAGTGGGAGTTGACTGCCTTGTTTAGTTTGTAGGATAAATAAGATTCAGATTCTCCTTCTTTGGGAGTTTGAAGATTATCGAGTTGTTGAGTTATTGATGTTGTATTTGTTAATAGACTAGCATTTCCAGACATGCTTCTCTTTTGTATTTGCATTTCCCAATGAATAAGATGAAGTTCTGAGTTGAGAATTTGAGTTTACATTAGTTTTAGATGATACTCATCCAAGGGGGCCCACTTGGTGAGTAATCCATCCTTTAGTTTATTTACACTAGTTATTAGTTTTTGTTTAGTACTTAGTTCATAATTTGGCACTGACTGTTCCTATAGCCACTAGAATTCCATTTTGTGACTATTCCTATAGCCAAAGTAGACAGAGTAGTTCCCTATTTGTTGTTCATATTTTCATTCCTTTCATGCATGTTCAACTTATTTTAATTGTTGAGTGATGATCAGCATTTACTTTGTTCCTTTCCATGCAATTTACTTTTAGTATTGAATCTTTCTTAGCTGTAGAATGAAGATGACTACTTTGAAGTTCCTAGTGCACATATTGTGCTAACCCATTTCAAGTTCACATCCTTGGGTTGACAATTTAAATGTACCTTCACGATGGTTAAAATGGCTATTCATGTTAGATGTCCAATATCTGAATCACATATGTAAAGGCTTAGTTATCAAAATCATTGTAGGAGGTCGACATTTTTGGTGCCATTGTCAGGGATGGTGTCAAACTAGGGAGTTCTTTGAAGCCATTGCTAGTTTTTTTTTTTTTTTTTGCTATAGTATTTCTGTAGTTTTCTCTTTGTATTTAAAAGTTATGATCCACTATTCTTTCACCAAATTTTTGTGTGAGTTGGCTCATGTTGAGTCATACTGCATGCATAGAAGAAGAAGAGATTCTTATGGGATATTCCTTCCTAATAATCTAGAACCAATTCAGCTAGTAGAGCTTCCAAATCTACCCAAAAAAAAGAAGAATAAGAGCCACACCTCTTTGCTGATACATTTCCTGACCTAAAAAATTCTAAAGTTTCCCTTGAAGATCAAAATCCAGTTGAAGAACCCTTTACTTTGGAACTTCATCAAGTAGGCATGGCTGATGCAAATAGAAACAAACCTAATAGGTAGAGCCAACTAGCTTTTACTTTTCCCATTACTCAACAAAATGAACTAGACAACCTCAAAAATATCCTTTCTTCAATCCCTCCTAAGTTATATGGACTTGTCATAGAAGATCCTGATACATTCATGTTTAAGTTTGATATACTCTGTAGAAGTTATGACTATACCACTGATGCCCACAGGCTTACGCTATTTCCTACCACTTTGAAAGAAGCTGCATTGAGATGGTTTATGAGCCTTAGTAGAGATACTGTGGAGACTTGGGAGGACATGAAGACTAAGTTCCTTGAGAAATAAAAAGAGTATTGCAGGGGTAGTGATATGAGAGGAGACAGTTTCAAAATGCAACAAAAGCAAGATGAAAGCCTAGAGGATTTCATTTCAAGGTTTCTATTTTGTTTACAAAAATCTCTACACCATACACTCAATGAAGACTCACATAAGCTCTTTTATTGAGAGGAATTAATCAAATTTTCACTGATGCCTTTGAACTGATGGTAGGAGGAGATGTCACTCAAGTTCCTTGGGAGGATATCAAGAAGATATACTAGAACTATTCTAGGGTAGCCTCAAAGAAAGGGAGAGCTTACCAATCCTGTATGGGTAAGTCATCACTAGTGGAGTTTCAAGAATGGAGATTACTCATTTACTAGAATATTTCAAGCAGGTTATCATAAAAAATATAGCTACTCATCTAGATACACTTTAGGCCAAGAATAAACATGAGGAGGTAGAGGCAATGTTGACATAATATTGCCCTTATTTCAAACAAAAGAAGAAGGATTGCCGATGCAAGATGGTAGCTAACATTGATAGCAAGTAGATTCCACCTGAGTTGAAACCAATTCAAAATGAGGAAGATGAAGTCTACTATGTTGCATAGAAAAGGCTATGGGCTCCAAGACAAGGTATGCCACCAGATCCTTTATCTTTTGTTGGGCCATATTTTAATTCCTATTCATCCGGTAACTAGTGGCAGCCCCCATGTCTATCCAATTATGGAGGATATCCACCACAATCTTGGGGTAACCCTCCAAATTCTTGGCCCAATTATCAAAATTATTCACTTGAGTGGCAACAACCTTAAGGGAATTGGCAGTAGTTTCAAGGACCTTGGTAGCCACCTCTAGGAAACTAGCAACAAACATCCCAATGGAGAGTTGGACAATAATGTCCAAACAAAACAACTAGTTACATGAAACCACCTCCTCAACCCCAACAAACTGCTATCATGCCTCCCGCTACTAATCCTAGCTCAATTTCACCTAAACCCACTCAATTACCAGCTCAAACCTCACCTAACCCAAATAATAAACCATAGTAGTAGCTTGTATACTCTACTGATCGAAATCAATTTCCTGCATATGTTGTGAGTTTAAGTAACATAAATTTACATTTAGGAACTACTTTTCCAACTCCTTTCACACCCATCATCACAAATATTCTAGTGGAAGAAGAAGAACCTCTGAACATTCCCATTTAGTCTAGTGCACCTACAAATCTTGAACCAGTTCCAACCAAGAAGACAACACAAGAACCACCATTCCCCTAGAGATTGGAAGTTTCCAAATAAAAGTAAGACAAGGAGGACACCACTTTTGAAATTCTAGACCATTTGAAACATATATGTGTCCAGATACCCCTATTCCAGGCCATAAAATATGTTCCTATATATGTCAAAGAAATCAAAGAAGCATGCCTCAAGAAGCTAGGAAGGAAAACGAAGACCCAGCTACAGTTCATGTAGTGGGACAACTGGCTAACATCATCCTTAAAAAAGTAACTATCCCCAAGTACAATGATCCAGGTAGTTCTGTGGTTGAAGTTATTATAAATGGGATACACATAAATAATTCTTTGATTGACTTGGGTGCATCAATAAATGTGATGACTAAAGACATCCTGTAGCAACTAAACATTGTAAGTATTAGATCCAATCCTACTATCCTGCAACTTGCTGATAGTTCCACTATTAAGACTAATGGCATAGTGGAGGACCTTGTGGTGATTATAGATTCTTGGGAGTATCCAAATAACTTCATGACTCTTTCTCCTAAAGCTACACTAGGAAAATATCCTATCATCCTTGGAAGGCCATGGTTAGCAACAATAAATGCTTATATTGGATGTCGGTCAGGTGATATAACCATTTCTAGTGGTAGGACCACCAAAAATCTTGTTCTATATCCTCTTACTTAGCCATCCTATGTTGAGGATAATCCTATATGGCCTCATGTAGGTGAAGAGGCTGAGGAAGCTAACTCTGTGACACAGTTTATGATGTTAAGAAGAAGCTCTTTCCTTTAACTTCAAGATGAAGATGAAGTGTTATCTAATATAATTTAGAACCATTGTGAGATAGAGGAGGTGCCACCCTCTCATGTGTTTAGTTTTACTAATCTCATGAAGACAATTGTGTCTGCTCTACATGATCTTCCTACAGCCACTATTTCTGCAAATAGACTTCCTGCAGCCACTCTTCCTAAAGACAAAATTATTCCAGCAACAAGTATGTTCCACACAATGTTTCCATATGAGCTAAAGGTACCATGTTTTAATGAAACAACTATGATAGAGTTAACTACGCAAGTACAGGTGTCTAAGGGAAAATATTTGAATAATAACAACAAACTGGGAGAAAAAAAATAGTTTTCATTGGAAAATTTGTTGAAGGCCCACCAAAATTCATTTGCATGGGATTATCATGATATGAAATGCCTAGACCCCAAGCTTTGCACCCATAGGATATATATCAAAGATGATTGTCAACTATTCAAGTAGCCACAAAGAAGAATCAATCCTGTATTGA
Organism: Sequoiadendron giganteum; assembly: GCA_007115665.2. Taxonomy (NCBI): domain Eukaryota; kingdom Viridiplantae; phylum Streptophyta; class Pinopsida; order Cupressales; family Cupressaceae; genus Sequoiadendron; species Sequoiadendron giganteum. Next base: position 378,929,664 of record CM021110.1, read on the forward strand.
GATAAATTATCAAAATAGATCTGCAAAAGTTGCTAGATGTAGGCATTATCTATCCTATTTTAGATAGCCAGTGGGTGTCTCCATTGGTGATTGTTCCCAAGAAGGGATGAAAATTGTGAGTCTGTATTGATTACAGGGAACTCCATGTTGCTACTAAGAAAGACCATTTTCCCTTGCCTTTTGCAGATCAAGTGTTGGACTCACTTGTAGGAAAGTAGTACTTCTCTTTCCTAGATAGATTTAGTGGCTACAATCAGATCCAAATTTCACCTAAGGACTAGGAGAAGACAACCTTCACATGTCCATGGGGAACATATGCCTATTTATTACTTCCTTTTGGTTTATGCAACACACCTACAATTTTTCAAAGAGCAGTCATCAACATATTTTTAGACATCTCCCTTGACTGCATGGAAATCTATATGGATGAATTTTCCACTTATTGTGCTGATTTTGATGAAGCATTGGAGAATCTCAAGAAAGTCTTACAGAGATGTGAAGACCAAAATCTCTCTTTAAATAGTGAGAAGTGCTTCATGATGATGCAAGAAGGTGCATTTCTTGGCAACTACATTTCCCACCAAGGAATTCAAGTAGATCCTGCAAAAATTAAGGTAATTGCTAATCTACCTACACTTGCAAAACAAAATGATGTTAGGAGTTTCTTAGGACATGTAGGATATTACAAGCGTTTCATCAAGTACTTTTGTAAAATAGCAACACCCTTGTATACTCTCTTAACCAAAGATGTTGAATTCCAGTGGACAGAAGATTGTGCTATACCATTTTTTGACTTGAAGTAAACTTTGAGTCATGCTCCTATACTTAAGGGACCTAATTGGGAAATTCCTTTTCACATCCATACTTATGCATCAAACTATGCTATAGGAGTGGTCTTAGGACAAAAATAAGGAGCCATTGAAAATTCCATTTATTTTGTAAGCAAAAACTTACAAGGAGCTGAATTCAATTATACGATAACATAAAAAGAAATGTTTGGAGTAATCTATGCCCTGAACAAATTTAGGCACTACATAATAGGCTACTAAATCTTTGTGCACACCGATCATGCAGCCATTAGATATCTCATGAAAAAACCCCTAATCTCAGGAAGGTTAGCTAGATGGTTATTGTTGATGTGGGAGTTTGACATAACCATTGTGGAAAAACTAGGGAAAGCCAATGTTGTTGCAGATTTTCTTTCAAGATTGACCACATTAGAAGACAATCAGGTCATAGATGGCTCCTTTCCTGATGAGCATCTATTATCCATTAGTGTGCAGACCCCTTGGTATGCTGACATAGCTAATTACCTTGTGACAAGGAGAGTTCCTCCCCACTTCTCTCCAAAAGAAAGAAGAGTGCTCATTGAAAAATCCTTTCCTTTTACATGGATTGTTGGATGCTTATTTTATACTGGACCAGATCATGTTATGAGAAGATGTGTGAGGGAAGATGAGACATATGAAATTTTGTATGCATGTCATGATGAACCCTGTGGAGGGAATTTTACAGCCAAAAGAACAACAATGAAGATTTTGAACACAGGATACTATTAGCCTACACTCCACAAGGATGTAGGAAGATATCCAAGGAAATGTGATAGGTGCCAAAGAATGGGCCGACCAACCAAATAAGATGAGATGCCACTCTACCCTGAAGTAGTAGTTACTCCCTTTGACAAGTGGGGATTGGATTTTTTGGGACCCATTGATCCCCCATCAAATGGTAAGTCTTATATCTTGGTATGCACTAATTATGTAACTAAATGTGTAGAATTCAAGGCCACAAAACATGCTAGAGATAACAAGGTTGCAAAATTTCTTTATGAAGAAATTTTCACACGATATGGAGTGCCAAGACAAATAGTAACTGATTAAGGAGTTCAATTTACCTCAACACTTGTTACATCACTAGTCAATGAATATAACATAAGGCACATAAAGTCTATTCCTTATCACCCTCAGGCCAATGGACAAGTTGAGGTGACCAACAGAGAAATTGAAGCCATTCTAACCAAAACAATGGCTATTCAAAGAAAGGATTGGGAATACATATTATCAGAAGCAGTTTGGGCCTACAGAACCAGTAGGAAAACTACTATAGGATTCACTCCATTTCAGCTACTGTATGGGAAGACATCTATGATGCCCATTGAATTTGAGCACAAAACTCTTAGAACTGCAGTAGACTTAGGGATGAATATTTATGAGGCACAAAAAGAAAGAATCATGTAGCTGAGTGCTTTAGATGAGATGAGGAAGACAACCTTGCACCACACTAAATTCATGCAGAATCAAAGAATCAAATGGCATGACAAATTTATCAAAGAGAAGAAATTTCAGATAGGTGACTAGGCATTGATTTATGACTCATGATATTAGGATAATGTAGGAAAATTACAAACAAGATGGCTAGGGCCATATGAAGTTTCTGAGGTCTTTCCCAATGGATTTGTAGCTCACCACCACTGACCCTATTAGATTCAAATTACTAGTCAATGGTCATCATCTCAAATTTTATCACAAGCCAGCTTCCAAAGAAGAGTTCCTACAACAATTCATCCAACCTACAACCCCTAAACTTCCTATAGTTGAAGGAAGTGGACCTAGTGTCCCTCCTTCTAGCTAATTAAGGTACGTATTTTTCATAATAAAGACTTCTACTTTTGTAGAAGTCCATTTCTTCACCCATCTACCCATCCGCCCATTCGTACCACCCTTCTCTTTCTTCCATTGCTTCATTCCACCTCACATCATTCCACTTCATCATCATTGATTGCTCAATTTATTTCCTAAAAAGGCAATTGATACTCTCTCCATGATCTTTGTAGTGTATCCTCCACAAATTCAGGTATATGTGCATTAATTTCTCTCTTAATTATCTTTTTAGTGCATTTATTTAATCATCATATGATTAGTATGAACGTTCACATAATTTTCATACCCCTTATCAAATCACTACTTCCATCTCGCATGTTTGGACACATGTCCAAATTTAGGTTGGGGGGGAAGGAAAGATGTAGGTACATTACCCACATGTCAGTCCATGACTTGTCTATGTCAACAAATCTAGCTGAGTTGATTTAAAATTTGAAGTGAAATATGGCTCACACCTGTGATATGACACTAAATTTCCACCACCATTTATTTTCATCATAACTCATTTTCATTACCCCATCTTTTCCATTATTGACCCCATCATAATCTAAAATTGCGAAAGGTAAAAAAAATAGAGAAGGAAAATTCAGTCGACATTGGTGCAGGACAATTTCAACTATCAAGTGTTGTAGAAAGGAATTTGTTTTTAGATAGGAATTATAGAAAAGGAATTTTGTAGAGTGAGAGTGATTGTAGAAAATTGGAGGCAGACTAATTCAAAATGAGCCTTCGATTCATGATACCTTATTGCAAGATGCATATTGCCTATTGAAATTTAGAAACTATGGCTAGTTGGACTACTTCCTAAAGTTGGATGATTTCGATGAAGGCATTGCACTAGATTTTTCCCATAAATTTTTAGAGGGAAAAGCCATAATAAAACGACTTGAGGTTGTGGCAACTGAGAAGAGAATTGCAAAAGTTACAGGGTTACCTACTGATGGTGAGCATTACCCTATTTCTAGAGATGCTAGGTCAGCAAAGGCCATATTCATAATACATGGTGACCCTCCAATTAGTATAGACAAAAATGGTGCCAAAAGAACCTCTCTACTTGAGCCATGTAAGCAAGAAGTCATCCACATTCTCATGGACATCACTTATGAAGGTTGATTGTCAAACCTACATTCAGTGCATTTTAAACTTGAGTCACACGAGGCATGAGAGAAGGATGAATGTGCTTAACATCTTATATAACCTTCTCTCCATCATGGTTGCTAAAACTTAAAAAGGTAGGGACAAATCTATCTCACATCATTACCTCATTAAATTATTGGTTGAAAAATCTCTGCATGGTGTAGCACCTGAGATGACTTGGGAGGAATTTGTAAATGTTAATCAATTTAGACTTGAGTAGCTAAAATCTAGGGATTTACCTCAACCACGTAGGTCTAGTAGGAGATTAAGAATGGTTGAAGCCACCCCTGGTACTTCAACCTCTGGTTCTATCTCTAGTATGAATCCTCTTGCAACAAAAAGGACCATAGAAATTAGTTCCTTTGAAATAGAGCACTTTGAAAAAGAAAGTTCTTCATTGGACTCTGATGATGATGTTCCACCGAAACACTAATGAGAACTAGGGAAGAAAAGAAGGAGGCAGAGGAAGGAAAAGGAAAAGCCAAAACGTAGCCTATCAAAAAAGAGGTGCTAGGTCCCAAGAAGAGAAAGACTAACATTATTCATCCTACAGCCAATGGAAAATGTGAGATCCCTCTTAAGAAATCAAAACCAGCTATTGATATGCCTTCATGGGGAAACCCTAAGTGGGGTAGGAAAATTTCAAAGAAAAGAATATATTCAAAGAGGAAACAAAAGTGAAGTTGGTAGATCTTGCTATCATTGCAGAGGAAGTTGAAACTCGAGAGCATGAAGAGAATCCAAAGTTCTTGTAGCAAGACCAAGAATTAGATTAGGAGTTCCTGTAGAAACTACAAGAGCTAGAACAAGAGGCCATCCAACAAGAAGTGGGAGAAGAAATTATACCTTTGTAGCTTGAGCCCGTAAGACAGCCCGAATCTATGCAAATAGTACTATATGGGGTGCAACCATCGAAAAAAATCCATGTAGGAATTCATAATCCTCCTGATTTTTCAGTGCATACAACAATTTTTAATTTATGGAAAGAGATACAAAGGTGAGAGGAGGAATGGAAAAAGGGAAAGAAAATATTGAAAAAGGAAATTCAAGAGAGGGATGAAATCATTGAAGATAAGAATGAGGAGATTTTCTCTCTAAAAGAGAGGGTGGGAAGAATTGCAACCCTGGTGCCATAAATTTTATAAAGTAGAACCCCTCCAAGAGTTTATGCTCTGCACCTAAAGGAAAAATATCTCTCTTTTTAATTGTCAAGATATATCTCAGGTTTGAATCCCTCAATCGAGACTCCCACTAAATTTTTCAATGCTTATAGGATTGCCTCCCATGAAATGAAGATTTGTTTATGTGAGTTTTATTTACATAATTGTGTTGTAACTCAAGACCAAGACTAGAACCCGCTGATGTATGTTGGAGATATCCAACTAAGATAATTCATGTCTTGGGTGCAAAATGAGATTAGTTGGGGAGAGCAATATAATGCTTATAGGAAAAGGGAATCTAATATCTCCTTGGTTATTAGATCAGAATCCAAAAACCCTAAGGATATTTACAGAGACTGGAACAAAATGTTTTTCAAGCCTAGTTATAGTAACAAAATTATGCCTTGGATTGAGGTAGTTTACAGTGAATACGAGGTAAAGAGAACAACAAAAGAGGACACCATGAAAGTATATATATCACAAATATGGAAAAATTTGACTAATGAGCTGAAACAAGCTGAACCTCATTCCATCCAGAACTATCATGCAACAATAAAGAGGATTGAAAGGTACATTCAACTTGGGATAGCAAAGGACCGAGAGTGGCTTCCCTTGACTTTTCAATCACCTATCCTCTTGTGGCCTATTCCAAATTTCAGATTCTACCACTATGAAATTGGTGAAGAAAGAAAAAGATGGAAAAGACTTGACAAATTGGGAGGATTCTATTGGGACCCTGACTCATTTTTTAGAAGACACTGATATTGGACAATTATCAATTGAAAATATTAGAGCCTTGACCAGACAGAAAAATAGTTCTTCCCTTGTTGGAGGACTAGCAAGACATTATGTTTGGGGAAGTGATGAGCCTAGTTCTTAATCCAAATTTTGGTAAAATATATAGTTTATTTTATGAAGTTGGCATGGACTTTGATATTAAATGTTAATATTTCTGTATAGTTTCTCTCAAACCATAAACATTAGCTTTAATTCCATTTATGACAGTTTTAATGATATTGGCCTATTATATGGACTATCTATATTAATTGTTCAATTGGTTAATGAATGTTATTCAAGGTGGTTATAGATGTGAAATTATTATACGTACTAACATTTCCATGCAAACATACTTGAGGATACTAATTTGAGAAATGCAGTCACCAGCTAATCATGCAGAGGAATCATTTGAAGGTCAACTAAAGGACGACAGTGCAGATTCCCCATGTTCACCACATGTAACCGCCTTGTACTAATCTTTCTCGATGTTGAGCAGTCGCGACCATTACTATAGTGTTGAGTCTACGGTAGGACTTGCATGCTTGACTGAATTCCAGGCATGTGTATCCACCCTTCCATTCTTTTCTCTACTTTCCCTAAATGGAATCCTCCCAATTAGTGGGAGTTGATTGCCCTGTTTAGTTAGTAGGATAAATAAGGTTTGGATTCTCCTTCTTTTAGAGTTCAAATATTATCGAGCTGCTGAGTTATTGTTGTTGTATCTGATAATATACTAGCATTTCTAGACATGTTACTCTTTTTTATTTGCATTTCTGAATGAATAAGATGAAGTTCTGAGTTGAGCATTTGATTTTACATTAGTTTTAGAGGATACTCATCCAAGGGGGGCCACTTGGTGAGTAATTCATCCTTTAGTTTAGTTAGATTAGTTATTAGTTTATGTTTAGTACTTAGTTCAAAATCTGGCACTGACTATTCCTGTAGCCACTAGAATTCCATTATGTGACTATTCTTGCAGCTAAAGCAAATAGATTAGTTCCCTGTTTGTTGCTCAGATTTTCATTCCTGTCATGCATGTTCAGCTTAGTTTAATTTTTGAGTGATGTTCAACATTTACTTTTTTCCTTTCTATGTAGTTTACTTTCAGTATTGAATCTTTCTTAGATGTAGAATGAAGATGACTACTTTGAAGTTCCTAGTGCACATACTATGCTGAACCATTTCAAGTTCATGTCCCTAGGTTGACAATTTAAATGTACCTTCATGATGGTTAAAATGGCTATTTAGGTTATATGTCCAATCTTTGAATCATAGTTGTAAAGGCTAAGTTATTAAAATCATTGTAGGAGGCTGAAACATCATAAGTTCTATTGGTGTGAATTCTTTTTTGGGATTTGGTGTGTATTGTATGATTATTATACCATTTAGAGTATGAATGTAGTATGACTATGGTAGTCTTGAAGTCTATGTAAGGATATATTTTGTGAAAAGAGATTTCTCTAGCAATACAAATATGGCTGGCATTTATTTTAAAAATACAGTTTTGCTCTATGGTTTGGAAGGAGAGTATATCTACACTAGTTCTATAATTTTCCTATATTTTGGGAGGATATGTTTCGTGTGCAAGAAATTTTGAAGTGACGAAAGGTTCTTTGTTCCTATCTATCAACCTTTTCAAGTTCAAGGCATGTATGGTAATATCTAGTAGTGTGCAAAATTAAAATCTTGCGAGTGGTGTTAGGATAGAACCTGGTTAAGGTTTTTTTGGTATTGCATGACATTGTTTTATTTTAGTGGGAATAAAATTAAAATTGGACCAACCTATTACATGTTTCAAGTAAACTTAATTTAGGTCCACCTTATTTTATCTTGGATATTTGTAGATCCCTAACCAACATTGAAGAGTGTAAATATAACTTCACGTATATATTTCAAATGTTCAGATGCATGTGAAGTGACTTGAGTACAAAATGAATAGATTAATTACATTGGTTGTCTAAAGGGTGTAAATTAAAGAGAGTGAAGAAAAGAGAGAGTGACTATATCAAAAGATGATTTTCTATGAGGAAGAGTGCCAGTAGTGATTCTTGCACATGTATGTGCTATATTGAAGATTCATAAGCTTTATCATTGTGTTTCAGTAGGATGGGTGTTCTACCTATTGTATTGTTTCATTTAGGGATTGGTGTCTCCTATAGGTTGATGCCTACTAGCACATTAAGGGATTGTTGTCTCCAATAGGTTGGTTCCTACTTCAATGTGTAAAATTCACTTGTATATTTCTACATTGTAAGGGTGGATTTGGATAGTAGATCCAAGCATCTATTCTCATTGTTGTTTTCTCCATCTTGGGTTTTCCACATATATCCATTGTTCTCTTGTGTGATTTATGCTATTATGTTTTGTTTGTTTATGATTAATTCCTTATGAGGGTTTTTAGTGAAGAATTATATATTATGATAACTATAGAAAAAGTTAAGGATTCCAAAATTGTTTAGATCTACTGATTCATCCCCCCTCAATAGATTGTGTTTCATTCAAACTTCCACAAGAATTTCTTAAAGATGGAATTCATCAAACTTTGAAATGTAGATGGTGTGTTGGTAAGACCAAATGACATGCCAAAAATTCATAATGACCCTCATGAGTCATAAATGTTGTCTTACAAATATCTTCTTCCTTAATTTGAATATAGTGATAACCTAATCTATGATATAACTTTATAAAGTACATAGCTCCATTCAATTCATCAAGAAAATCATAAATGGCTGGAATAGTAAACATATATTTTACAGTGTAAATTTTAAGAACTCTATAGTGTGGGGTCATATGCCAAGTTTCATCCTTCTTCCATACCATCACCATAGGGAAGGAGTAAGCACTTTGTATATACTTGCTAATTCTATCCTCTAACATCTCCTCAACAATATTGTTTATTTCACTTTTATATATATGTGGGTACTTGTAAGGCTTGATGTTGGGTGGTTGGCCCCCTAGAACTAGTTTTATGGCATGATCATGATCCCTCTTTGGAGGAATTCCTTTAGCTATATTTCAAACAACCATTGAGCAATGATCCATTTTTACTTGTAATTATATATGGATGGGAGCATTAGATTGAGAGACATCTAATGAACATAACCAGGCCAAAAACCCATCAACTCCTTTCTTAAATATTTTTTTCATTTGATGAGAGCTTACCATTTGTGGGGATTTTTCCTTCAACACTCTTAGATGTATTGCCTTTCTTTATGATTTAAATGTCATGAATAATTCTTGGAAGTGCATATTTTTTGTTCTTGTGAGACGTACCTCCTAATGCTAGATATTTATGTCTGAAATGTTGATTTTTCCATTTCTCATGGATGGTTCTTGATCATGGCATGTTTCATTATTATGGATGTTGATATTTGACATACTTTGATGTTACTATGTATACATTATACTCATGCATATATTCTTATCCTCATAGAATATGGTTTTTTGGTAATATGTGGGTGATAGAACTAACTTGATGATCATGATTATTTTATTGGATGTTGTGGTTGTGTTGCTGATATGTGGTTGTAATTGATGTCAACACTATTAGCATTGGTGATTTTGAAGGTTGTATATGTTGAGGATACTAATAAAATTGTAATAAATATATTGTAGACAACCAGTGAAGTTGAGAAAGTTAGAGTGATGAAAAGTTTTGTACGTTGATGATCAGAAGGTGTGCACTAAAGGGTTTGTTGTGGAGCTTATCTAGTATGTTGTTGAAAATTTTCAGTGGTACACATCAAGAATTGAGGAAGTTATGAAGTTTTGTGTTCCTACAGTTATACAGTTACTGTAGTAGGTGTTTCTGGAAGATGAGATTGCAATTCTAGCGAAGTGAGTTGTTGCATATGTTTCTGAGGTGTTCAGTGATGTTTCTATATTGTGCTCTATCAGTTTGGTACGTCTACATTGATTGGAATTTTCATGATTGAATATTTTTCCTTGTGTGCTTAAGGTTCTCATGTTCTTGGATGACATGATGGTGGTAGCATGTTGCTGATCCTTATGGATTAATCTTTTATTATTTGGCATGTTTGAGGATATTGATTTAGATCCCCACTATGTTGTGACTGACTTAGGTTGGTGCGCATTAAGATTTGTTCATGTATTGAGGCCGACAGTTGTAATTTATTCTTTATTTGTGGCTGACAAAGCTGTTGATGTAAATTCGTGTAGCAGATATATAAGAGCGATTGTTTACTAATTTTAAATGATGCTCAGTGAATGTATGTGAAGTATATGCAAGATATGTGTGAATAAAGATCAGATCATTTGAGTGCACAGAAAAGTGTGAAGGAGTTTGAGTGAAGTGTGAAGAAGTGTTTCTGTTCCTAACCAGAACTGTAATCAAGCTTTTATAGAAGCTAATTTCTCAGTTCAACCTCATCACATGGATTTAATTTGATTGTCTTATGTAAGGTAGTGAGCCTTCCCTTTGAGCAATGAGCTCTAGGTTGTGTGCCTAAATGCATGTCAATTCCCTATACATTTCTTTCATTATACTTCTAACAAGGTATAATCTTGTGGACTAACATCCACCATGGTTTCTCCCCTAACAGGGTTTCCACGTATAAAAATCTTGGTGTTCATGTGTCTCTAATGTAATTTTGATTTACTCTTGCATTGTTAATTATTAGACCTGAGATTAAAATTTGTTTAATGTTGAATAAGCTTAATTTCTATAACAAATGATTCACCCCTCCTCTTAGTTTTTCCAACATTTGGTATCAGATCTAGTTCCCTTGAAGAATTATAACAACTTGAGGTGATCCGAGATGGCATCATACAAGAAGGATAGTCCTAGATTCGATGGTAAGAACTGCTCTCTATGGAATTCAGAATGGAGTGTCATTTGAAGTGCATTGGTGAGCGTTTCTAGAAGATTACAAAGAATACATACATAATTCCTTAGAATGGTCCCTCTATTGTTGATGAGATCAAAGAATCATAAAATAATACCGAAGCTATAGAAGCATTGCTAAGTTCTTTGATGGATTCAAAGATGAAAAATGTAATAGGTCTAAAGACTACACATGAGATTTGGATAAAGTTGGAAACATTTTATGAAGGAGATGCACTAGTGAAAGTTGCTAAGTTGCAAAGTCTGAAAGGCAAGTGGGAGAACATGAAGATGAGTTAAGATAAAAATATCTTTTCTTTCTCGCAAAAGGTAAATAAATTAGTGATGGACATTAGATGTGCTGGTGGGAACCTTGGAAGAAGATGAGATTGTGGCTAAGATACTTAGATCTGTGCCTACTTCTTAAAAAACAAAATATCATGCTATTGAAAAGCTCAAGAGAGTAAAAAATGTGACAAGAGACATACTAATTGGAAAACTTGCTACCTTTGAGTTGAGTGAATTTGGTGAATCCTTTCTTAAGATAGATTTTGCATTCAAAGCTAATGTATCTAGAAAAAGCCAACAAAGATATGATCTAGGAGAAAGCTCCAGGAAAAAATTCAAGTATGAAGAAGAGATGAAACTAATTGAAGATGAAGAAAGAGAGCTAGAAGAACTGGAAGCACTGATTGTGAAAAGAGAATCCAGAGGACAAGGTAAGTACAAAGGAAAGTTTCCTATTAAGTTTTTCTCTCGCAATAAGATAGGTCATTTTTCATCAAGATTTCCTAAAAGAGTCTCTAAGTACAAACTTGATAAGACTATATTTCAAAAGAAATGTTATTATGCTAAAGAAGGAGTTACTGATGATGAATCTGATAAAGAAACTAGAAATGAAGATGAATGGGTATTCATTTCTATCAAGGAAAATTTTCTCATGTCCACTGAATCAACTGGTAATCAGAATATTGAAAAAGATCTTGGATCCAGAATTGATGAGAAGGATGAGTGGGTGATCAATACTGGATGCTCACATCATATGACTAGTGATAAAAGAAAGTTTCTAATCTTGGAAAAGTATGACGATGGTTTTGTAAGATTTGGAGATAGCAATGTTGGTGTGATTTGTGGTAGAGGCACTATTTATCTTGGTAGAAAATGCAATACTGAAGATGTTCTTTATGTTGAAGGATTGAAGCATAATCTGTTGAGTGTTGGACAGATGGTTGAAAAAGATTACAATCTTTGATCAAAGATGGTAAGTGTAGGATATTGGGAAGCTCAGGAAATGTGATTGCTTCAGGTATGAAGACAAGAGGTAATATTTTTCACTTGAATGCTACTAGAGAAAGTTGTTTGATTACTCAAGTTGATGTAAGTTGGTTATGGCATGGAAGGTTGTGTCATGTGAACTTTGATAACATTGTCAAAATAAGCTCCACACAAGCAATCAGAGATCTACCTAAGTTAGTTAAGCCTATTAACACTATATGCAAGGAATGTAAGATGGGAAAATAGGCAAGAAATTCATTTCAGAGAAAACATCATTCCAATGGAGTAGTGGATTTGGTACATACTAATCTATGTGGTCCATCAAGAATCAAAAGTCTACAAGGAGAAAGGTACTTTATGCTGCTTATTGATGATTATTCTAGAATGGTTTGGGTTGCTTTCTTATGAGAAAAACGTGAGTTATTTGAGAAATTCAAGAAATTCAATGCTTTGGTAGAAACTAAGATAGGTTTAAAGATCAAATGTTTAAGATCAGACAGAGGTGGTGAATTCACTTCCCGAGAGTTCGATTCATTTTGTGAATAGCATGGAATAAAAAGATAGTTATCTGCTCCTCAGACCCCATAATAGAATAGAGTGGTTGAGAGAAAGAATAGAACAATATTAGATGTTACTATAACTATGATGTTGGAAGGTAATGTTTCTCATTTCTACTGGAGAGAAGCTATAAGCATTGTTGTGTATACTATCAATTGGGTGAATGTCAATAGCAATTCTAGTAAGACTCGTTTTGAGCTATGGTTTGGTCATAAACCTATTGTTTAGTATTTCAAAATATTTGGAAGTAGATGTTATATTAAAAGAGATGAAGATATAGGAAATTTTGAAGCTAGAAGTGATGAAGGAATATTTCTAGGTTAATCTACTAAGAGTAAAGCCTACCGGTGTTACAATAAAAGATTAAAGAAAATTATTGAGAGTGCAAATCTCAGAGTTGATGTGGATATTGAAAGATCATCAAGGTATTGCAGATATGACTCAGATGACCAAAATGGTAGTACTGATAATGGAAAGAATTAATAGAAAAAGAATCAAACTCAAAGAGTTTTGGTGAATAAGGAAAATCATGAAGAAGAAGACAATGGAAATAAAGAAGAAAGAACATAACCCAAAACCCCAAGGTATGTAAAGAAAAGTCATTGTCAAAGTAAGATCATAGGAGACAAGAACAAAGGTGTATAGACTAGAAGAAGAATTGTAGACGAATATTGTTTGATATCCAAGACTGAGCCTAGCAATGCTAATCAAACATGCAAATATGAATATTAGATGGAAGCAATGAAGGAAGAAATGATGCAGATAGAGAAAAATGATACATGGATTCTTGTTCCTAGACCTCAAGATAAAAATGTGATTGGAACCAAATGGGTCTTTTGGAACAAGGTGAAGTGATCATTATTAAAGAAATACTAGTATGTAAAGGATATTCATAGATGGAAGGTAACGATTTTGAAGAAACTTTTTTCCCTATTGCTAGAATTGAAGTTGTGAGGTTATTTCTTGCTTATGCTACTTTCAAGAACTAAAAGGTATATCAAATGGATGTGAAGTCAACATTTTTGAATGGTGAGTTAGAAGAAGAAGTTTATGTTGAGCAACCAGATGGATTTCAATTGACTGATGAAAAGGACATGGTGTTTTGGTTGAAAAAATCACTATATGGACTCAAACAAGCCCCTAGAGCTTGGTATGCAAAACTGGATAAATACTTGTTGAAGCTTGGATTCAATAAAGCTATTGCTAACAACAATCTATATTTCAAGCTAGATTAGGATGAAGAATTGATTATTGAAGTCTTATTTGATGATATTATTTTTGAAGGTGATGATAGCATGAAATTTGCTGATGAAATGAAAAGTGAATTTTAAATGTCAATGATAGGAGAACTGGAATTATTTTTAGGATTGCAAATTACTCAGTTAGATGATGGAATATTTATATATCAATCAAAATATTTGAGAGAGTTACTAAAAAAGTTTGGCACGGAAGATACAAAGCCAGTTGGTACACCCATGGTAATCGGATGCAAATCATCTCAGAATGATGATTATCCTAAGGCTAATAAAACAAGATATAGGTCAATGATTGGTGGATTTCTATATTTGACTCAGATAAGACTAGACATTATGAATGATGTGTGCATGGTTGCTAGATATCAAGCAGATCCAAAGGAATCACATGTGACTGCAATAAAGAGAATATTCAAATACTTGAAAGGAACAATTGACTTTTAGTTATGGTATCCAAAGGATGATGATATTAATCTGAATTCCTTTACAAATGCATATTGGATAGGAGATCTAAATGACAAGAAAAGAACAAGTGGTGGTGCATTGTTCTTGGGAAAGAAGTTGGTGTCTTGGCTAAGTAAAAAATAGAATTCCATTTCCTTATCTACTGCTCAGGCAGAATATATTGCTGCTACAAACAATTGTACGCAAGTGTTGTAGATGAAGGAGATGCTAAGAGACGTCAAAATTGAGTATGATGAGCATATTTCTATATTTTGTGACAATTAAAGTGCCATAACATTTCTAAGAATCCGGTGCTACACTCAAAGAGAAAACATATATCTATCAAGTATCACTTTTTAAGAGACAAGGTGAGTGACAAAGAAGTTAGATTAGAATATATACCTACAAAGGAACAAATTTCAGATATCTTTACTAAATAGTTGCCTAAGGATAATTTTGAGTATCTTAAAGGAATGTTAGGGGTAATTTCCCCTCCTAATCTAAACTAATATGAAAGTATTTTCATCAATCCATGGACTTACATACACATCTTGTTTTAGATTGATGTTGTGGTGGCTGCTACTCAAGGGGAGTAGTTAGATGTTTCAGATGATATGTGGTTTAGAGCATGTGTAACTTTGCCATTGACATCAAAGGGGGAGAAGAAAAATGTTAAAAACTCTTGAAGTAAGGGGGAGAAGAGTCATGAAAGAGAGATAAGAGAAATGAGAGGAGTACTATAGATCAAAGGGAAAGAAGTATGTGAATCGCTAGTTGTGTTGATGGTATTATTTTTTTCACATCATGTGTTGCCATCAATGCCAAAGGGGGATATTTTTGAATGTTGTGGTTGTGTTACTGATATGTGGTTTTCATTGATGTCAACACTATTAGCATTGGTGATTTTGAAGGCTGTATATGTCAAGGATATTGAGAAAATTGTAATAAATATATTGTAGGCAGCCAATGAAGCTAACAAGGTTAGAGTGATGAAAAGTTTTGTACATTGATGATCATAAGGTGTGCACTAAAGTGTTTTTTTATGAGCTTATCTAGTATGTTGTCTGAAAGTTTCAATGGTATGCATCAAGAATTGAGGAAGTTATGAAGTTTTATGTTCCTACAATTATTCAATTACTGTAGCAAGTGTTTCTAGAAGATGAGATTGCAATTCTGGTGCAGTGAGTTGTTGCATATGTTTCTAAGGTGTTCAGTGATGTTTCTAGATTGTGTTCTATTAGTTTGGTATATCTGTGTTCATTGACGTGTTCATGATTAAATATTTTTCCTCGTGTACTTAAGGTTCTCATGTTCTTGGCTGACATGATGTTGGTAGTGTGTTGCAGATCCTTATGGATTAATCTTGTATTTTTTGGCATGTTTGAGGATATTGATTTAGGTCCCCACTATGTTTTGACTAACTTAGGTTGGTGTGCATTAATATTTTTCATGTATTGAGGCTGATAGTTGTAATTTATTATTTATTTGTGGCCAAGAGAGTTGATGTAAATCCGTGTAGAAGATATATAAGAGCAATTTTTTACTTATTTTAAATGATGCTCGGTGAATGTATGCGAAGTATATGCAAGATATGTGCAAAGAAAGATCAGATCATTTGAGTGCATAGTAGAGTGTGAAGGAGTTTGAGTGAAGTGTGAAGAAGTGTCTTAATGGCTAGACAGAACTGTAATCAAGATTTTATCGAAGCTAATTTCTTAGTTCAACCTCACCAGATGGATTTAATCTGATTGTCTTATGTAAGGCAGTGAGCCTTCCCTTTGAGCAGTGAGCTATAGGCAATGTTCCTGAATGCATGTGCATTCCCTATTCATTTCTTTCATTATAATTCTAATAGGGTATAGTCTTATGGACTAAAATCTACCATGGTTTTTCCCCTAACAGGGGTTCCATGTATACAAATCCTAGTGTTCATGTATCTCTGATGTAATGTTGATTTATGCTTGCACTATTAATTATCAAATTTGAGATTAAAATTTGTTTAAGGTTGAATAAGCTTAAATTCTGTAACAACTGATTCACCCCCCCTCTCAGTTGTATATCCTTATTTTCCAACATATTTTTATTCTATGAGTGGTTTATTTTATGATTAGATGGATTATGATATTTGTCACATGTAGTGAACTTATACTTAATTATCTCTAAAGTTGACTTTATTAATGATATGATATTAGTGGTATGGAATGAATGTATGCAATGAGATGCTTAATTTTGTGATGTCATTATAGAGGTATCATGTTGTTATATTTCATGCTTTGATTTTGATTATTCATGATTGCAATGTCACAGAATTGCACCTAGGGGCAATTCCAAATTTTTGCATCTTTCCTAGCATTTATGACACCTTAGAAACATTAATGAAAAAATCTCATGAGTCAAAATTTCATGATTCTAACTCCATGTGGACACATGGCAAGACAAAAAAATTTTGACAAGGCGTTTCTCAAAAATTGAGGCTTTGGATGCCTATGCGGCACACAGACATTTGCGCGACGCACTAGCATCCTTGATGTTTTCCGAGTTTGAAATGATGAATCTAGAAACCCGACCCTTGCGACATGTGTCTTGGTGGTTAGGTCTTGGATGAAATGTCTCTATTCCACCCTTGCATGCATGAAAATCCCCTTTTTTCTCTCATTTTGGGGTTGGAAGTCATCAGTGGAAGCATTGTCACTACTTTCTCTAGACTTGGGTAAGCTCTATCCTTGAATAGAACCACTTTTAAAAGCACAAACATGATAGAATAAGGTCCTTCCAGCAGCTACAAGCTCTCAAGAAATCACATAGCAGTGCACTCGTGTACTTCAAAAGAGGGTCTCGACAGGTGGATAACACTCTCTCTCCCTATCCTTCTTTCTTACTATTTCATTTGTTACTTTGTGGCGTGGGATCTACTCTGAAGCAGGTTTTTTTTTCACCACATGCTTTGTTTACTCCTTTACAATCCTTTCCAAACATGTCTATCCATAGAGGTGGGAACACCAAAATGGGGGTTTTGTTGATGGTTAAAATGACACAAACAACATTAAAACAAAATATTTCTACTCTATTTCTCCTGAAAAAGAAAGACAACATGTAGCAGCCTAACTCCCAAGGTCCTGGTAGTTGGTTCTCAACTATCTGATGTCACTCAATTGGTTCATGCAACTTTAATATTCAAGAGGCCTATGCTGGTAACAAAGGATTCAAGCTATGACTCTTTTATTGAAATAGTTCCTGTAAATCAATTGATTTTAAATAAAAGAAAAAGATAGAACAAAGGGGTAAACCAGTAAGTATGAATCAAATTTATCTAGTATCTGGACATATACCTTTAACAATGAATGTTTCCTAACAGATCATAAAACCATAAGATGATACAATCTATAGCATAATCTATACAACTACATACATTTTAGGTGCTTAATTAACTTCACAATTACTTTTCACAAGTATCCCAAGGGTTTCAAAAAAACACACATTCATTCATCATCAAAATTATAGATCAACAAAATTTTTAATAACTTCCACTCAATGGCAATCTAATAAGATGATCCTTAAATCTGATTCCTTCAAATGACTTTCATCATTCAAGAAACTCTTATGTTCAGCACAATCACTGCATACAAATGATCATAACTTATCAGCCTTATCAAACAAACAATTTTATTCCAAACACCATATTTCGAGTAAACCTGTAATTCTATTAACTATAATAGATTAAGTACAATGTATCTCTGCAAAAACTCTACAAAATTCTATCTCTTAGCATTACGTAAGCCAATCTAGTTCTCAATTAGCTGACCTTTACAATATGATAACCATCTAGTATTTATAGATATACAAAAAGTTCGAACCTCACTTCTATTTTAGGCTTTCCACC
Source organism: Sequoiadendron giganteum (assembly GCA_007115665.2). Classification (NCBI taxonomy): domain Eukaryota; kingdom Viridiplantae; phylum Streptophyta; class Pinopsida; order Cupressales; family Cupressaceae; genus Sequoiadendron; species Sequoiadendron giganteum. The sequence goes on from CM021110.1 coordinate 378,947,651, forward strand.
TTTTTAGGAATTCAGACTCTCTTGGAAACTCAGATCAATTTGATCTTGAGTTCTTACATTAGAATTTCAGTCTTAACCAAAAATAGAAGATAGAAGAGAAAAGAAAATCATGCTCTCAAAAAGCTATTAGTGTTGTATGCATGCAACATGCAAAGAAGGATAACATCATGCATGTAAGGATTCATGCATGTGAAGCTAGATCTACTAGGAACTCATCATAGTTGGTGAAGACTTGCTGTAGAGTCTCCATCTCTGGCCCATCAATCCAGTCATCTTCAAATTTAATCCAATCCAGCTCATCTACAACAAACTCCTTCATACTTTTCACCTTTATTAATTCTCTCCCTGCAGCTTTTATCTCCTCTTTGACCTCTACAAGTCGATCTAACATCAACTCTCCACCATCATCTCCCTTTTGCATAAGTCCTTGGAATCTTTCATCCCACTTTTCCTTTATTTGATTAAAAGGCATGCCCTCTTTTGTGAATGCATTTATATCTACAATAATGGCAATAGCTACTTCTAATTCTTCCAATTGCTTAGTTAAATTATTTACAACTTCCTGAATCTCATCCTTATGCTTGCTCAAAAAGCCAGTCCAAAACTTGAGTATGCAAGAAGTCTTCTCTACAAAGTCTTTATTGTCTTCCTCAAGTATAGACTATTCTAGAAGAGTTGTTAGAGGCAATGTATTTATATTTTCTAACTTTTCACCATACTCCTTATACTCTTCTTCTTGTTTTTCTGATGCCTCAATATATTGATACATCTCTTTAATCAACCCTTTAGTATTCTTGTAGGCTTCAAACCCTTTCACTAAAATCTCTCCTACCTCTTGGTTCAATTTATCTATCCACTTGTCTACCATCTCCACCTTTCCTCTAACCTACACCAAATCATCAACCTCCTTTCTACTTAGCAAAATAGGAGTCTCTATAGCTGCAACTTGTTGTGACCTTGGAGAGGAGACACTCTTCAAGAATGAATGTAACTGATCCAATTGAGCCTTAAGCTCATCTTTCTTTTGTTTGTCCTTCATCATTCTTGATTTAGTTTTTGAAGCCACCACATCAATCAAATTCATTTGTTGATTCCTAGTGGGTCTTCCCAAATTAACCGTACTCAATTGATAGTTTGTTAGCTACATATACCCTACCTCCTTTTCTATCATAGGCATGGCACATTCAACAACTATCTCCCCTTTATCTGTGAGTCTAGTAGAATGTAAGATTTTATCCTTCTTCTTAGGCCTTTCCTATTCAATTTCCTTCATCATGTCCTCTGAATTAAGAGGTTGAGGAGGTGTTCTGGCTCTCTTCTGCAGGTCTAACTTCAACCATATAGGAGCACTGGGAGCAGTCATCATCATGGAAGAGGAAGCAGCAATTGTAGAGGGTGGCTGAACATTTACCTCAGGTTGAGAATCAACCTTTGCTTTCTCTTGTTGCTCCTGCGGCACATGCATCTGTACCAACTTCTCAGCCTCTTCTCTATCTCTTTGTTCTTGCATTTTCTTGTCTTCTTCTTCTTTTCTCAACCTCTCTTCTTCCAACCTATCCTTCTCCATTTTCTCCTTCTCTAACCTTTCTTTTTCTAATTTCTCTTTTTCTAAGGCCTCTCTTTCTAGCTTTTCCCTTTCTAACCGTTATGCCTCCAAAGCTTTAAGTTTTTCAGCTTCTTCTTCTTCTTCCTATTGCTTCCTAATTAGCTCTTTAGCCTCTTTTTCTTTCCTTATCTTTTTTGATTCTTCCTTTTCTATCCTTTCTATTTCTAAGGCCTTGAGCTTCTCTTCCTTTTCCCTTTCTTCTTCAACTTGTTGTTTCTTTATTAGCTCTTCAACATCTCTTTCCTTTCTTAGAGCTTTAGCTTCTTCCTCTTTCTGTCGAGCTTCCTCTGCAAGTTTCAGTTTAGCAACTAGGATTTCCTTTTCCCTTCGGTTTCTTGCTTTCTCCTCCTCAAGATCATGGATCTTCTGTATCAACTCTAACTTGTCATTTTCTACTTTGACCTTGAGCTCATGCTCTCGTTGCCTCATTTTCTCCTCTACTTCATTAGTTTCTACCCTTGTTTCAATTTGTTTTGCCTTTAATTGCTGCTGTTGAAGTAGAGCATTAGCTTGCACCTTAGCATCCATTTCCTTTTGCTTCTCTGTTGCAGCCCTTGCATCAAAATATCTTGTAGCATCTTCAAATAGTTTCCATTGCTCTTCTTGTGTGAGAATCTACTCAATAGTATGCCCTAGAGGAATGTTTTCTTGCAAATCCTATTTTGACAGAGTCTCATCTGAATCTATCTCAACTCCTACAAATTCTTCCTCCACTTCTTTTCCTTTAGCAGCTTCGGCCATGGCATGAAGTGCTCCTTCTTGAACCTCTTTACTTTTCTTTCTTGTGAGTGGGGCTTGTGTGGATGACTCACCCAATGTGGGCATAGAAACATTAGATCCTATTGGACCATCTCCCTCTGGTGCCTCTTCTTCTTCATCGACCACCTCAAGCTCTATTTCTTTAACATCTGGAGGAAAGAATTCTAATGGCTCCTTGGAAGGTGTCTTTCCTTTAATTCTCTTGTATCCTTTACCCTTCTTAAGGACTGGTCCTTGAGGAGCTCGAGCTTTCATCATCAACCATTGCACACTTCTATCCAAAACTGCTCTTCCAATTTTCTTAATATCAATTGTTTCTTCCTCATTCCATTCTATTGGATCTAAGCTTTTGGTGCCAATGTTCAAGGCTTCATATGAGGGATCCAATACAGTTCCATCATCCACTAACATGTCAGGAATATTTTCTTTAACACTCAACTCCACCATAAGTGCAACCGATAATCTTTCATAGTTCTTCTTCCTTAAGTCATATTCATCCTTCCGATCACACCAAAAGTCCTCTAGCAAATTAAAGTGTCTAGTGAACACTGAAGGTAATAAGGCATACATTTTCTTCCTTGGATCAAAATACTTATGAGCTATATACAATCTTTATTTCAATTGTATCAACTCATTACAAACTACCTTTGCACCCTTCAAGTGTTGACATCCATATTCACCCAATTTCATGGGAAATTTATGACATCCAATCTTGTGCTTGATCCCAAACTGAGCATTAACTCCAATGGCCTGATACACAAATTCCATTAGCACCATTCTGTTACTGTAGCATTTTGGAAGTAAATGTGGATGGCCTTCAAAACCAAACAACCTGAAGTATGTAAATTTGGGGTATTGGATGTACCAACTTCCCCATTCAGCAATAAAAGCCATAGCTTCTTGACTTAACCTATATCCTGCATCTCCACTCAACCGATTGATGACCACATATAAAAATGCATCATTGAATCTTCTGAAATGAGTCTCAGGAACTTGAAGAGATAACTGATTATAATGTTCCCATACCTTCTTCTGCCCATCCAAGGCTCCTATTATACCTACTCTATTTAATCCTGGGAAAATCCCCAATCTTGCTGCAGCATAAACCACATAAGAAGTCATGAGGAAAGATTTACTCTATCTAACCCTTGTGAGCTGATCATGTATGGCGTCAGAAACAATCATTGACCAATCAAACTAGTAATCACCCTGAAAGATTACTTGAATGAAATGAAACATCCATTCCTTGAACTGGAAGGTATCCCTCTTCCCAAACACTCTGGACAAAATTAATATCAAGTCAGATACCTCCTTCTTGAAATCTGCCCTCTTTGGCTAGTTTGCAAGCTTGCTTAAAGATTTCTTCTCTGTGCTTAACCATTTTTTTTTTAAGTGAGACTTATTGGAGTCTTTATGCTTGCTATATTTCTCCAATGCCTCTGCTTCAGTTAGCTGCACCAAGTTCTTGGGATCAGGAACATTAAATATACTTTGGAACATTTATGGAGTAAGATCTATAATCACATTATTTTGTGAATCCATGCATAATCTTGTAGCAAGATTCTAAGTACTGGCTACTATCAATATCAACTCCAGACACTGGACTGATAGAGGAAACATAGTGATATGTGCAAGACTAGAGTCAACAATCCTTTGTGTTCTCCCTTTCAAGTTTTCTCATTCTCTAAAGGTCTCTTCATGTAATTCTTCAAAGCTATATTGGCCAAGATTAGTCTCCGTGATATCTGACTCGTCTGATTCCACCTTGCTCACTTTCACCACCAGATTTCTATGATCATACCTCAATGTATAAGGCAGTTGTGTTGGTTTCACTTTCTTTATTTTTGGTGCTGTCTTTGATGTTCCATCTGGTTGATTCCTTCGAGCAGCCTCTCCTAAAGTTCCTGACATCTCTCAATTCTTTTGCAAGCAAACCTCTAATTAGATCTTTAGATATCATCATAAAACATGCTTTTAAAACATACTTGTTACACATACATCAGAGTCAGAACCAGACAAAAGCTCAAAACAATCTCTTTTACAATACCGGTGGACTCGGAGCAAAAACCGATATAGAAACTTCACCTAATAACAAACGGGCTCGGAGTCGGAGTTGTGGAGGTTATCGAAACCGGGATCAGAATGAAAAATGGATTTGGGTTTCTTCAAATTTTCATTTTTTTCATATTCTATTTCCATTCTGCCTCCGCCTCGGATTAGGTTATCATTACTTTGAAGAAAGACTTTCCCATTATATGCGGAGCCAAAAATGGGATGAGAATGGAATTGATAACTTTTGTAAAATGAATTCTTAAGTTCAAGATCGATTCCGATCCCACGTCTACCTATGTTATCATACACTTCAAGGAAACCTGTTTAAAACTCGAAGTCGGAAATGGGATAGAAATGGAATCGATGAGTTTTGTAAGACAAAACTCTTAGGTCCATAATCAATTCCAATCCCGCCTCTGCCTATGCTAATCATGACATCATCAAATACTTTATTCATTTTCAACACAACTTCATGATTAAAACCTAGGTCGCTATAAAATGGAAAAGGAGCTTTAAAACTCTACACTCATTTGACTGTGGGGAATAATTGCATTCTAAGATATCATTTTTTATCATTTAAAGTGATTACAGAGACCAACGAAACCCTAATCTAATAAAACTGATAATAAAACTAGGGCATGGCTTTAAACCCTGCCATTCTACCTAACGAAGAAACCCTAATTAAACAATAAATCTAATCTACCTCACTATAGATTTCTAACTTTAACAAATGCCATTAAAAAAAAACCCTCAATCTAATCTAATCTACTATAAACCAAAAACAAACATGATACAATCATGATTAAGACATGAAAGCGACGGTGCCCTAAAAATAGAAAGAAATGACAATAAAAACAAATAGAACAACGAAACAACCCCACCAACAATATAAAAGACCCATTCAAACCAACACGCCAAGAATCACGAAACACGATTCAAAGCACGGGAAAACATATATGCAAACCACACAATATCAAATGAAATGAAGAACAATAATAAAAAACAACTACCTCAAACACAACAACGTAGCTAACCTTTTGAATTGATCCGTTTGTAACAATCCTCTGCTCTTTCAATCTTTTTGCTTGAATGAACTCTGCTACTACTCCTTCATTCTCTTAGATCTTTAACAATAACAATAATGATTGGTTTAACCCTTAATAAAGGTAAATATGTAAATTTCTACCTACATCGGTAACTGTCATTAATGCATTAAAGCACAATAAAGGCGGAGTCAGAACTGAGATTAAACTAACACTTCGCAATAGTGCGACTTCAGTCAAAAATTCAATGAAAAAAAGTGGCAGGGGCGGAACTAAAATGGAAATGAAATCTCAAATTTATAAAAATTCCAAATCCCATTCCCATTCCGGCTCCGTGTCTGACAACCGAAAACAAAACAAAAGTAAATACAAAAAGTTAAGTAAAAGACCAACCTAATAAAACAAAACACAAAGACCGAGACTAAGCAAAAATAAAAATAGCGGAGGCGAGATCGGAATAAATTGTGATTTTGCAAATTTTGATAACAACCATCCTAATTCCCACTCCGGCTCCACTTCCGCTAAAGACCAAAAAAAAGGCAAAGAAAAGACTATTGGGATAGAACCAAAAACAAGCCTCAAAAGAACTTTCAGAACCTGATTCTGTTCCGGTTCTGATTCCAACAGAGAAACCAAAGAAAAACAAAGTATTGGCAAAACTAGACTCCAAAATTTGTTTCAAAAACAACTAAGTACAAAAATAACAAAGATGGACCCATTTTGACCAAGGCAAAAGATGGGGTGGTTATGCAAGGCATAACAGGTTTGATTAAGGCAAACCCCTATACAGCCCCAACCTTTTCCCATTGACCTTTTGTGTATAGGTTATGAAGTGAAGCTTGGAATATAGATTCAGTCACACGAAGGTAATCTTTTTTGAGTTATTTTCTATTTTTCTTTAGTTTCTAGCTTTCCAATGATTGTCTGGTCTCTCACACTTCTGACTGGAGTTTGGAAGTGAGATTCGGCTTCACCCACTTGAGCTTTTGAGTTCTTCATGACTTGGGATGCTAGTGTGTATTTTAGATGATAACACACCATGCTGGCATCGTAAAAATTTACTGACATATTTTGGCTGAGAGCTCCTTAGCCAAAGGGGGAAATCTCAAAGTATCACTCTCTCGGGGTCTGATATTATTTTTTCTCTTTCCTCCCCCATTTCATTGATTTATTCAAATTGAGTTGTATAAGGGTAGTTTGTTCCCTGGTGATCTCTTGAGAATAAAGAGACCCATGTGCAGCGAATCCCTCTTATATCACATTTTGGTGAACTCGACGTGAAGCATCAGATCCATTTTCATAATGTTGCATAGTTATAAGAATTATTTCTTTGAACAAGATTTTGATATGTTGGAAGATGCTCTAGATGATTTCTTAGAAGCACTCTCCCCTATCCATAAATCTTCTGAACAAACTCCTTCCTTGCCAGCTGAGGAGTCGGTAAATGTAGTTGTAATTTATGTGGCTCCCCCAAGCCCTAAGAAACCCGTCATTTACATGACCCCAACTGAACCATCCCCTAGAGAGGAGTATTCCATCTACGAGATTTCATGTCATAGTGATCTATCAGAATTATATTCGAGGTTCGTGAAAGCTACTAACTCTACTTATTATAATGTTGTTGGGCTTACATACAATACAAGGAGAAACAAACAAAACTTAGAATAGTAAGCCTATGTTCCTACATCACAATCGATTCAAACTCCTACTTCATTACCACCATCTCAACCTAACCTTCCTTCAGCCCCTAAACCCATGATTAAAGCACTAGGTGATTATGATCTTGTTGAGAGACTTTATGTTACTTCAGCTAAGATCTCACTTTGGGATTTGCTTCAGACTGCTCTCATTTATCAAGAAATGTTGCAGGAAGCCTTGCAGAATATTCTTTTTCCTACCTCTGCTAGGTCTATGGATGTTGATACATTGATGGCACATATTCGAGCAGATTCACATAATATTACATTCCATCTGCAAGAACTCCCACCTCCAGATGTGCAAAAACAAGCTGAGCCTTTGATGATTATAGTAAATGCTAATAACATCAATATTAGGCATACCCTTGTTGACACTGGTTCAACTCTCAACATTTGTAGTATAGACCTATTGCCTAAAATTATTGTTGATTCATCTTTAGCAGCCTCTTCCTCTTATATTCATGGGTTTGATAATGATGGTTTCCAAGCTCTAGGTACGATAATATTACCTTTGTAGCTAGGCCCCGCTACCTTTCCTACGTTGGTCTATGTGATGCTTGGTTCATTACCATATAATCTTCTCTTAGGGAGACCTTGGATTTACACTATGGGCATAGTAACTTCTACTCTACATTGTTCCTTAAAGTTTGTTGCTAACAATTAGGTGGTTATGGTTAAAGCAAATCCAGAGGTAGTGCACCTTTGTTTGTGATGGGACTTTCAATTTTCTAAGTGACGTGAGCTAGGGTTTTGGGGTTTCAAAGTTACCGATGGTTTTTTTAATTATCAAATTTTGAAAACCCTCTTGTTATATTTCAACAGTGACTTACTACTGAGGGTAACCGGTCACTTAAGTGAGGTTTTATCCATCTCGGGTTGTGTCTTTACCAGCCCCTTTCACCTGGCTTGCTGGTCTTTCTGTCAAGACGACTTATGTTTTTATACCGTTGGGGGTTTCAGTGGCCAGTTCCACCTGAATGTTTCATCTGAAGTCTGGTGAACCGTCAAATTGCAGGTTTTGATCTGGGTCGTTTCTCGTCGACCTTGCAGGTTTTCCCGCTGGCATCACCAAAGTGGTGCGAGGTTTGTGAGATGTCGCCATCTGGCATGAATAGATGTGTGGGTTTTTCCCAAGGTGTTGGTGGTGACGTATGGACGTCTCTTCATTGGCAATGGTCTTTAATAATGGGGTTAATTATGACCTCTCACACACCTCACATGATCAGAGTAAATATTCTTAATGGTACTATGAGGTCTGTGAGGGGGTGACATGTGGTCTTTTTTCTTTGGACAATGGGGCTATGTGGGCCCCACTATATGGTTCAGACCTCCTATTTTCATGGGTTTTGATTGGACGTGTTTTCCTAGGTGCTGAAGTGGATTGTCAATACTCATTAACTTGATCTCAACCCTCTGATTCGCTAGATGTGTTCCAAATCAATGGTTCAAATTCAAAGGAGGGGTGTGTCATTCATTTGTGTGGCATATACTACCTTCCTATTGCTAGTTTCATTAATGGCACAGATTTTCTTTTTCTAGAGGATCTCCTCTTGATTTTTCTCCGACGTGCAAATAGTGCCATCCTGCTAAAAACAATAATGGTTGTCTTAGCCACTAATTGTTCTAGTGCTTGAATTTATTGCAAGCAATTATATCCTACATACTAAGCCATTCTATAAATGTTGACTAAGTTACGTGCAATTAGCATTACATTTTCTTTTGTTTTTGTGCAGGAAGGTTTTTCTCCGGTGTATTGTAAGGCTTTGTTCTTCTTTATGGAGAAATTGACTAAACATAGGAGTGTGAAGCTGGGAGCCTGAAAGTTTCCAGTCGTGATGGAGCCAATTATTCCCATGGTGCCTGGGGGTACTACTAGGAATACTAGAAAGAAGCTAATACGTTGCTCGTCCCCTATAGTCATATCTAATTCTGATGGTAATGAATTCATCACTGATTCGGACTACCGGTGTTACTTGGCCACCTTAACAGAGCTCATGGGAGTAAATGAGGAGGTCCTGGTAGTTGACCCTATAACTACATTGGCATTGGGTCTAGTTGTTAGGGGTTGTGCTGACACGGCTGGTAAGGGGAAGGTGGTTCTGTTGCTGTCTCAGGCAAAGACTCGAAGCGGTCGCTTGTACCAGGGCCATGTGTTTTCTTCATGGTTACTAGTGGTGGGTGTGTTGGATGTTTTTTTTCCTTCTGTTTCAACATGTGGATGTGGACGTGCGCATGCTTTGCATGAAATTTTATTCTCCGATTGGTTACTATGTAACTATTTTTTATTTCGTTGATCATACATGATGTTATCGAATAATGAGGAATGTGAATTTGAATTTCACTTTAGGTTGAAATTTAATTTTGTACTGACAATGTAGCCTAATGCTTGTTGCTCTCCTGCTATATGAAGGAGATCTCACGACTCATTGTAGGGTTAGAATTTTGGGTCTGAAATCTTAGAGTCTGTACAGTTAGTTTTAATGTTGAAATGTTGTGAACATTGTTCAACAAATCATCCGGGGTGGGGATTTGTATAAAGTTAGTATGCTATGCTTTTTAATTACTAATATCGAAAGAAATCTACAAAATTAAGATGGTTTGATCTCCTCTGTGTGTGCCATGGATTATGAATGGATTTATCAAGGGTTTCTCTCTTCAGTTTCAATGATTAATTGAAAGTGTAATTTGTTTTCTTGCTTTAACTTAATGGGTTAATCAAATACTTGAAAAGATAAATTACATGTTCATGGTTGTATATACTCAGGATTCGCTAAGAAGTATTGTTTTAATATATTGAAATATCTCATGGTAGTAAGGCTACATGAAGATAGGTTCTCAATATCATAATTATACTTTGTATGACTCCATCACCTAATGGATGAGGCACTGAATGATGTTTGCAACCTTTCTCTTTGGTGTAAGACTGTAGTTCTAAGCATGGTGATCCAAGTGATAAACATAACCACATATTAAACCTTGTCTTCCTACAGGAAGTAATTCTTGCTTTGAGTTGGTCAATTCCATTGTTGTTTGGTGCCTATAATTATTCTCCAGTCTGCCAATACCTAGAATAATGAATATCCCCTTGAGTGTGTAGGGATTGTAATCTGTATACAGAAAGTGTTCTTACTAGTTATAAGACATTTTTATGAACACATTTAGGTTTACCCACCTTGGTCCTACAAAGCCAAAAGTGTAGGAGAGGTCAGTCTTTAACTAAATCTCATTAGTTGGCCACTAGCCTTTTGCAGTCATCCACAATAGGGGTTGGCTACCTCTTAGAGAACTGCAATCTCTATGTGGGAAAAAACTCCAACAGAATGGTGACTCTGCTGGGGATAAACTCACCATATTTGGTTGCAGGCAATGCTGGTATAGATTCATTAAAATGTATAATTATTTCTGTAACCTGAGGTCAAAATTTTTGAATTATTTCTCCTACTTGGGAAAAATTCTGAATCACCGATTGCAAATGGTTTTAGAGTCATATTAAATGATATGCTATTCTGAATTTACATAGTGAATGTTTTCAACCCTAGCGGAAGGAGGCAGTTCAATATAATCTTGATAATCTTATGGTCTATGGTTTCCTGAAAGCAAAGGATTCAGGAGTTCTAGAGTTATTCATTGAAGGATGATTTTATTAGGGAGAACTTCTGACAAATAAAAAAAAAGAGAGAGAGAAGGAAGATAGAGGAACCATAGGGGTTGGAGGTGCTTATCCAAAAATTGTTGTTTGAAGTGAAGATAAGTTTTAGACTTCCATAGTAATGGATTATGATTGTGAAAGATATTACTAGTGGTATGGTGCGACTCTGTAATGGGTAGTGAAACCTAGAATCTAGCAGAACTGAGAGAACAAAATGTCAAAGAGTTATTTTAAATACTGTCCTTTGTTGATGAGGTGGTGACTTTGTCTGAAGAACCAGTGAATAAATGAAGGAATAGTCCCAAATTTGTGCTATTTACAGTCTGGAAAAGTGATTGATACATGCTGCAAACAACTACCAGGTATTTCATCAAAACTAAACAGTTCATATTTCTAATGATAATGGGTGTTTGTGATTAAGGATAAAAATGGTTCCAAATTAGATGTCGGGCATCAAAAAAGGGAACAATGATTGGTTTTACCATACTTCTAGTAGTGCAACATGTAAAAGGATTTATGAAACATGTTTGTATTGCATAAAATCTTGGAAAGCAAGGAGTGCTATTTTCAGTCATTAATAAACTCCTAGTTGAGATAATAAGTGATCTGCCTGATAATTATATGTTGTTGAGTAGTCTCCCATGTGTAAGGTCACACATAAATATGCAAAAAGAGCACATTGTATTAAGCCCTTTGGGGATTTTTGTAACTCAAAGGTATATTCCTTTTATGTGTAGTGGTATCAGTGATTACCCTAATTCAATTCCTAAAAAAATTAGGAAGTATTTGCCTCAATATACAGGGCAAGTTGCAGAATCGGCTTCTAAGCATTTACAACATTTTGTAGATGTAATGGGTGATTATGAAATCAGTCGTGAGGATGTTGTCATGAAAATATTTGTGCAATCCTCAAAAGGCAATGCTAGGGATTGGTTTTCCTATCTACCTGCCTTTTCTGTTAATTCATGGAATCAGTTGGTGATGGCTTTTATGGAACAATTTGGTGAAAGAATCGATCCCAACACATTGAGAAAAGGATTTATGGGAGTCCACATACAAGAGGAGGAATTAGACCCATATTTTAATCTTAGGTTTTCAAGAGCTTTAAGAGAAATCCCTAAAGAAATAAGACCAAATGAGGCCGAAAGCTTGGTTGTGTATCTTGGTGCTTTCAACAAGAGGATGAGTTTTTTATTAAGGGACAAAGAGCCTACTACTCTGCACCAAGCATACCAACTAACTATGGAAATTGAAAATAATATGAAATATTCAATGTTGAAGAGGTATCCGGCTGCAAGTATTCATTACCCTAGCCTAACTAGTACTAATAGAATGTTAGGGCCGATTATTCAGAAAACTGATGATGATAAAATTCTTACTAGAATTGTTATAACTCCACCAATGTAGTTTGATGATAATGAGACCCAAGTTGAAACCCAGTCCAATTTGGGTGATGATGATCAAGTTTCTTGTGTATCAGAACTGTATGATATGAGAAGGCAAGAGAAGGAATCACCATATGAGTTTTTCTTGAGATTTTTGGGAATCTTAATACAAATTCCTATAGATCAAAGACCTAATGATTATGAATGCATTGATTTAATTTGTGAGCTATATGAACTAGGACTAAGGTCTTTACAAGAAGAATTGAAACCTGCTAATTTGGCTCAAGTGATTCAATGGATAGAGATTGAAGAATCGACCAAGAATGCATCTACACAAAATAGAGGTAGTGCTCATTCATTACAAATTTTTTGCATGAATATTGAAGAAATTGAGGGGGAAAATGATGTAGGATTGTATGATACACCTATTGTGTTTCCTAATACTAATTGTGATTCTCATGTCAGTGAGATTCTATTGCAAGCTAGTGATTATGATTTTAAAGGTAATGATTGCAGTACTAAGAATGCAGCTGAGTTTTTATTTTTACTGGAGTTGGGTGGGAATGAAGAGCCCCATGTTTGTTTCCAAGTGAAGGAACAATTTTCAAATGACGTATATCTAGAGTGTTCCCCATATATATTAGCAGTGGAATAGGGAAGCTATATAAATGTTGAACAATCTAAGGACAATGATGTGTGTGGTCAGAAGAGTATAATTGGAGGTAGCCATTATAGTGATGAACACATTAGTAATATGGTCTTTCCTAAATATCTATGTGAAGTGGAGATGGATGTGTTGTTGCCTTTTAGCATTGATGTGGTTAGTAAAAGGTTTCTAGATTGTGCTGAGATATTCACTTATAAATCAACATATTCAACAGGTAGTGTTGAGAACAAGGAAGCCGGTACATATTGTTCTGTCTTTTCTGATCAAGGTGAAATTGATGCTTTAAAATCTATCTCTGAGAGTTTTCATATAGAAATGAATGAAGAGGTTCAAGAAAAGATGTATATGGAGTGGTAAGAGATTAATTTGTTTGTGCATTCCCTAAAGAATGATGTAGCCAGTACTGCTAACTTTTGTAATGCCTTGGTGTACTCCCAATTGACAGATTTCATAGGGTGGCAACCAAACTTGAATAGAAAATTCTAGGAGGGAAATTCCTGGAGCTATGTACCATCTTTGTTAGGTAATGGAAGTAAGGATACCATGCACACCGTTCTATATGATAAATTTCAATTCAATGTACAAACTGATGATACCAGAATGGATGATGTTACAGACCATGTAAGTTACGAAAGTTTCCATTTCCTGGTACCGTTAAGCCAACATCCTATGAAATATGACCAGGAGTAGGATAAGGTGAAGTATTATCATGGTCATATGTTGCTCTTAAAATGGTGGGGCAAATCATTGATTAAATCAGTACAGGGGTAGAGTATAGGTAGCCACCATAGTATTCTCAAAGGTACTGGTCATCCTATGAGTTTTGAAACATTAGATAGTGAATGTTGCAAGCCGTTTTTGCGTCAAAAAAAGGAGAATTTTGTTTTTGATAGGGGTAGACCTTGATTTCTCTTGTTTGGTGGCTTGGGGCTACCAAGTTTGTACACACAAGTCCAATTGATAGAACAAGGTAATATATCTATTAAAGGGCTTGTGTAATTTAGTAATGAGGTCTGCGAAACCAGAGATTCTGGATTCTTGCTATGCCCATAGGGGGCATACATCCCCAGTTAGAGCCACTAATGGGACCTTAAATTTTCTAGGTGATGAGAGCTAGGGTTTTGGGGTTTCAAAGTTACCCATGGTGTTTGTAATTATCGAATTTTGAAAACCCTCTTGTTATGTCTCAATAGTGACTTACTATTGAGGGTAATTGATCACTTAAGTGAGGTTTTATCCCTTTCGGGTTGTGTCTTTACTAGCCCCTTTCACCTGGCTTGCCAGTCTTTCTACCAAGATGGCTTATGTTTTTATACTACCGGGGGTTTCAATAGCCGGTCCCACCTAAATGTTTCATCTGAAGTCTAGCGAACCGTCCGATCGTAGGTTTTGATCTGGGCTATTTCTCACTGACCTCAGAGGTTTTCTAGTTGGCATCACAACAGTGGTGCAAGGTTTGTGAGATGTCGCCATCTAGCATGAATTGATGTGTGGGTTTTTCCCAAGGTGTTGGCGATGACGTATGGCCATCTCTTCACTGGCGATGGTCTTTAATAATGGGGTTAATTATGACCTCTCGCACACCTCACACAATCAAAGTAAATATTATTAATGGTACTGTGAGGTCTACAAGGGGGTGACATGTGGTATTTCTTCTTTGGCCAATGGGGCTATGTGGGCCCCACTGTATGGTTCAAACCTCCTATTTTTGTGGGTTTTGATTAGACGTCTTTTCCCAGGTGCTAAAGTGGATTGTCAATAATCATTGACTTGATCTCAACCCTCTGGTTCACCAGATGTGTTCTGAATCAGTGGTTCAAATTCAAAGGAGGGGTGTGTGATTCATTTGTGTGGCATATACTGCCTTGTTGTTGCTAGTTTCATTAATGGCACAAATTTTCTTTTTCCAGAGGATCTCCTCCTTATTTTTCTCTGGCATGCAAATAGTGTCATCCTGCGAAAAACACTTATGGCCATCTTAGCCACTAATTATTCTAGTGCTTGAATTTATTTCAAGCAATTATATCCTGCACACTAATCCATTCTATAAATGTTGACTTAGTTACGTGCAATTAGCATTGCATTTTGTTTTTTTTTTTTGTGCAGGAAGGTTTCTCTGGTGTATTGTAAGGGTTTGTTCTTCTTTATGGACAAATCGACTGAATGCAAGAGTGTGAGGCTGGGAACCCAAAATTTTTAGGTCGTGATGGAGCCAATTACTCCCATGGCACTGGGGCTACTACTAGGAATACTAGAAAGATGCTAATACATTCCTCATCCCCTATAGTCATACTTGATTCTAATGGTAATGAATCTGAAATTGATTTGGACTATCAGTTTTACTTGGGCACCTTAGCAGAGCTCATGGGAGTAAATGAGGAGGTCCTGGCAGTTGAACCTGTAACTACATTGGCACCGAGTCTGGTTGTTAAGGGTTGTGCTAACAAGGCTGGTAAGGGGAAGGTGGTTTCATCGCTGTCTCAGGCGCAGACTCGAAGCGATCGCTTGTACTAGGGTCATGTGTTTTCTTGATGGTTACCAGTGGTGGGTGTGTTGGACATTTGTTTTCCTGCTATTTCATCGCATGGACATGGACATGCACGTGCTTTGCATTAAATTTTGTTCTCCAACTGGTTACTGGGTAACTGTTTTTGATTCCTTTGATCATACACAATCTTATCGAATGATGAGGAATGTGAATTTGAATTTCACTTTAGGTTGAAATTCAATTTTGTACCGACAATGTATCCTAATGCTTGTTTCTCTCTTGTTATATAAAGGAGATTTACAGCTCATTGTAGGGTCATAATTTTGGGTCTGAAACCTTGGAGTCTATACAATTAGTTTTAATGTTGAAATGTTGTGAACATTGTTCAGGAAATCATCCCGGGTGGGGATTTGTATAAAGTTAGTATGCTATGCTTTTTGATTACTGATATCAAAAGAAATCTACAAAATTAAGATGGTTTTCTCTCCTATGTGTGTGCCATGGATTATGAATGGATTTATCAAGGGTTTCTCTCTTCAGTTTCAATGATTAATTGAAAGTGTATTTTTTTTTCTTGCTTTAACTTAATGGGTTAATCAAATGCTTGAAAAGCTAAATTACATGTTCATGGTTGTCTATACTTAGGATTCACTAAGAAGTATTGTTTTAATATATTGAAATATCTCATGGTAATAAGGCTACATGAAGATAGGTTCACAATATCAGAATTATAGTTTGTATGACTCTGTCGCCCAATGGATGAGGCATTGAATAATGTTTGCAACCTTTCTCTTTGGTGTAAGACTGTAGTTCTAAGCATGGTGATCCAAGTGTTAAACATAACCACATATTAAACCTTGTCTTCCTACGGGAAGTAATTCTTGCTTTGAGCTGGTCAATTCTGTTGCTCTTTGGTGCCTGCAATTATTCTTCTATCTGCGAATACCAAGAATAATGACTATCCCCTTGAGTGTGTAGGGATTATAATCTGTATACAAAATGTGTTCTTACAAGTTATAAGACATTTTTATGAACACATTTAGGCTTACCCACCTTGGTCCTACAAAGCCAAAAGTGTAGGAGAGGTCAGTCTTTAACTGACTCTCATTAGTTGGCCACTAGCTTTTTGCAGTCATCCACAATAGGGGTTGGCTACCTCTTAGAGAACTACAATCTCTATGTGGGAAAAAATACCAATAGTTTGTTGGTCATTGCTAGTCAAAACTCGATTGTATCCACTCTCAAGAATTGCATTCCTTCCTTAACTACTGATGTTATGGCATGTTCTTTGTCGATACCCTCTATGGAAGTCATTCCCTAAGAAAGTATCGAACAAGAAGAACCGCCTAAATTAGAAGATCCTAATTCTCCCCCATCCTCTCCTTCATCTGCTTGATTGAATGCTCTCCTAGGTGATGATTGTGGTTCCTTGAACTTCTCTGATTCCTTCACAGCGGAATATAAATCAGACCCCTCTGGTATAGAGTTTATAGGTTCTACTAACATGAGGATGGGTGACCCTCCCATTGAGGAAGAGAAGTGTGATCCTATCCAGGAGACCACTCCTTCCCAAGAGAGTGACCCTGCTCCTATAAAGGGGGTTAATGTTTGCAAACCAAGTAAATGAAGTGGGACCTCTCCCCTAGAAACTTTTGACATCCATTGGTGGAATGAGACACTTTACATGGACCCACCCCCTCCTTAAGTTATACAAGCTCGTTATAGGTTTGGTTACAAAATTTCTTCTCAATATGGCTATGGGCAGAAAGGCCTAGGATGTATCAAGTAAGGAATACAAATCCCTATCTAGTTTAAGCAATGAAAACACTATATAGGTCTAGGATTCTCTATTGAGTAGTCTAGAAAGAAACCTTGGTGGAGCATTAAATGATTTAAGCCGAACCATTAAGTTTGGTCCATCTTGAGTTGATAGGAGAAAGGGAACAAGCAAAGAAAGTTCCTATGGATGTCTTCTCTATGGATGAAGCATTGGCAGAATTTCTAGGTGCTTATGCTCTATTGTCTCCTTATCATCACAAAAAGTGATTATTTTATCGGTTACATAAACAAGCATAGTTTGGAGAATCCATTCTAGGCCTTGATGAGGAGGACCCTTTATCCAACATCTACGATGATGCGCTGACATCTCATCTCAAGGACCACAGTCCTCTCCTTTAAGGAGATATTATCGATGTCCACATGGATCCTAAATCTCTATAAAAGGAAATCAAGATTGGGAAGTGTCTCTCCCCCAAGGAGGTAGATGAACACTCTTCTCTCTTATGTACTCACCCCGATATCTTCGCTTGGACATATGATGATATGCCCAATATTGATGAAACCATAGTGGTCCATAATATCATTCTATGTCCTAATACCAAGCCTGTTAAGTAGAAAATTGGAAAGATCAATCCTAGGGTAGCTTTAATGGTCAAAATTGAGATATAAAAGTTGTTGAAAGAATACTTTATCCATCCTATTGACTATTCTCCTTGGATTTCAAATATAGTCATTGTTAGCAAACCTAATGGCCATATTCGTATATGTATT
Organism: Sequoiadendron giganteum; assembly: GCA_007115665.2. Lineage (NCBI taxonomy): Eukaryota > Viridiplantae > Streptophyta > Pinopsida > Cupressales > Cupressaceae > Sequoiadendron > Sequoiadendron giganteum. Next base: position 378,965,547 of record CM021110.1, read on the forward strand.
GACTTTAGAGACCCTAATAAGGCTTCTCTTAAGGATGATTTGTTGTTACCTAATATAGATATGATTGTGGACTCGACTGCAAGCCATGCATTGTTATCTTTTATGGATGGCTTCTTGGGTTATAATCAGATCCGTATCAACCTAGATGATCAATACAAGATAGCCTTCACTACCCCTTGGGGTACCTTATTCTATGTGTTCATGCCCTTTAGTTTAAATATCACAGGAGAAACTTACCAATGAGAAATGACCCTGATATTCCATGATTTCATCCATAAAATCTTAGAGGACTACGTTGATGACATCCTAGCAAAGTTTGTAAATCATCAAGATCATGTGAAGAACCTACGTCTTATCTTCAAAAGACTTCAAATTTACAAGATGAGACTCAATCCTCATAAGTGTGTCTTCGGTGTAGATTCTGGAAACCTTCTTGGGTTTATCGTATCTTACTGAGGAATCAAGTTTGACATAAATAAGATTGATTCTATTGTTAACATGCCTCCACCAAGGAACATCATTGAGTTGCAAAGTTGATAGGGGAAGATCCATGTGATTCATAGATTTATATCTTAGTTGGCTAATCGTAGCCTTCCTTTCACTCGCTTACTTAAAAAGGATGTTCAATTCATATGGGATGAAGAGTGTCAAAAATCCTTGAATCCATCAAAGCTTATTTGACCAACCCTCCTGTACTGATGCTAGCTATGTAAGACAAACCTTTCCTACTTTACCTTGTGGCATCACCATATGCCTTGGCAGATCTGCTAGCTCAGTATGACGATGTAATAATAGAGAGAGCGGTCTACTAAATTAGCCACATCCTTGTCAATTATGAAACCCTTTATTCATCCATCGATAAGCAATTCCTTTCTCTTGTATTTGCTACATAGAAGTTGAGGCACTACCTCCTCCATGTTGAAACTCATGTCATAGTGAAAAAAATTTTGTTAAGACATTTGTTGGCTAGTGCCAATCTTGTGGGAAGATTAGCAAAGTGGGTTATGTTGTTTTCTAAGTTTGATATAACATTTGTAACTTAGAAATTGATAAAGGGACAAGTGGTTGCTGAGAAATTAGTAGAAACTCCCTCATCTCACTCCTTCCCTAGGTTGGATCTATTTCCTGATGATAATATCTTCACGATTAACTATGATCTCGAATGGAAGATTTACATCGATGGATCAAGGTGTTTGACTGGTTCTGGAGCAGGTGTGGTCCTCGATAGAGATGCTCGACGAGTGTCATTTATAGGCCCTCGATCATCTTAAAGCTTATCAGTGGTCATTATCAAGGAATTATAATCAAGGTATTCTTCTTAGGACCTTTAAACTAGGAGACCTGGTTTTGTATAAAAATCAGCAAAATGTGAACACACCACATGATGAGAAAGGGAAGTTCAGCCCTAATTGGTTAGGTCATTACATCATGATTTCTTTGTATGGTTTGGGTGCCTATGGATTATCATCTATGGATGGGACACCTTTAAAAGAGCCTGTCAATGTGATGCATCTTCATTGATATTATGCATAGTGTCCTATGTGTCACATGTGTGGTGTTCTCCCTAAAATGTAGTAATGGTACATATATTGACATTTTCTCATTTTCACATCATGAAATTTTTTGTGTTTATGATGTGACCATGTGTGTGTGTGCATAATAAAACATACATATATGTGTCTTACTATGCTATGTATCTGTACATCATATTACATATTTTAAAGTAATTAGATCACCATGGAATTTAATTAACATGTACCCAAATATGCTTAATTAAATCATGATTAGCATATAATGTAAACAAACATCCATGTAAGAAAATAACATCCATAGCATGAACATACATAAAAATGGAAAACATGCACACAAACAAAGCCATGATACTAAAACCGATATATATACATATGTCCAAGATATGAATCAAATGTCATATATGGGTATTGAGCCACTGTTATAAAAAATGAGTGGTTGTTGAATGTGTGTCTATACAAAAGACCTACAAGCATATATGTATATCTATATCTGGCTACAAAAATAATATATAGAAGAGGGAATCCTATCCCTGTGGTGCATGGCTCCCGAGCCCTCTAGCTTTGCTGGCCACTCTAGTACTCTGGGAGAAGGTTGTACGGTGGTTTATGAATGGGATCGATGTGAGCATGATATAGATAAGCCCAACCATATCCCTCTTATCTCCCTCTATAGCGAGCAAATATCCATATTCACCTGAATCAACTCCTGCTATAACCATTGAACATTTTTTGGGATCACAGTTGTTGGATACGCATCGAGCTCATCAATGCAGCTTTGAAGGGCATCGCGTGTTGCCTCGGTGGCATTCGCCCTTGTCACTGTCGTGTCTCACTCGATGAGCGCTATCCACAACTCCCCTGACAACTAATCTCATTGTCCTTGCATGGTTGTTAGCTCTACAATCAATTGTATGACCTCTATGCCCCGCTCCTCATACGTGGTCCTTAGATACGCTACTGGCTCAAAATTGGGGGCATTCCTCCCTATTGAAATTAGTTGTAGGCCTCAAGGTCTATCCCCTAGATTGACACGGTCGGGGCCAGCTCTGAAATACACTAGGTTATGAACCTAGTCCATCCCTGTACATCCTCTGCAAACACATAGAGACAAATAGGAATCATTATCACATGGCGTATAAAAATAATCATAAACAGGAAGATAAAAAGCATGAACATGATAATAATGTACTATGCATACCTAGATCCCTTGGGTGCCATGTGGGATTAGGGTGTGGGTTGAGGTTAGGTCATATGTCACCAGAATCGATGGTCAAGCTTGGTGACACTAGTTTTTCTACTATTGGGACATTAGAGACTGGTGGCACTGATGAGATAGGGGTAGCTATGGGGCGATTTGATCTCCTTTGCCACCTCGGCCTCATAGCCACTACCTCCTCCTCCTCCTATGCCAACTCCTCCTCCTTGCCACCCAGCTGGTAGCCTCTCCTCCTATCCTATGGGGACTATTCGGGCATGTCCTCCTATGGGCCAAGGTTCCATCTTGGAGCACCCTCACCAAAAACTAGAGCAGGACGATGCCTTTCCCACCACTGCGTGAAGTCTGTCGCTACCTCAACATTATCTACCATCGGCATGGCTAGTAGATCATGGTGGGCTCATCATCATTCGAGAGGATGATGTCTATGATGGAGGGGTGAGGGTGATCTCTCACCCTTGCTACACCATAGTGTACCCTGGTGTATGTGGGCATGTCGAGGGATATAGTTTGAATATGGCCATGCTACCACATGACCTGACTCCAGTAATAGGGAACAATAAAAAAATTGTGGCAATCAACCAAAAAATGGTCCCGCTGTAGGTTCCTCAAGAACCTGCTATTGTCAACCCAATTGAAATAATGGTAGGGTATCCAGTAAACCTCTCCCATGACAACAGTGTCAAACTATACCCTCCAAAACTATAGATCCTCAAAATGCCACTGGCCTATCATATCATACCAATGGGCCATCAAGACCTGATATGACCATTGTTGGGGAAAACCAATTGGCCGGGTGCACATGATGTGGGAAAAATCCCACACCTACAAAGTGTGCATGCTATGAGACTACGGTACTAGTAGTGCACATACTGCCCAAGCTCTTGGTATAGGTGCGCTAGCAAGCTGTGCTCCTAGAAAAAAATAGTTTGATGCTCTACCATCTCCCTGATAGTAGGGACAAAGCCCTTGTGAAGGTGCAAGCCTCGCCCATCTATGGTGATGCAAAAGGTGACGATGACCACCATCACCTGACATAGCAACAACATTGTAGTCCTTGCCTGGTCATACCAATGGTTGTAGATATGACCAGTGTCATCATCATTTTCTATCTTCCCTACATAGTAGAGGACACCCTCACTACACTCCCACACCAATCGGGTGTCATCCAGGACCACCTACTACCCACAGATGGGTAGCCCGAGGATCTAATAGACATCCTCAAGAGTGATAGTCATCTCTCCACATGGCATCTAGAAAGATGATGTGGTGGCATCCAACCGCTCCATTAGAGAGGTGAGCATCCTCTCGTGGTATCAAATCTCTGGAATAGTGAATACGTACCAAAGACTGACTTGCTCCAAGTGTGTGATCTCATCTTGGGAAAGGTGATCCCTTTGTACATGGATGAGTCAGAATGCTCACCCTCCAAGATACTCCCTAGTCTCCAGATAGTCCTATAGAAAAGTAAAAAATTATAAGTCAGAAACATCATATAGAAAGGAAAAAGGTTGAGGGACAAATACGTACCACACAAACATCTACGCGTCGTGTTTGCATCCCAGACTGCCATGGTCACCCATAGGATGCCAACACATCCTTAGGAAAATAGTGTGAACCCGGGACCCTAGCACGTGTCTTGGGTGATAGTGCATATTAAGGACGCGAGCACAAATTCTAGATGCCTACATAGCTCGATGAGTGGAAAAATACAAAAATTTAACTAAAATGCACAAAAAAAGAGGCTTGGAGGCCTACCTAGTCCACCTCGCAACCCTCAGAAATGTCCTCGTGTAGCTGATCTAGCCTTGATGCCTCATACTCTCTTCTGCTTGGCATTTTTCTAACTTTTCTCTCACTAAAATCAATAATTTGCTCATAGTGAATAGGGAAAATGACCCTTGTACGGACCCAACTAGGTATATATAGCCCCCCCAGGGTCCATTTTTCCTAGAGTTTGTGGCTCCCCAATTTCTCCTGAATTTACCCCACCATGCTGGGGGAGAACTCAGGAGGGGGCATATAGTTGCCTCTTGATCATATTTTTCCTCCGAATTGACCACTTTTTCTTGATCATTCTTCTCTTTGTGGTAGTTTCTTCTGATTTTTTTAAACTGACTCAAAATTTTAAGTTTTAAAGGATATAGTTTTGAATGATTTTTTCGTAACCGTGGTATTGATGTTTGTTGAGTGTAGAAGCTAGGGGAATCCTCGATACTAGTTAGCTTGACCTCACTGATCTCTGTGGTCCCCCTTTCTGGCATGCATTTTTGTAAAATCTAGAATTCAAGTGAAATTTCTCTTCTCTACTTTAGCAAGGCTGGTTTTTTCCAAAAATCAAGCCCACTAAAGTGGGGGAAAAATGTAATGTCATAGAATTGCACCTAGGTGTGATTCCACATTTTTGCATCTTGCCCAGGATTTATGACACCTTGGAAACATTAATGGAAAAATCCCATTAGTCAGAATTTCATGAGTCTGACTCCATGTGGACACATGGTTAGACGATAGAAGCCTGACAAGGTATTTCCCAAAAATCTAGGCTTTGGATGCCTGGGTGACATGTGGACGTCTGTGCAGCATGCTAGTGTCCTGACAATTTTCCAATTTGGAAATGATGAATCTAGAAACCCGACCCTTGTGACATGTGTCCTGGTGGTTAGGTCTCAAATGAAATGGCTTTGTGTCACCCTTGCATGCATGAAAACCCCTTTTTTTCTGTCATTTTGGGGTTGAAAGTCATTAGTGGAATCATTTTAACTACTAAAATAGTCCTAGGTAAGCTCTATCCTTGAATAGAAGCACTTTTATAGGTGAAGCCATGTTGGATTGAGGTTCCTCTAGTAGCTACAAGCTCTCAAGCAAGTACATAGCAGTGCACCCGTGTGCTCCAGAAGAGGGTCTCAACCCATGGGTAATGCTCTCTCTCCCTATCCCTCTTTCTTACTAGTGCATTTGTTACTTTGTGGCATGGGATCTACTCCGAAGCAGGTTTTGTTTTCACCACGTGCTTTGTTTACTCCTTTACACTCCTTTCTAAATTTGGTTTTCCATAGAGGTGGGAACACCAAAATGGGGGTCTAACTGAAGCAGACCTCTATATAGCCCAAACCTTTTCCCCTTGACCTTTTGTGTATAGGTTACAAAGTGAAGCTTGGAATAAAGACTTGGTTGTACGAAGGTAATCTCGTTTGATTTCTTTTGTGTTTCCCTTTAGCTTCTAGATTTCTAGTGATTTTATAGACTCTCGCACTTCTGACCCATGTCTAGAAGTGAGATTCGGCTTCACCTGCTTGAGCTCCTGAGTTCTTCATGGCTTGGGACACCAACACATCTTTTAGATGATAGCACACCTTGCTCACATCCTAAAATTGCGCTGACATCTTTTGGTTGAGAGCTCCTGAGCCAGAGGGGGAAATCTTTAAGTTTCGCTCTCTCGAGGTCTGAGATTATTTTCTTGCTTTCCTCCATCGTTTCACTGATCCGTTCAAATTGTTATGTAAGGGCAGTTCATTCCCTGGTGATCTCTTGAGAATAAAGAGACCCGTGTGTAACAAATCCCTCTTATATCACAATGATAAATTAACTATTGTGATTTAGTGTGCAAGTTTAGTCCATGAGCCATTGACCTAGGGAAACTCCAAGGTGACACTTGTGCATTACCTGTAAAGCTCATCTAACCTATTTGGAGAGGTTAAGGTCCTATGTGTTTTAATTCAATGATGATGTGGATATTATTCATAATGTTCTTGAAATATTTTCCTTGGTAGTGTTTAGTGCTATGTCTCATGTGAGCTTGTTTGTGGGTGTCATGAAATGGTAATGGGTTGTTGTGTGTGTTTTGAATTTAATCTCATGTTAAACCCATATTTCTAAAGTTGATTTAATATGTCTTATGTGTGTATTAATGATTTTTCATGACCCAAAGTTATAGTGCTTAGACTTAGGAACATTTTTATGTTCTTAAAGTTTATTTTTCATGTCATATGACTATATTTTTGGAGGCTTTTTTATTTGTGATGAGATTCACATTGGAGTAAGTCATTTAGCTTTCAATAATTTCAAAAGAACCTTCACAACAGAAGTGTGGAAGGTGGAGGTAGTGGGAGATGAGATCAATTCTAGAGGTGACACATGTCACCTTCACAATTAAAGATTGAGGATTAGGGCTTCATGTCGAGGTTTTTATTTTAGAAACATTTTGCATGGGGATTCATTGATTCTTGTTAAATATTCTTTTTCTATCAACTTTGAAAAGAGAGGGAGGAGAGTGTAGAACATTGTGGGGTGAAGAGAGGCTTGAATTGTTATTGGATTCTTCTATAATTTGTTACCAATTTGAGGTCAAATTAGGTTGGTGTTTCTTCCTTTTTTTGATGAAAATATGATATAATTCATTTCCTTTTTGTGAAGATGTTGTGTTTTATTTTGTTGGTTTTATATGTGTTGTTTTATGTTTTATGTGATTAAAGAAAATATACCATATTAAGGTAATTTTTCTTCTTGTTTAGGGTTTGAGTAGGAGAGATGTCCCTTGGAGGGGATTTGTTTTAAGGGGTATGAGTACCCATATTTTTTCATATAAATGGCACGGTTTTAAATGCTTTGTTGGAAAACATGGCATTATGTTAAATTATATGTGATGGAGAATGGGTGGTGGGAGTATGAGCTTGGAAGAGTTTTAAAAAATGGTTGTGCAAGAAATTTATATTGCTACCCCCTCAGGTTCATGTCCCAACTCCCCCTTCTCGAGGCTCTTGAAGAAGAGCCTTTGTGCTATGCCACTGTGTTGTAAATAACATGTATATGTGATTGTTTGTGTAGAGTTTTTGGTGTAAATGTTACTAGAAATATTCTTGTAGTTGCTACAATATATGTGTTTGTTGTAAAATTTATCTATTGAGTGTATAACCTGTTACCCTTGGGGTGTTTTAGATAGGGGTCGAGAATGATGACCAATATAAAGTACTTATGTCACTCTTCAAACTCAAAATCCAAGTTTAGGCTAGGCGAGCTAGTTTTCAAAGGCAATACTGCACCTCATATAGCTCTTTGTCTGAGGATGAGAACATAGTTATGGGATGATAGCATGGCGCACTTGCATCTCTCTGGTGTGCTAGCATCTGTACAACCAAAAAATAGGAAGTACAATATAAACTACCTAAAAATGAACTAACATCCTAGCGGGTTATTCTTAAATGAACAAAATAGAATGAAAAGATATGAAAAGTACAAAAAAATATGATAGAGAAAATAAGTAAAAGCTAGGGTGATGAAGATGATCTCACAAAAATGCGTGTTCACTAGCTAGCTCCGCACATTCATTCACCTACACATAAGTAAGAGGTAAAATTTTTGGGGTTGTATAGGGGTCTACCTCAGTCAGACCCCTAGTTTGGTGTTTCCACCTCCAAAAATAGCCAGAAAGCAATGTAGTAGAAATATTCCATAAAAGAAAGAAGGGAGAGTAAAAACACTATTAAAAAATACAATTCTACTCAACCAAATCACAAAGGAGAGGAGAAAAATGTTACCACCTCCATCCAAAAGCTTACTAGCCAATGGATGAGAATATGGACTTGGAAATGTCACCACAACCTCAGCTGTGATGAAGGGAGGTCTCACAAGACTCCAAGCCCACACTGCTATGGCTTGCTTCACACTTGCTATGTGGAGTTGATGGAGTGCTACTACTGCAATGCAGTGTTGAAATGCTACATGAGAGTGAAGTGAATGGTAGAAATGCAAAGAGATGGCTTGAGAATGTGTCTACAAATCAAATGAAGTGAGAATGGATGAATTTGAAGGAAGAATGAGGAAGAATAAAGCATTTTTTCAGGTCAGTTGGTCAAAGAGGGACGTTACAATTCATCCCCAATTGGGAGTGTAACACCTCTGCCAAATTTAGATGCAGGAATCCATCAGGGATGACAATTTTTTTCTTAGACATTTGTGCATTGCGTGTGCATCCCTGACAAATATTCTCTCATCGAAATAAAAAATAGATGTCAAGTGGAAGGAATGTAGTTGGGTGATGTGGAATTTCACCTTGAGATTTGATTTTCTAAGGTGAGGGTATGTGAAAGGGGAATTTGCGTAAGAGGTGAAAATTCACTCCTATATAATTTTACCCCACTTTAGTGAGCATAGATACTGATGAGTGCTTCACTAAAGTAGATCAAAGAGTTAGAAAATTTAGAAATTTATACCTAAACTATTGAAGAAGCAAACCACGATCTGGTGAACTTGAAAGTGTAGGGAAAGAAAAGGACTCCACAAGTACTCTCCCTAAAGAGATTTCAATAAAAGACTCCATAGCCCCATAGAACTATGAAGCTACACAAAGTATACTGAAGGCCCTCGGACCAATCATGGAAAAATCTCACAAATGAAAGTGTCTCATAGGCCCACAAACCTTCAAGGAGGAAACCCCCAAGTTCTCTCACATGAAGGAAGCCCCGAGAAGCAAGTGCCTTACAAGCCCATAGATCTGTAAGAAGGAAACCCCCAAGATCTCTCACATGGAGGAATCCCATAGAAGAAAGTTCCTTAGAGGCCCGTAGACCTACAAGGAGGCAAACCCTAAGATCTCTCACATAGAAGAGGCCCAGAGAAGAAAGTGCCTTACGGGCCCACATACCTACAAGGAGGTAACACCCAAGATCTCTCAATAGAGGAAACCTAGATGAAATCACCTCACAAGCCCAAAAACCTGCAAGGAGGCATCCCCCAAGATCTCTCACATGAGGGAAACACATAAAAGGGGACTCCATAGAGTTAGAAAGTGGCTTCACAGGCACAACTATGAAGCGACATGATAATCTATAGATAAATATGTCAGGAGACACAAAGAAGCCATGCCGAAAAATAAGAAAACAATCACATAGACCATTGATAGGCTGGAAAGCTTTGAAATGGGTCCCTCGAGAACCCAACATGTAAAGGGCCCACTCAAGGGATGAGTTGTTTGAATGTATTAAAAATATTTTTTTTCTCAAATTGATTCACCATCAAGGAATCCTTTTGACAGATGTTCACATCATCAAGGAATTTGAAAGGAAGAAAATGTCTCCTCATGAGGGGAAGTTCAAAGCTTCTCCATAGGAAAATGTTGCTCCCTCCTTAGAGGAATTTTTTTAAGCTCTTTCTTTACGAACCATTAATAAAGTCTAAACACGTTCTATTAGGGTGGTGCATGTTGAGTGTAGAGGAAGACAACAACATAAGGAGAGAAAGAAATAATGAAAAAGTGATGTTGTGGCCTTCAAGACATAATGAGATGTCACCATGGTGATGTTGTCACACACATTAGGGACAACACATAGGCACCACAACATAACAACTCAAGCAAAGAAGAGAGAAAGATAAAAGAAAAGGTAAAAAGAGACAAATACATCACAAACAAAGGGAACAAGGGTGATCTAATATTTTAGGGTCAAAGTTGCTCACAAATATATATAGGTATAGTAATAGTATGTTAATGAACTGTCATGAACCCCCTAACTATATCAGACCATGTGAAGAATGCACGAGAAGATAAAGTGAAAATAAAAAATTGGGTCAACATGGAAGGGAAGCCTAAATTTCCCCAACACTTTGCATCTTCCCCAATTTTTTGAAAATCAAACATAAACATGGAAGAATGATGATAAAAAAAGAAAAAGGTTCATGACACAAAAATTAATCTTGTATCCAAGCATCAACAAGGGTGACAAGGAACACAAGGCACAATCATAGGGGAACACATCACAACACACACACATCTACTCTAAAGATAAAGAAGAGGCCTCCCCTTAACACTCATCGGCCAAGAGGTCATCCACGTCCCAATATAGATCATTGTAAGGGGAAGGAGGATGAGCTTGTAGTAGTGGAGCTTTTGACCCTCTCGTAACAAGGGCTAAGGAAGAAGGCACCACAAGATCTTCTCCACTTAGCTCTTGTGGAGCTATGGTCAGTGATTTTGTGAAATCATCGACAAGGCCAAAAATTCATCTAAAGAGTTAAACATGCACTTTACAGGAGTGCTATGTCATACCTCAATGGACAGAGAGGGCGGTGGTTGAGATTCATTGCTAGGCTCGATGAGTGACTCAGGAGTAGTGAAAAACTTAGGGGAAGTCAAGACTTTCTCCATTACTAGGACTAAACAAGCTAGCACAAGACCACCTTTTAGGGAAGGTGGGCTCCTCTTACACCCTCCATTGTTCGAAGGGCCAACCTCTACCCTTGGCTTTGTCAGGGGATGTGAACTCCCCATATATGAGGTGAGAGGTGCAAAGGAAGAGTAGAAAATCATAGAAGATACCACCAAAGTATTCATCATATCCATAGGCTTAGTGAATGATGGAATGTCTGGAAGGGACATCGACAAGGGTAGCTCGATCGAAGGACAGATGAAAACTTGCACCTTCTTGGGGTTAAGAAAATTTTTACTCATAGTGGAAGCAAAAAGGGTGACTAAACTAGATTGATTGGAAGTGGAGGAGAGGAGAGAGGAGGACATAGTAGGAGGCCCTGATATGAGGGTGGTTGAATCCTCTTCCTTTCACTACAAAGCAACCTGCTTAGTCACTAGATCCTTTCACCTATGCTTCCACTCACATGCAAGGAGTTTTCTATGACTCTTTGAGCTAGAGGCCAGGATCTACAAAGGGATGAAAGTCTCTTGCTCATCCATAGGAGTGTCCACTATAGCCATTTCCAACAAAGAGACATGCTCCTAAATGGGATCAGGAGGAGCAGGTTTGAGAAACAATAGGGGGAGTTAGCTCTAGTGCCTCCGTTGTAGACCTCTTACCATTTACTACTTTGGGAGAAGAAGTGGTGGGAGGCCATGAAGGCTAAGACATAGAGGATTCTCCAAAGGAACCTTTTCTCCTACCATACCGAATGGGCCTAGGCTTTGTGGGTAGAACAAGATGCTCAAATGTGGGATGCTTAAGATTTTGCCAAGCGAACACCATAGGATTTTATCGTAGGTGCGAAACAAAATATGATGGCACCATAGTAGAGTGAGAGGAAGCTCCATGCTAGACAGTGGAAGAGGAAGAGGAGGGGCCTTGAGAGGGATTCTCTTCTTCTCTTCTACATCCATTGGCAACATCATTGTTAGCTTTTAAAAATTTCCTATGCAAGATGACATATGGAGATGGAGAGTACCTCACTCTAGGCACTAAGCACCCTTTCTTGTACTTTTGATATGTTTGGTACAATAAGTCCTTCCTAGGTAAGAGAGGACTGACCGACATAGACCAAAAGTGATCTAAGGAGTAGTTATCATGCGTGACTAGTCATTTATAACTAGTTTCGTGAATCACATGCACTAAACTCCCATTAATGAACTTCAGACATTTTTGCACAACTAAGGGAAGTACGTTCATAGTTACTAGCTGGGGGATACTCAACTTCACTCTAAAGAGCTCAAACCTCGGGATTATGTCAAATAATAGGTTTACAAACTTAGGTCTGACAAGGACTGGCAAAAAATAACTACCAAGGGGAGATACATAAAGTTCATTATGCATATAGATGGTGCTCATAGGTGCATTATACCCATATTTATGCAGAAATTTAATTAACATAATCTCCTAGGTTATGATATTTACATCAAATTTTGGATCAACATGAACACCTATTATAGTGTTCCCATTGAGTTGCATAGGGATATAAAGAGGAGATGGTTCTCTATTGAATCCCATCGATAGGTCCTATGAGGAAAAGGTTATACTTTGACCACTACTTGTAGGCTACTCAAATGGGATAGGTAAATGCTGGAAAGAGGCCATAATAATCACTTATGACCCTCTCACAAAGGCCCCAAAGGTTCACAATCAAACACTGACCCAACTAAGGCTTCATTATAGAACAATTACAAAACCTTTTGACTATGCCTACTAGGGGTTGTAGGCTGGGTTGTAAGGCGAGGGACTCACAATACTCACACCTATAATGCTCCTAAAACATGAGGAAAGGAGCTCTTAGTATCGTAGGAAGAAACCAAGATGGTTCACGTCAAGTTTACCAAAAATTTAAGAGAGGGGGACCAACCATGTCAAGACTCCAAGCCATGGAGAATCGAGAGTGGATGACTGGACTAAGTTACCTCACTCTAAAGGGGTTTTTTGGATAGGGATCAAGAATTATGAGCACTATAAAGTACTTTTGTCACTCTTTAGACCTGAAATCCAAGTTTAGGCTAGGTGAGCTAGTTTTTAGAGTCAATAATGCACCTCAAACAACTCTCTTTTTGAGGATGACAACACAGTTCTAGGATGACATCATAATGCATTGGTGTCTATCTTGTTCACTAACATTCGTATGGCTAGAAAATAGGAAGTATAATATAAACTACTTGAAAATAAACTAACAACCTAGCTAGTTATTCTTAAATGAACAAAATAGAATGATAAGATATGAAAAGTACAAACGAAGATGATAGAGCAAATAAATAAAAGCTAGGGTGATGAAGATGATCTCACAAAAAATCTTCTTCACCAATTAGCTCCACATGTTCGTTCACCTACACACAAGCAAGAGGGAAAATTGTTGGGGCTATATATATGGGTCTGCTTAAGTCAGACCCTTGTTTTGGTGTTTCCACCTCCACGAATAGCCAAAAAGTAATGTAGTAGAAATATATGATAAAGAAAAGAAGAGAGAGTAAAAACACTACAAAACAATACAGTGCTACTCAGCCAAATCAAAAAGGAGAGGAGCAAAATGTTTCCACCTCCACCCAAAAGCTTACTAGCCAATGGAGGATAATATGGACTTGGAAAGGTCAACTATGATGAAGGGATGTCTCGCAAGACTCCAAGCCCAAGCTATTATGGCTTGCTTCACACTTTCTATGCGGAGTTGATGGAGTGTTGCTACTACAATGGAGTGTTGAAGTGTTGCTTGAGAGTGATGTGAATGTTCTAAATGATAAGAGACAGCTTGATAATATGTGTAGAGATCAAATTAAGTGAGAATGGATGAATTTAAAGGAAGAATGAGGAAGAATAAGGCATTTTCAAGTTGGTTGGTCAAAGAGGTCCATTACAATTTGTCCCCAATCAGGAGTGTAACACCTCTACCATCTTTAGACATAGGAATCCATTAGGGATGATAGTACACTGCACGGATTTCTATGTGTCACACGTAAATCCATAACAAATATTCTCTTACTGAAACAACAAAAAAATGCCAAGTGGAAGGAAGGCAGTTGGGTGATGTGAAATTTCTCCTTCAAATTTGATTTTCTAAGGTGAGGGTATGTAAAATGAAAATCTGCATAAGGGGTACAAATTCACTCCTATACATAGAGAAAAGTTTTACTATTGTGTGTGCATAAATTTATTAAAGAGAACTTATTTTAGGAGAGATTGTTGTTACATAAACTTTTTACTGTCACCTCCTATGCTAAAGTTTAATATTGATGTGAATATAAGCTAAGTCTAAGTGTAACTACAATGCAGAGGATATAATTTTCTTGTTGCAGTTAGCTACCTATTTCTTTAGGTAAATTTCTATTGAAGTAAAAGAATCCCATAAAGGGAAATAGAGTAAGAATTTTATAGAAAAATGTCTATGTAGATCCCAATTGTTTACCCTCTCAAAGGAGATTTCTATAGTTTTTATTATGGACAAATATTCTAGATGTATTCTTGTAGATGGAATATTTAAAATGTTGGTGTTGAAATCAGACTAAAGTATACATCTCCAAGTGACAATTTCCTTGAAATTGTAAGGTAGCTCCTACAATCATATAAGAAATCTATGTTAGTATGTTTATGTTGTTCGACAATAGTTGTGAATGTGTATTTAAAATATAGAAATAGAGAAATTGTGTTTATTTGTAATCTTGTATTGTTGTTAAGATAAAGGGATAAAAATAATAGAGACTCTAGATTTTATAAAAAATTGTGTTGATGCTCTAAAAGAATTTACCTTAAAGTGTTTCATTTAATATTATTCTTTTATTTCCTAGAGGTAGTAGATTAACACATATAAGCTAAAAATATGGATACATTAATCATTTCTTGGTCGTAGACGCACATGAAAATTCATAGTGTATTTTACCCTTTTCGTTTGGGATCATTTCATGAACAAAATGTATCATCAACCATTTCCCATGTTAAGCATTAAAAAGGAATGGACACTAGGCCAATCATACCATTCTAGTTGCATCATTTACAACCTTAAGAATAAAAATACAATAGAAAATAAAGCACAACATATTTTGTTCTAATTATTTCTAATTTAATGAAATAAGGGTTGTTAATTCCATGAAATAGAGAAAAATAAGAAGAATTCTAGAGAAATAAGGTAAAAGGGAATGGCTGGAAAATAATATTTTGAACAAGTTTGGTGGAGCTTTTAATTTCTTGTCCTTTTTGTGTGGTACTTTTGTATCCTTGGCTCTAATCGAGTGGGTTTTATTTTCTAACATTGACTTATCATTGACAGTGGCCGGTCATTTAAGTGTGGTTTTAACCCCTCTGAGGTCGTGACTTTACCGAACCCTCTTTACCTATCCTCCCAGTCTCTTGCATTTGGCTATTTTCTATTTTCTTTAGTGTTGGGTTGAAAAATGTTTTAGAATAAATTTCTAAAAAATATTTTGGCCTTGAGGGTCTTTTCCCCGTTCACCTAGTTAGTCCCCCTTTTATAAATAACCTTTTCACATGTGCAGATTACGTAGCCATCTAATGAAGTGACCTGCATCATGGCCATTTATTGTAGACCTCGTAGGGTCTCCTATTGACATTATCAAAGTTATGCAAGGCGTGCGAGATGCCTCCACCTATCGAATATGATTGTGGGGACAACCTTTGTTTGTTGACCGATGATGGATGCTAGTGTTCACAACTATTTCCTTACCAACACATCGTAGTCATTCCTCACTAACCTTGCACAATTAAAAATTTAGTTTTAATAATGTTGTGAGGTGTGCGAATTGTTGACGTGTGGACGCCAATGTTGTACAATGGACGATCAAGGTGGGGCCTGTTTCATTTTGATGTGGTGCCCGATAGGTAAATTTCCTTTTTGCTTGAAGATTGGAGAATGGATGTGGCATTTTCAAAGTATTTTGACTTAATCTGAGCCATTCTCCTAGGCTACATTTCTTTTGATCAATGGTTCACATTTGAAATAAGATGGTATTGTACTATAGCCATTTTATCTCATGTGAGTGAATAGTAATGGTCGAGTTCAACTTTGCTCTCATAATTAAATGCCAAAAGATCAATAGATTGTTATTTCCATGTTGTATCTCTACATTGAGGAAGAATTGCCTAGTATCGAGTGAAGCAAGCCATTGTTGCGATTTTATAGTCTCACTGTCTTTGACGCTCTGCAAGTGAAACTGTAAGTAGAACGTATGCCATTTCTTGTGATTTCAGAACATTTATGGTTGCTTGCTAAATAATTAGTGATTGTTTCCCATTCTATTCCTGAAGAATTGTTTGAATAGATTTTCTTTAAGAGCTTTTCTAGATGATTGTTGGGGATTCTATAATTTTGAGGTATTTTTATGTTTAAGGCTATAGGGAGAAAATTATAATTTCTTTCCATTTGAAAATAAGAAAACCCTAGCTTGAGTTATCATCTGTTTGATATAAATGGCACCCAAGGCTCAAAGTTCTAGTTTTGAAACCACTACCAGGTCTCTCTCCCAAGATGTTATTGATTTGTTAAAGGCCTTTACTAACAAGAAGCAGGAGGGAAAGGTTTTGTTCTATGGGCCCTTACTCTTGGAATGGTTAACATACAAGCAATGTGCAATTCGAGATGCCGAGTTACCATATACCAGGTGGCAATTATTTTCCAATTGGTTTGGGAACAGGAATTTGTTAGTCCCTTTGTGTAACCCATGGAGGTTGGACTTGGGTAAGTTGGTGGTGCCTAATGTCTACTTGGATGTAGATATTTTAAAGAATTTTGCTATGAGATATGACCATATGACCTAAGTTGATAGAACTCATGCTGGTGTACTAATGATTAAGACAACTAGAGAAGAAATCACAAAGATTTTTAGTTTGCATGAATGGAGTCGAGATATGGTTCCTATCAACCTTGAGGTTTTCAAACAAGAGTATAGAAATACTAAGGGTTTGTTCAAAACATCCCTTTTGGTACCTCATTTTTTTGTCACAAGAAGAGGAAAGAATCAGAAGAAGGTAGTGATCAATAGAAATGGGATGGAACCTTTTCCTATGGACTATTTCTCTAGTTATTTCAAGAAGACTATTTGTGCTTTATGTCAAGTTTTGGGAGTTAGTTTAAAGACAACCCTAAATACCGATATTATGTATATGGCTATAAATCTCCATCACCCAGGTTTCAGCATGGTGTATGATTTTTCCACTTACCTAGTGGAGAAAATGCCGTCGGGTCTAGTGGCCCTAAAGGAGGGGAGGAACTAGGTTGGATTTAGGTGGTTTTCCCTATTAATCCATATGTTTCAATAAAGGGGTCAGGCTGTGTTTGAAAAGGATATGGAATTAAAGAAGAAGGAAGGTAGTATTGAAACTCCTGTCCAATATTGGACTAGGATCCTTGACATGCATGATCACAAGTTTGATTATGTAACATTCCATAATGTTTTTGGATCCAAGTTAAGAAAGGCTCTGATTCGTGATCCCCCCAAGATTCCAAAGGAAATTCATGATTTCTTGAGGCTGATGGAAAGGAGACCTGAATTGAATTTAATGCACAATTGGGGAGAGATTATCCCTTATCATACCATAATAGTTTTTAGGCTTTTTGACACCAATGTCAACCCAAAGCTTCTGCCAAGGGAGGTTCCCCTTATAATTAGATATATGGAAATCATGAGGTAGTTGGGAGGCACTCAAGAACTCCACTTGCCAGCTGAAAAGAAGAAAGGATCTTTCTTCCTTGAGTATACAACATTTGCCAATTTGGTTATGGAAAAGGGATGATGGAAGGAGTTACACATATTACTTGGGCCTTATAAGCTAAAGACTGTGCACCCCAGGAATCATGATCCGAAGGGTTTTATCTCTCAAATGAAGGCAAAGCATTAGACCAAAACCTTTGACCATAATTTCTACTTTCCTGAGGACATCATTAGGAATATTTTTGATTTGGAACTACAAGAGGAGAGAAAGGCAATGTACATTACCTACTCTAAAATGGTAAAAAGTAAGCAGGAGAGAATACCTGGTTTTAATACCATACCTGATGCTAAAGATGAGTTTAGCACGAAGATATATGCCATTGATAATTTTGAGAGTTTGGTAGGGGTTTTGAAAGATGAACAGGTTATGGAAGAAAGAGGAAAATCACAAACTATCAAGGAGTACCCTGAAGTAATATTGGAGGAGAGGCATACTTATCAGCCCCAAAATAAGATAAAGGATTTTTCTAGAAGAAGGGGAAATAGAGCTAAAGATGTTGCTAAAAAAATTGCACCATCTTCTTCAGGCCAGTCAGTGCCAAATATTTTTGATCTAGATTCTCCTCCAAGGTTTTCAGAGCAAGTCTTCCCACCATCACCAAAGAGGCATAAGGTTGAAAGAACAAGGATGGTCAATTGTAATGGTGATGAGGATGATGAAATTATTGTGACTCTAGATAAAACGCATCAGGAGATGCAATCAGACCCAATTGACACTACAAAAAGTTCAGGGGTGGTTACTTTGAGGTTAGGAAAAGATGAAATCAAAGGAATAACAAGTAATGATGATTTGAGGATAGAAGCCTGCAAAGAGTTCATGATGGATGACTTTTATTCAAACTAACGCTTTTAAAGAAATCGTATGGAGGGCACATCTCTCACTATATTATGAGAAGCTGGCACATGAGAGAATTCTGCACCCAGAGCTCCTAGAGAAGGTAATTCAATCTAAAGTTAGGTTACAAATGAAAGAAAAATTCATAGAAATAACACCAGAACAAGGCCGAGCATTGGTACAAAAAAGTTGAGTATTGTTACGTCATGAATAGGATATCACTGATGCTATGGTTTTCAACACAATAAGAAGGGCCAATAGGCCACTTCTTGCAATTGATGAGGAGGCTACACTAGCACTCAAAGGATCAAACTTTAGTCTAGGAATGGGATGCTTTGGAAATCTGGTCTCTATCCACTCGGTCTAAAAAACCAATTGTTGCAGAACCATCTAATTTCAATGGTCACTTGGTTGTGAGGAGAGTTGCTGACACCCTAACATTGGAAGCTACTGATATGGTTGTGAATGTTTCTAAATTCACCAGGGCAACTGTTGAAGATTTGACTAAGGACCGAGATACTCATAGAGGACAATATAATGACATTATTATTGAGGATAATAAGAGTCAACAAAAGGTAGTAGAGTTAGGAATTGAATTGTCTTTATTGAAGCAACAAATGGACACCATAAGGTCTCAAGGGCAAGCCAGTTCTAACCACACTATCTTTGACCCACTAGTAGAGTAGCCTCAACCTTCTACACAGGCACAATCTTTGGCTATTATTCCATATAATATGGGACAAGTGTCTATTGCAATTGAGAGGGCTAGTAGCCCAGGAGGAGGACTCTAGGGATAAATTGATTCATCATGTTGAAAAGTATAAGGAGATGGTACAGAAAATCCGGGATGCAGTAGGGAGAAGCAATTCAGTAATAGTGGACACTGTTTTGAAACATTTAAGCATAAGGGTCTAGGGTAAGCTAAATAGTCTTCATGCAAATTATGTCCTAATGTTGCAAGCACTGAAAATGTTTCCAAGGGATAGAGAATTGGCCATCCCACTGCTGAACAAATGGAACTCCAGAATGGAGATGTTGAAATTCATCACAGTAGGGGAAAAAGAGCATGGGGATAAATATCCTATGGTTATAGCAACATATCAATTTGTCAAGGGAATTGTTGAGTAGAAATTTCAGGGATTTTCCACCCCTATGGAGTCCAATATTAAGTTGTTAAAGGATGTACATGATGGAAAGGACTTGACCCCATTTCCGCATATTTTGCATAGTCAAGATGAAGTCAAGCCCCTATAGGTTTGGAAGGATCAGATGAACAATATAATGATGGCTCAAACACATGAGATATTCAAGAATGCTGACATCCGCATGTTGGAGAATACATTGGAAAAGTTGTCTTTTATCACTAGTTTCTTAGAACACTTTGATAAAAAGGCCACATCAATAATGGTGAAGTATGCACCCTATCGAAACAAGTTTGATCAGGTTGTGGCTTTCAAATAGCCCTCTGAGGAGGATTTTGAATTATGGAAAAAGGTGTTCACTGATGAACTTGAATTATGAATGTTATAGTCGAGAACTGCAACTTGGTCATGTATAATGTAGGTTTGGCCTTAGATTTTATATTTGAAAAATGTATTCTCCTTTCGACTTCAAGTACAGAGTGTTGAGGTGGAGTAAGTACTATAACAGTTAAGCATTCCTTTGGTGTAAAGTGAGTAGCCTTTTGAGAGACGGTTTCTTTCCTCTGTGTCAACTAATGATGATTATTGTCTTATGCTTTCGACTCGCATAATAAAATTGTAACTAAATTAGGAATTAGCAGTCCAATTAAAAATGGGCATGTGTACTCTCTAGCCTGAAGCTTGTTGGCTCCCTTGTTTTATAAAAGGGAATTTTGGGCTGAGAGAGAGGTCTGTTGAAATATCTGAAATATGAGAAATAAGAGTCTAGTGATATAGAGAGTATGAATCGTAAGTCCAGGTTTTAAATTTTTAAGTTAGATATGAGAACTTAGTTAATCATGGGGTTCTTGAGCATGTTTGTGTCAAGCTCATGAATGTTTGGAGTTTATTTTCTCTCCTATTGTGATACTTTTCATGTATTATTAATGAAATATTGATCCAAGATGATTTTCATTGATCTTCATTTGTTCTTACTGTGAATTATGTTTAACTATAGCTCTGGTTCAAAGGATTGGTTAAATGCTTTAGTTAACCAGTAAGTTCATGCAAGATAACAAATAGGATTCATAAAGAAGTAATAAACTCAGGTATATATCTATGGATTGTAATGTGATTCATATAGATCATAAGTGCTTAAGATGAAATTTTCCCTGTAGTTCAATTTTCTCTTTTGACTCTGTGCATTGGGATATGGCACTGGAACTTTGATCACATGCTATTCTCTCATGTTTTGTGTTATGACCTCAGGATATTTTATTCAATCATTTCCTATTAGTCTACTTTAGTTGTATTTGTGATTCTCTATTAACTGGACCCAAGCCTTTTCAAGGAATAGCCAATTTCTTGAAGGATTTCATCCTTTTAGAATTATGGAGAATCTATCTATAGCTTATCCAAGTGCAAATGAATCATTTAAAGCTATATGGTAAGAGCACATTTTAGGGAATACCCTCCTAGATCTTACAGAGTCTGAAGTGTAAGAGAATTAGCCTTATCATTGTTCTCATCAAGTTAGCCATACGTTTCCTAGACTTTTATTATTGGATGTGGCAAGTTGATAGAAGCTTTTGGGAAATACGTTTGGGTTGTAGTAAAAAATGCCAACAAAGTTAATGGTTCTGTTAGAAATTTTAAAATGCATTCATAAATTAAAAAGAGAATAATAGAAACAAAAAATGCAATAGACCCTTTCAAGTCACCTTCGCTAGTGATAGTGTATAGAATCGTTCATGGTTCTTGCACAATAGATAAAAAATTATAAATAAAAAAGGAAAATAAAACAAAACAAACAAACAATAGATAATAATGTAGAATATAATATAGTAATAATAAACTCTTCTTGGGAAAAAAGGGAAGAAACTTAAAAAAGCGGAAAAAAAGTTTGAAAGGGTGCTATCCTTATTTTAAGGGGTGTGACCCTTACATGAGAGTCGTGGCTCCATGGAGGAATTCATGAACTTTAAGGGGGTCACACCCCCCCTTAAACTTTCATAGTTCCTTTCAAAACCAATGCAAACAGTTCGACCCCCTCCACTTTAAAATTGCATTACTTTCTCATTACAAATCAATACAACACCCAATAATGTTAAACACTCTCTCTTGCCCCCAAAATTTCCATGGATTTCCCTATTTCCTACATAAACAACCAACAACAAAAAATAGGGTTTTCTTTAGCAGTACATGCACCAAAGAGAAAAGAAATAAAATAATGTTTAGTAAATGAATCACCTGGAATTTTAGGTAGGAGATTATTTCATTAGATTTTTACATATCCCTTGATCTTTCCACGTAAGCTTTTAGGCACCTATTTGGAATGAACTTTCAAAATGGATGTGAAAGAAAGTTTATATTACAATTTAATCTTGGTGAATTATAATGCAAGCATGTTAAAGTGATTAAAGAATAACCTTGGATGATTCTAAATGGTTTTTTAGTGTGCCTTGTAATTATCAAGTATTGTAAATGATATACCTTGGATTGTTATAGACACTAATAATGTCAAAAGAATTTGAGTATTTATAGTGATGCTAAATTTAGATTTATTAAAATTGGAAATTAAATACTAATATTAATATTTAATAAATATTGTGATAAAGTTAAAATCTAACTTAGATATTGAAATGATATCAATATTAATGGGTAATGAAATAACGATATTAAATTTAATTTTAATATTGAAAAATAATTTTGATATTAGAATTTAATAAATAGAGGTATGAATATTGAAATTAATGTTAATTTTGATAATGATATTAATATTAGAACAACCAGTGATTTTAATATAAAAAAAATTAGTGATAATATTGTTAAGCATTATGAAGACTACTGATTGAAGAATACTCTTAATGTTATGAGTTAGATTCATCAATATTAAATCATTCTAGTAATCACAAAACAATATAGGAATATGTAGTATTAAAATTGAAATTAATACTATTGATGAGAGTGGTGTTAGTATTAATGGTGTGGGTGATTCAAAACTAATATTTATACTAAACAAATAATAACAATAACAAAATTATACATGGTGCTAAAAATAATATTGATGAGGATAATTAAAACTTAATCTCACCATTAATGGAAGTGGAAGATATTAAATTCCTTAATACTAAAATTATCAAGAGTGAAGAGAGAAATGAAAGTTTTAAGAGTAATATTGTTATTGAGAATTGATATCTTGAATAAATGATAATGTAGTAAATATTAATAATATTGATGTTAATGCAGATAAGAGATATTAAAATTACTACACAACAAATATAATGCATTAACATTATTATCTCTTGTATAGAGTAAGGAATAGTAGGTATGGAGAAATAAATATTAATGTTGATGTTATTGTTTTAATTAATAACAATAATCGTAACATTGCTAGATTGGAAATCAAGGGAATAAGTTATTAGGAGAGTCAAAAAAGTAAACTATTAATGTGAGTCTAGAACTTGAGTTGATAACATTACCAATATAATAATTTTTGTTAAAGGTACCTAGGTGGTTCAACATCTATAGATATATATTTATATATCGATGGGAACATTACTATTTGATATCATGAAATTATCAAATAAAATTTAATTGGACTTTGATTGATAATAACAATGTCCCATTAAAGAATGAAATGTGACCAAATAATAATGATATTATTGGGTTGTGGAGTAAGTGAATAAAATTATTATTAATGTCGATATTTATCTTATTAATTCATTGGATCAATAGTCATGATTAAAATATTGTTCAAACAATAATAGTTTGATATTATTCAATAAATACAACAATAGTATTAATGGAGTTAGGTGGAGCATTTCATAGATACCTATAATAGGCCTATTTAAGGAAACATGTATATGATCAACCTGATCTGCGTCAAATGTCATTAACTAAGCTCAAAAATTAATATTCTCAATTATGTATGTGTGTTTACCCATGTTGGGATAGTAAGTATATAAATAATTGTGCCATAAAATTATTTAGAGAGTGGCTTGCATATAATTGTAGAGTCAATGGTTCTAATAGGTTAACATACTATTCATACCATTAATAAGACTGCCAATCTAGCACCCTATCTTTGCACCGATCCAAGTAGCAGTTAAATTATTTTAGTCTAGCCTAGAACGCTAGGATCAATGACAAAGTGACACCAACAAAATTATCCAAAATTTGTAGTGGAACCATATCTAGTATGGTAAAGTTTCTCTTTAATGTTTCTTATGTGTTTAAAAAGAAAAAAAAATTATAGGTTGTGTTCATATCCTAAGTGTATGTTTAGGGTATAAAAATTAGGTATGAGAGCCTCCAAGTTGCAACTCTATAGAACTCTAGGAATTAGATGGGGCTTTGTTAAAGTGCATGTGTAGGAACGTGCAAATCACTAGGTGGACGTTGATCTAAATTTTTAAAGTAATTTTAAAACAAATTATTTAATTAGATTATCATTCCCTTACAACTTAGAAAGGATAAATTTGGGTTTTGAAATGTGGTGATTTGTAAAGAACATGGATGGGTAGAGGAATGAGATAAGAAATCATGATGTGTTAAAGAAACCTCATCCCGTTGACTTTTTGAGACCATAAAGTAAATGTTAAACAAATTATTTAATTAGATTATCATTCCCTTATAGCTTAGAAATGATAAAATTGGGTTTTGAAATGTGGTGATTTGTAAAGAACATGGATGGGTAGAGGAATGAGATAATAAATCATGATGTGTTAAAGAAACCTCATCCCATTGACTTCTTGAGACCATAATCCTTAAATAGAATAATTATGTAACATCTTAGAGTTATGATTGTTTTTGGAACAACATGGTTGGCTATAAAAACTTTGGTACAAATAAATAATGGAACACTAAGACTCTGCTTTGAAAAATTACAACTAGATAAGACCAAATTATATGAACCTCAAGGGTGGTCAGTATGTTAGGGGTCATAATAGAATAAGAGTGGGTCTCTAAACCCTTAATTTGGTTGAACAAACTAGCAACAAGAGTGTGGCACTAGAAACCTCTTCACCTTTATATTGTGTACAATTTGAACATCTCATATAGTCCTAATCAAAATTCTTGTTAAGATTGAACTTACACCTTTAAAGTGTATATTACTTAACATAAATTTTAAGGAAATATTCACAATATGATGTGGAGTTAGAAATTGTACCTTGTACAACTTAGACATTGGCCTCCTTGGGTCTTCCCTACTACTCAACAATCATGACTGACACATAGTGTATCTATTAGGGATTAATCTCCTTGCTCCCATAAAACAAGAATTGAATTACCTTATGGTTGGTAGACAAGTTATTAGCATAATCAAAATTTGATGAATCATAAAACCTTGTTATGCATAAAAGACCTAACATAGTTAAGTGAAAAAAAATCTCCTGGTGTAAAGAGGTTGACTAAGTCCAAACATAGATGGATGGTTAAGACCTTATTTAGGGTACCTACGTCTTATGAATGTTTACCTATTCTCCACCATAAAAAAATAAAACTTGAGTTTGTAAAGAAACAAGGAAAATCATACTAGATGATTTAAACTTGGACACCCATATATGCATTAGGAACTAGTGATATTGTTAAAAGGGTATCAAGTAGGTACTCAGAGCCCTGTGCACCTTGTAAATTCATTTTATGTATTAAAATGTTAAATCCATCAGGAGTTTGGGTGATTTAAATTGAAGGTGGGATCTTAGTAAATGTCATTTTAAAGTATATTAGTTTAAAAATTCAAATTAGAAAACCCAAAAAACATAGCAAACCTATTCATTCCCAAACAAGGAAAGAAATATATGATGGAACATACAAATATTAACTAGTCACTATATACAATTTATTTATAAATGGTATTTTTAACATTGAAAAAGGTTCCTTAGGCTTTTTTCTCTCGTTTGTTTCCTCCTTGCAGAGTTTGGCTTAATTCTACCTTGATTTAGTGTTCTAATCTGGATAACACATTCACATTAGGTATTGGGCCCTTATGAACTAATGTATTTTAATGGTTCCTTGTAAAGGTGTTGTAAAGTTTCGTAACACACTTTCACACTTTTCTAGAATTTCTAAGAATAATTAGCATTCTTTCAATCATAACTTATCTTAGCCTTGCCTTATTTGGTGTGTTGTAAAGTGTTGTAACACACTTTCACATTCCTCTAGGATTTTCATTAATAATTGGCTTTCTTATGCTTTGATTGGCCCCTTTTTGTATCCACAAGCCTTATTTATGTGTATTTTTTAGGATAATTCCAATAAAAGGAATTTAAAACATTAAAATTCTAAAAACCCACCTCAAATTGCTAAGGTGGGACTCATTAACCATTCTGGGCGAATGAGTCCCCTTACGTGGGACCCATTTTCCCAAGGTGGTGAATGAGTCCCCTTTAACTCAAAATTCAAATTTAATTCAAATTTTTGGTGGGATTTTATTCTCCTACATCTGGTGTCAGCTTGTAGTGTTTTAATTTCAATAATTTTTAAATAATTGAGTATAAATACAAGGTGCTTTCTCTCATTTCACCCCCAAGCATTCAAGTACTCATCTTTATAGAAAATTGAGTTCACACGAGAATTTGAGCAAGAGAATTCAAGGAGATCAAGTGTAGATTATCAGGCAACCAAGAGCATTCTTCAAGAATCAATCATCATGTCAAATATTACATTCTTCATGTTTGTTATTGTGCTAAGAATTGTGATGTAGAGTTCATGATTCAAGAAAACATTACATTGAAGATCTATCTACATCAAGCAAGAATTAAAGACCACAACCATTGCAACCATTTCAAACATAATTGCAGTACCTTATTGCTAGGTTTTGGTGAGTTACAATATTATCTTTTTTTCATTCATCATTCTCCTTTTACATTTTCTTTCATTTCAAGGTTTAATTACCAATAAGGGATTTGATCAAGGTAAACCCCTATTCTCTAACCCCACAACCATTTTCCCCTATTCTTGTCTGTGATTTGTAGGTCTAGGTTGTAGATTTTTCAAGGAGAAAAGCTATAGGAAAGTTGTCAAGTCTCTAAAGTTTTCAAAGTTTCCATTCAACCTTGGAGAAGCTTGGAGAAGACCTACAGGTGCTATTTTGTAGATACAGATCTAGAAACCAGTCAAAAAGAGTAGAGAATACCAAGATGCACATAATACACTTCAAAATTTCTAGAAAAGCAGAAGTGGACAAATTCACCACTAATGGAAAATGAGTCCCACTATATAGGCCTAAACATTTTTTTTAAAGATTTGGATACCCTTCTCGCTGAAACCTATTTCTACACATTTTCTCATAAATTGGACTAGTTTGCCACAATAGATTTTTTCATTGATCTAGATCTCCATTCTACCTTCTTAAAAATCCCAACTGCACACATTCCAATCTCATAGCTTCTTATTGCATTTTACTTATCTTTCTAGGTTATTTTAAATATCTCACTGTGTTTTCAAACATCTTATTTTCCAATTTTACACTTGGTGGTGAACCCCTCATTTGACATCATTCAATTCCCTAGAAACATTCCCTTTTCTTGATTTCAATATCCTTTGCATTGGAATATCAAGGGTTTGATCTTGAGTGGAAAGAACCCAAAAAATTGACCTCTCTTCTTTTAGGTCCAAAGCCCTAGAAGCCAAAGAGGGAGGTCACCATTTTCCTCTTTTAATTTTGGTGATGTAGGAGAATCCTTGTTTCTTGGAAATCTTGCATCAACCAAAAATATTTCCTTTTAGTTTTGTTCTTATTCTATTCATGTTCTTGTTCGAATTGGTAGATCCGGTATTGCTTCATGTTTGCTCGCCAGATTGTGCGTACCTAGGATTTCATTGTGGACATGTTCAATTACCTTATTCCAAGTTTTCAGCTCATTTGGATCTTTTTTCGGAAATTTATCACTTCCAGAGTATGTGATAGTTTTTGAGACCGGCCCCAGAATAACTTCAAAACCTAACGACTAGTTGGATCAATCACAGACCTTTCCCATGACTTGCATATCCTCATGGTATGTTTATATTTATTCCATGGTGTGTCCTTGACCTTACTCTTAGGTCCACACTTCATCTTACACATCTACCATGGATGAATTTCAGATTTGAGGCCAACCAGTTCTTGCACACGTTACACTTTTCTTCTCGAAGATTGTGGGATCTTTGGCCGACATAGATGTTTCCTAACTCATGGATATGATATAAAGCTATTATTGAATCATTAGAAGAGACAAATTGATGATTAAGAAGGATATGTTGTATATTAGGTATGATCTATAGGATTTCACTCACATGTATGAGAATTGAAATTTTAAGCATGTTGTAATCAGGCCTATGTGCCGAATATGTAAGCCCGAATGTGGCCGACTATATGTAATCATTTTTTCAGATAATGAGAATGTTTGGACTTGCATTCACCTCCATAATTTGATTTTCTTTTTTTGTGTTACTCTTGCTACAAGGTTCAGACTATTCTCTTTGAGGACCCTCCTTATTGTAGGGTATGTGTAGTATCATGATGGGCCAAAAAGTGGCGATATGTAAGTGAAATGATGGCCCATGTGGCTGACGAATTTATTTTTACACAAAATTGATGAAGCGAAATGGGTTTTTAAAGGATATTCTTAGCTTTCCACCCATATAAATTATACTTTACTTTTAATTTAATAAATTATTATTATTTATTTTCTATTTGAATTACGACTAAAGTCTTGATTGTTAGGCTGATTGAAAAACATATGTAGCTTTCAAACGGTATCACATTTTTTGAATCTAAAACATGTGTCACATTCTATGCTTTGCATACTATAATATTAAAAAAAAAATGAATTTCATTAAGTTTTGACCAAGTTAAGGTGGTTAGACATACGAGTTTTTATATTTTTTTAAATTTGTAATAAAAAAATCATAATTAATTATTTACTTGGAAAAAAATTGCAAAAATATATGCATCACATCGAGACACGAGTCCTCTACTTATATCTAAAATATTATTAAAAAATATTATCATTTTATTGTGGTTAGGGTGGTCAGACAGACACCTACTTCTTTTTTCCCTAAAATTTAAGTACTACTGCATTGAAATTTCAAATTGTCACCATATATATATATATTTTTGAATAAACCTACTAGTTTAGAAACTACATTCAATTTGGTACAGATTCTATTCTTACATATTTTTGAGATAATATAGATAAATTATTCATATTTTTACATCAAGTTGCCTAGCTTTGATTTTTTGAATTTTCATTGCCACTTAAGGGCCTATTTTTTCCATGATGATCCTACACATACCTCATGACTACACTAAATTGGTATTAGAATGATATTTGTTGCTTGCGAGATCATCAAAAGTTGTGCAATCTTGTTGAATATTTGTTGTAGGGTGGTGAGTTAAGGATCCAGCCTGCAATTGCAAAGGACTTGTGTAAAGATGGTGGGAAGAAGAAATGGTAGAGGAAATGGAGCGCATGGAAATGCAGACCCTACTGTAATGGAAATGTTGAGAGGAATTTCTACTAGATTAGAAGCGGTTGAAATGCCCTAGAGAAGAAGTCGACCAGTTGATGATATAAGTGATGAAGAAGTAGAAGAACAAGAAGAAGTTGCAAGAGAAGAGCAACCTGGCCTTGATTAGGGAGAAGATAGGTTCATAAGAGCCCTAACTAAAGTAAACACTAAGCCAAATTTCAGTCCTCTAGACTATAATGGTAAGTTGGAATAAGATGAATTGTTAGATTGGATAACATAAATGGAGAAATACTTTGATTTTGAAGGTACCCCAGATGATAAGAAGGTGAAATTTTCCTATACAAAATTGAGAGGACATGTATCCCTTTGGTAGGAGAATTTTTAGATAGATAGAAAAAGAAAAGGAAAGGAGAATATAATATCATGGGATTAGATGGTTAATAAATTCAAGACAAAGTTTATGCCTACAGATTATCATATTAGTTTGTTCAAGAAATTACAGAACCTCAAGTTGAAAGAATCAAGTGTGACAAAGTATACTGAGGAATTCTATAAGTTGAATATCAGATCTAGACACTTAGTAGATGATATTAAACAAGTAGCCAGATATGTGAATGGTTTGAGGTCATATATTCAAGATGAGATTATTTTGATTAAGTTGTTGAGTGTGGAAGAGGCATATTAGTGTGCCCTAAAAACAAAGGAAAAGATGAATAAAAGACATGAACAAAGACAGAAAGGAAGAGGTGGAAGATTTCAGAGAGGAAGAATATTTAGTAGAGGAGGAAGATAAACCTTTGCAAATCAGAATAAGGAGGTCAATAAGAGTGAAAATTCATACCAAAGAGATGATGGAAACTCTTACAGAAGAGGAGGATCTGGTGGTTACAAAAATGAAGGGTATAGAAAATATGACATAGGACAAGAGAGAAGAGTATTTAGGTGAAATTTTTCTAAATGTGGTGGAGGACATAGAGCCTTTGAATGCAAACAAGACGAGTCAAGAAGAAATATTGAGAACAATAGGAGAACCCTTGTTGAGGAGGGTCATGTTGGATCATCTAATCAACCAGAAGAAGGATAGGTATTGGTGAATAGGAGAGTATTGTGTCAAAGTGAATTGGAGGAAAAACCATTGCAAAGAAAGAATTTGTTTAGGACTAGATGTAAGGTAGCTAGTAAATGTTGCAAAGTGATAATTGATAGTGGAAGTTTAGAGAACCTGGATTTTGAAGAAATGGTAACCAAATTGAAGTTGGAAAGGTTGAAACACCCTAAACCCTATCAAATAGTGTGGATTCAAGATGAGCATAAAATACTAGTAAGTGAACAATGTTTGGTGAAATTGAAGATAGGAAACTACCATGATGAAGTTTTGTGTGATATTATTCCTATGGATATATTCCATATCTTTTTGGGAAGGACTTGGTAGTATGATCGATAAGCTATTCTTGATGGAAAGAAGAACATATACACCATTGTTGCTAATGGGATGAAGAAAACTTTGTTACCCTTGGAAGATGTTCCTAAGGTTGAGATTTGCACAACTTCTAGAATCTGTTTGGTTGACGGAAGAAAATTTATAGATGGACTGAGACATGAGAACTTATGCTATACATTGGTTCCTAAGGAATTTGAAGACTTGAAGCATGTAGAAGGACAACTGGAAGAGATAAGATATTTGCTAACAAAATATGAGGCTATCATTTTAGATAATGTACCTGATGGATTACCACCTGTGAGGAGTATTAGTCATTGCATGGATTTGATTCCTAGAGATAGTTTTCCTAATAAAGAAACACACCAGATGACACCCACAGAGAATGAAGAATTGAATAGACAAGTGCAAGAGTTGTTGAGGAAAGGTTTGATTAGAGAAAGCCTAAGTTCTTGTGCAGTACCTGTTGTGCTTACCCCTTAGAAAGATAGAGAATGGACAATGTGTATCAACTCTAGAGCCATAAACAAGATCATGATGAAGTGTAGATTTCCCTAGCCCCATATGGATGACATTATGGATTGTTTGAGTGGAGCTAAGTAATTTACAAAAATAGACTTGAAGAGTGGATATCATCATATCAGAATTAGAGAAGGAGATGAGTGGAAAACAATATTCAAGACAAATGAAGGATTGTATGAGTGGTTGGTGATTCCTTTTGGCTTGAAAAATGCACCGAGTACTTTCATGAGGTTGATGAATGAGGTATTGAAGAAATTATTGGGTAAATTTGTGATTGTATATTTGGATGACATTTTGATTTTTCAGTAAAACTAGAGAGGAACAGTTGTTGCACATAATACAAGTTTTGTAGAGGTTGAAAGAAGAACAGTTGTTGATAAACCTAAAGAAGTGTAGTTTCATGAAGGAGGAATTGGCATATATAGGATTTGTGATATCACTAGATGGATTGAAGATGGATCCTAAGAAATTGAGAGCTATTGTTGAATGGCCTACACCTGATAGCATTGGAGAGGTAAGATCATTTCATGGATTGGATAGTTTCTACCAGAAGTTCATTAGGAATTTTAGTTCTATTTGTAACCACATGACAAAGACGATGAGAGGAGATAGGAAGGATTTTAGATGGACATCTAGAGCAGACAAAATTTTTGAATTGTTAAAGCAAAAGGTGATTGAGCAACATGTGTTGGCTTTACTAGATTTTGATAAGGTATTTCAAGTAGACTGTGATGCAAGTGGAAATATAATTGGAGCAGTGTTAAGTCAAGAAGGAAGATTAGTAGCATATTTCAGTGAGAAGTTGAATGATGCAAGGAGAAGGTATTCAGTTTATGATCAAGAGTTATATGCCATAGTTCAAGATTTAGAAAAGTGGAGAGATTACTTGTTATCTAAGGATTTTGTGTTATATATGGATCATCAAGCTTTACAATATTTGAAGAGTCAAGGTAAGTTGAATCAGAAACACATGAGATGGGTAGAGTTCTTATAGAGCTACACTTTTGTCTTGAAACATAGGAGTGGAAAGTT
Organism: Sequoiadendron giganteum; assembly: GCA_007115665.2. NCBI lineage: Eukaryota > Viridiplantae > Streptophyta > Pinopsida > Cupressales > Cupressaceae > Sequoiadendron > Sequoiadendron giganteum. The sequence continues at coordinate 378,997,613 of CM021110.1, forward strand.
AAATAAAGTTGTTGACGCTTTGAGTAGAAGAAGGAATTTACTGGCACAGATGAGAGTGGAGGTATTAGACTTTGATGAATTGAGGAACTTGTATAAGGAAGATTCAGATTTTGCAAATCCTTGGACAGCATGTAGAGAACCAATCCTAGAGGATAGAAGTCAATGGTTGGATTATTTCATCCAAGAGGACATATTGTTAAGGGGAAACCAATTGTGTATACTCCAAATTTCAATGAGGGATAACTTGGTAAAAGAGAAACATAGTGGAGGATTGGTAGGACATTTTGGAATTAACAAGACAATAGCATTGGTGAGTGAGAATTACTTTTGCCCCCAAATTCATAAGGATGTCAGGAAATTTGTACAGAGTTGCAAAGTTTGTCAAGTTGCAAAAGGAAGTAGTCAAAATGTTTGATTGTATAAGCCTCTAATGGTACCAAAAGGACCTTGGGAGGATATCAATATGGATTTCATACTTGGTTTGCCAGCAACATAGAGAGGTAATGATTCAGTATTTGTGGTAGTGGACAAATTTTCTAAGATGACTCATTTCATACCTTGTAAGAAGACAACGAATGCAGTACATGTAGAAGATTTTTTTTTTAGAGAAGTGGTTAGATTTCATGGATTACTTAGGAGTATTGTTTCAAACAGAGATAGAAAGTTTGGGAAATTTGTTGAGATGTTTGGTTGGAGAGAAGACCGGAAGTTGGGATCTATTCCTAGCACAAGTACAGTTTTCCTACAATAATTTAGTGAACATGAGTACTAGAAAGACCCCTTTTGATATTGTTATAGGAGTTCATACTAGAGGTATATCAGAGTTGAGAGGCATTAGTAGGGAAGATAAAAGGAGTGCATAAGTAGTAGAATTTAAAGAACATAAGAAGATAATGCATACTCAAGTAAAACAATATTTGGAAAGCATGAACCAGAAGTATAAGTAGAAAGTGGATGAAAAGAGGAGACATAAGGAGTTCAGAGTTGGAGATGAAGTGATGGTGTACTTGAGGAAAGAAATATTTCTAGTTGGAACATATAATAAATTGAAGATGAGGAAGTTTGGACCCTATAGAATTTTGAAGAAGTTTGATATGGGGAATGCATATGAAGTGGAGTTATCAGATGGCATGAGTATGTCACCTATATTCAACATTGTAGACCTACATCAGTAACATGAAATAGAATTAAGTGAGGACAATAAGATGAAGTTGGAAGAACAACTTCCTAAACAACAATCAGGTGAGATAGAAGAAATTTTGGATGTTAGAGATGGGAGAAAGACTCATGGAAGACAACACAAAGAATATCGTGTGAAGTGGAAAGGTAGACCAGTGGAGGATTCTTCTTGGATTTCTTAGGTGGAGGTAGACTGTATTGGTTTTCCTTTGGCCCCATAAAAGTGAGGGACTCACTTTAATCAACCTCGGATGTCTGATGCATGAGCATCCTTGGTTCTTGGCAATCTTACATCAACCAAAAATATTTTCTTTCAGTTTTGTTCTTATTCTGTTCTTGTTCTTGTTCGAGTTGGGAGATCCGGTATTGCTTCATGTTTGCTTTCCAGATCGTGCGTACCTAGGATTTCATTGTGGAAATTTTTAATTACCTTATTCCAAGTTTTCAGCTCATTTGGATCTTTTTTTGGCAAGTTATCTCTTTCAAAGTACATGACATTTTTTGAGACCGGCCCCAAAATAACTTCAAAACCTAATGGCTAGTTGGATCAATCACGAACCTTTCTCGTGACTTGCAGATCCTCATGGTGTGTTTGGATTCATTCCATGGAGTTTCCCTGACCTTACACTTAGGTCCACACTTCATCTTATGCATCTAGCGTGGATGAATTTTAGATTTGAGGCTGACCTATTCTTGCACACGTTAGACTTTTCTTCTCAGAGATTGTAGCAATCTTTGGCCAACACAGATATTTCGTGACTCATGGATGTGATATAAAGCTAGTATTGAATCATTAGAAGAGATAGATTGATGATTAAGAAGGATATGTTGTATATTAGGTCTGACCTATAGGATTTTGCTCACATGTATGAGCACTATATTTTGAGCATGTTGTAATCAGGCTTGTGTGCTGAATCTATAAGCCCGGATGTGGACGACTATATGTAGTCAATATTTCAGATAATGAGAATACTTGCACCTGCATTCACCTCCATAACTTTTGTTTCTTCTGTTGTGTTACTCTTGTTGCATGGTTCAGACTATTCCCTTTGAGGACCCTCCTTACCATGACTGTACTATTTGGTCAACCTCCATTTAGAGCATTATAATTCTGATTTGGAGTGCATTTACTTCCTAGATTTATCTTGCATTAACATTGCATTACGTCTTGCATTAGTTAATTTTAATTCTAGGGTTTCAATTTTTGGAATTAGTGAAAAGCTCATTTAGCTTGCATTATTGCATTTAATTTCATTGAAAATCAATAAAATTTGGCATTTGCATCTCATGTTTGCATCAGTAAACATAAAAAGCATAAAATCCAAATAAAAAATTCTGATTTTTTTTTTAAAGTAGTACCTAGACTCATTCACCACCATGGGTGAATCAATCCCTTTGCATATTTTAGACTGCATCTTCTATTGTTTATAGTTCATTTTCTGAGTTTCTATTTTCTGCTTCTGCATTTCAATTTTACTTTCTAGAATTTCAGTTATAAGCATTTCATTCTTATTAGTTTACATTGAATTTTCACTCACCCCGCATTTAGTATCCTTTGCATGAGTGTTTGGTTTCCTATTTTTAATACCATAGTGAGAAGAATTTTTAGACTCATGTCATCTCACAATAGCACAATCATTATGGATCTTGGGTTTTCTAGAGCTTCCACTCCTAGTATTAACACTAGTACACTAGGCATGGATAACACCCTTAGTAACACTTTACCTTCAAGTAGCATGTAAGTTGAACCAAAGAATGATACAATCTCTTGATAAAATATAATCCACATTAATGAGAACCTAGTGATAGGAAAGGTCATTGGTGTCGCTACTTGCATCATTTAATTTCTCATTTATTGAATCGGGTGTGTCTTAGAGTTATACGCGATGAGGATGACTCCAAATATTGGGGGGTTTTGCATTGCAAAAAGTAAATTTGATTTTTTTCAGTCTCCTTTAGGAGCTCTCACAAGTGGAACACAACAACTAATTTGTAAAGACTAACTCTATCTTACCAGCTAACTAATGCATATCTAGACCTATTTCGATCCTAATGACTTAGTTCAAACTCTACCTCACTTAACTCTAATTGGTTCATAAGAAGATCTATGAAATAACTCAAATTAACTCTAAGTCTAAAATTCATAATTGAAATTGCTTGGAAAATGAAGTCTATTTACACTTGCATATAATGATAATTAATCTAGAAAATAATGAATCTATTTATGTTTGCAAGAATTTAAACATTAATCTAGAAAGAAACAATAATAATTCCAGTGAATAAATTCCAATTAAACCTTGGTTTGATCCTCATATCAATCATTATTATCAATCTAATTATAGCTACATGCATTTTAAAATAAGTAATTAGTCTAATTTCTACAAATAGTAATTGAATCTACAGTAAATAAATGAATTATGATCTAGAAAAAAACATCTTAACTAATTTGGATTATAGTAAACTAATATGAGTGAATGCAGTTACTGACAATTGATCAACAAAAATTGTAATGCTAAACTTCAAACCAATATAAACCACATAGAATTTAATTGAATCAAAGAACATGAAACAGGATCACCTCCTTTAGTTGAGTGGACCCTCCTCTTCCTTTGGTGGGACCTCTAACACAAAGATTTAGATGAACTTATTTGCATTCCAATTGGCCAAAATAGGTGAGTAGAACAAAAGTACATGGTACTAGAAATTACAATATTAAAAAAAAGATCGACTAACTTCAAACTAAACCTCAGGACATATATTTATGAGAATCTCTTATTTTGAATTCAAATTCATGGCACTAACCGACAACATACAAAGTGCCAACTAAAAGACTAAAATAGAACTAAAATAGATAGAGGGAATTTGCTAGGTCACCGCCGGAACAAGAAGTTCCCAAATCAACTAGAAGGAGCTATTTTGAAACTTTAGTGAATCATCATCCAGATGGAACGTGATTGACTTCATGTGGTTAAATAGAGAGTTTAAATTTTATCTTTGAAATAAGTCATTAATCACCAATCTTTAATTACCTAAACAATATCCTTAGAAATAGGATACTAACCATGAAAACAAAAGATTCAAACCAAATAATTATCTCATCATTAACACCACTAAAGCAACACATTCAATGAAAATTATTACGTATAATATATTCACTAATTAGCTAAACATAAGGTAAAATCATAAAATATATGAGCATATAGTCTACCACCACTAATGTTAATTAATAATAACAAAGTCTTTTTAATCATAAAATATCCATTTTAAAAGTATCACTGAGGGATCTCATCATTCTTTGCCTCATGTTATCAACCATGTCCTCATGGTTATTTATCAATTATGATAGTGATTTCTATGTTAAATGCCTCCATCCATAGAGCACAGTCAAACACTCCTTTCGTGTATTATTTTACAATTATGGTTTTGATGGTGAATCCATTGTTCTCCTTTAGTTTCTCAAACCAAGACCTGAAGACTTCTGATATAATTTTTTAAGATGCATTAACCTTTGGTGGAGACATTATGATTATTGACATCCTAAACTGCATGCCAATCTAGAATTCTTGTTGCTTCTCAATTAAATTGATCACATGACTTACTTTGGTTAAGCTTCATCTAATACTATTCGAACTTATTGGTTCCCTTCTCCTTAATGCTTCTGGGATGGAATCGTATCTTTCCCTACATGACTTTAGTGCCAATAGAGGAAGTTTTCCTTCATTATCCTAAAAATTTGAGATACTCTAAAACAAATTTGAAACATAGATAGGATTGATATGATTTTGTCTAACTACTGATTTGAACTATTTAATATACTGCATTGCATGAGGCTTTTCTCCTCTCATAGGTAGATCGTATATTTTTTGTGCTTATCTATATTCTTCCATTCTTTTTGTCCATTCAAATTGACTTTGCATTAAAGAGACAAATGATCTTATTTGTAATTCTCCAACATAAATATTCAAAAAATAATCATCAATGTTTCCCATAATAATTCCATGTTGGAAGAATTCACACATTATATTTTGAACATCTGGATGACTATTGAAAAAGTCCTCTAGAAACTCTTTGTCTCTACTATAATCAATTTTTATTTTTAACACCAATTGATTCATTGCAAAAATTTCTCTCTAAAAAATAATGCATACATGTCTGATGACTTCCTCATTGATAACATTGCAAAAGATATTTCCATTGCCTATTCAAATCTTCTTTCTGCTTCATTTCTTTCTTCCTCTAATTGTTGAACTTTCCTTTTTAAATGTTCATTTTCATGCTTCAATTTTAGTGTTGCGAAAGAAAGATATCTGGATTGAGATCTTAATGGAATATCTGGTGGAATAGGAGGTAGAGCAAGATATTTGGGTGGAGCAGATGAAATGGAAGCTTCCTATGAATGTAATTTAATAGATTGTTGTCTCAGTTTCTCTTCTTTTAATTCCAACTCTTCTCTCAATTTTGTGATTTCTTATGAACTTGCTAATGCTTGTGCATTAGCTTGTTGGAGAGCTTCCTTTGTTTGATTTAGTTGTTCTTTCAAAATAATTTATTTTTTTGTAATTTCTTTCTCCATTTTCTCATTTTTATGGACCGATTGTTGTAATTCTTCCTCTTTTCTTTTTAATTTTTCTTCGAGAAATTGCATGTTCTTTCTCTCCTGTTCTAATTCAACTTCTATTCTTGAAATTTTCATTGTTCTTAATACATGTTCTACTTCTAACTCTTCTTCCTTTTGTCGAGCAGAGGATTCTTCTTCCTCAATATCTGGCTCTTTACCTTTTCTTTTCTCAATAGTCAGGGAAGGTGAAGGGGATCGTTTGGCCTCTTCATCCTCAAATTCTTCTGAGGCTTCCCTTTCTTCAGACTATGTGTCATACTTTTTAGCAGAGACATAAGACTCTCTCATAGGTGTTATTTCAAGAGGGCTATGAGTTTGTTTAGGGGGATTTATTGGTGTTTGAACCTCTACATGGACTTCAAAGGTCTCTTGATGCATTTCAGAGACAAGGGTTTCTTCAGGAGTTGACATAATAGTTTCAATAGTGCATGGGTTTTCCTCAATCAACTCTTGTTTTCTCTTTTTGGAAGCACTACAAGTTAGCTTAGTGGATTCTTGTAGCTTTATCTTGTCCTTTTTCTATTCTTTCTTAGAAGATTCTCCCTTTTCTAATTTTTCCCTTTTTGCTGCAGGCCCCTTTTTGGGTTTTCCTTTTTTTTTTTTCAATAGGTGTAGAAAAAACTCAAGCCACCCTTGTTTACCAGATTCTTTCTTCAAGAAATGGTGTTTAATTATCAAATGAATTAAACCATGATATCTTATTGATGACTCACCCCTAGAGAAAATTTGTGAAAAGACAAATGTTGGTAAATTGATTATGGCAAAGGGTTTTGTGTTCCCATACCTTAAATGTATTAACATTTGCATTCTTGGCCCTAATATTGTACTGTATTATCCCTCACAAGTGAATAAATTCATTACCCACATGACAATAGTTCTCCAAGGCTTCTCTAAGCTATTGTGGGAAATTCCCCATTGATCTGCTTTGTGAAAAAAGAATTCCAAGCTTCCTTTCAGGTTCTTCATGAAATATCGACACCAAATTTTCAAATTTTACATGACCTTTGTTAACCGGCTTCCCCTCAGTAGGAATACCTAATATTTCATTTATGATTTCAAGAGTAACTTCAATTATGTCATCTCTAACCCTTGTGACATTCACATTAAATTCCTTACAAACTCCTCAACTAATTCCTACTGAAATCCATCATAATTCATAATAAAATCTAGCCATCTTACTTCTCTAAGAAACCTCTTAGTCTCAGAATTGAGATTGAAATTTTTTGGTTATGAATTCCTTTTATTTCTCATTTTTTCTCTGTTTCTGTAGCTTGATAATGGCGAACTTGGACTATTCAAACAATTTTTTGAATAATTGTTTCTTGTTCATGAAGCTTCTATTTTCAAATCATGACATGACGTGTCATAACGTCTTGCATTAGTTCCCTTTATTGCATCTGAATGCCTTGCACACCAAAATTGTGCACTTGCAATTTTATTTGCAAAGTTGGTGGTGGTATTGCCATATGCATAATAAATTTTGAAATGACATAAAACCTTTCAGCATGACTTGCAATCATTGCGAGTCATTCAAATGTCACATCAACCTCTCCACCCACTTTTTGAATTATTAAAAGAAATTTATTAACATTAATAACAATTTGGTGGAGGTTTCTATGCTCATAAATATCTACTTAATTTCACATTATCTTAACTAGGTTAAAAAATAATACTTCAAAAATAATATTCACAATAAATGTGTACCTTAATTTTTTCAAAGTTAATTTGAGCGTGTTAATTAACTTAGTTGGAATTAATTCCAATGAGTCAATCAAAAGAATCTTGAAATTAATGAGAAGGTTATTGCTGAAAAATTTAGATATCATTAGGAGTTGTCAGGAGCCATCAGGAGCAAACTGAAGTTGATCCAAGAAGACCACCATTTCTGGTTTTCAGCCATTCCTTCACTTTTTAAATTTTAAATTTTTTAAATTTTTTTTTTTTGGAAGAGAAACTACCATTGTTGGTTTTCAATTTATCCCCTTTTATTCAGAAGGTAAACCACCATTTTCTGGTTTTCAATCTACCTTCTTTTCATGCCTTTCTTCAAAATTTTACTTAGAAACACATTCTCCCATGGAAGAAATATCTTCCATCAGAAAATGTTCAATTATGTGTTGTAGATCTGATAAGAATTCCTCTCTTGATGCAATTTTATGGTATATCTTCAGCCTATGACCATTAATTAGCATAAATATTCTTTATCCATCAATTGGTACCAACTGAACTACTCCATTTTCAAAGAGTTGGTCAATTTCATATGGTCCCAACCATCTTGTATGGAACTTTCATTTAAAATCATGATTCTTGAATCAAATAATAATGCCCAATCTCCCTTTTTGAATTTTTTGGTTACAATATTCTTGTCATGCCACTTTTTTCTTTGTTTTTGAATATTTTTGTGTGTTGAAGAGCTTCCATTCTCATCTCATCTAACTGATTCAATTGTAAAACTCTACTCTTTTTTGCTTCTAACAAGTCAATGCCAACATCCGATGTTGTCTTCAATGTCTGCAACTCTCGAACTTAATTGGCATGACTAGAGTTTTCCCATACACTAGTTCATATGGAGAGAACCCTATTGTTGTCTTCCATGTGGTATTATAAGCCCAAAATACTTCATCTAACTTCTCTTCCCAGTTTGTTTTCTTCAATGAGACAGTCTTTGTCAAAACAAATTCCAATTCCCGATTGGTAACTTCTACTTGCACATTTTCCTATTGATGATATGGGGTAGACTTTCTATGTGTCATCTTATATCTTTTCATAAAAGATTCCATCATTTTAGACACAAACTATGGTTCTTGATTTGAAACTATCTCCCTTGGTGCACTAAATCTTTGAAGAATATGCTTGTACAAAAAATCAACTACTTTATCTTCTCTTGTTGCTGGAAAAGATTTTACTTCGGCCCACTTTGTGACATAGTTTGTACAAAATAAAATATAACAATGTCCTTTGGAAGGTGTATTAGGTCCCACAAAATTGATTCCCCATTTCTCAAATGGTTCCAGAGCTATCTAAGGTTGTAATGGAATCTTCGTTGTTTGTGTAGGTCTTCCCATGCGCTAGCACTCATCACAATACTTAACAAAGAATGAAACATCCTTTGTCATATTCGGCCAAAAATAACGAGCTCCTAGGATCTTATGAACTATTCTGACCACTGAATAATGTCCTCCTTCTGGCTGATGATGGCAAGTGTGTACAACATCATAGACATCTATCTCAGCAACACACTTGCAAAGAAAAAATCAAGACACATCTTAAATAATAGACCATTAATCCATTGAAATCTAGAACTTTCATGAATTAACCTCTTTTTCTTCTTAGCATTGAAATGATTGGGACACTTCCCTGTTATAAGATAGTTTGGAAGATCATCAAACCATGAAGGATGTATTGATATTGCAAACAAGTTATCATCTGGGAATGTATCATCTAACGGCTCTTGATCACCCTGCAAAATATTTCTTGAAAGGAAATCAACAACAACATTATCTTTTCCAAGTTTATCTATTATGGTTACATCAAATTCCTACAATAATAATAACCATCTTATAATCTGTCCACCCACCACAACCTTGTTCATCAAATATCTAATAGGAGCATGTTCTGTGTGAATGAATATTTTGTAACCTATAATATAATGCTTGAACTTATTAATTGCATATATCACATCCAAAAACTCATTTTCAGTAGCTGTATAATTTCTTTCTATAGTATTTAGATTTTTGCTAACATAGTAGATAGTATGCATTGCTTCATTTTCATCTTTTTGTCCCAAAACTACACCAATAGAAAAGTTAGAAGAATCAATATGGATGTGCAATGGAACTCCCCAAACAGGTCCTTTAATGATTGGAGAAGTGGCTAAGGCATGTTTAATTGTTTCAAAATATTGTTGACAATCATTTATCCATAAAAAAATTGCATCTTTCTTAAGAAATGTAAACAAAGACTCGGCAATTTTACTAAAACCCTCTATAAACCTTTGGTAATACCCAACATTCCCAAGAAAACTATGAACACTAGTTTGATTTTTAGGGATTTCTATTTTTTGAATGATTTCAACTTTCTTGGGGTCAACTTTAATTCCTTGTTTGGAAATATGGTGTCCAAGAACAATTCCTTCTGTCATCATAAGGGAACACTTTTCATGATTTAAAGATAACCTATGGTCTTTATTCCTTTTCAAAACCTTATTTAAACTTTCAAGCACTTCTTCAAATGTTTGTGCATGGACTGTGAAATCATCCATATACACTTCCACACATGCAAAGATAGCTAAAAAAACTCTCTAAAAAGTGGTTGGTGCATTACATAGCTCGAATGGTAAAACTGTATAAGCATATGTATCCCAAGGAAATGTGAAAGTAGTATTATCTTGGTCTTTAGGAGCCACTTGGATCTGATTGTACCCACTAAAACCATCCAAGAAAGAGAAATAACTACTGCAAACAAGGTTATCAAGTACTTTATCAATGAATGGAAAAGGAAAATGATCCTTTTTAGTGGCTTTGTTTAATTATATGTAATCAAAACATACATGCTACTTACCATTTTTCTTTGGAACAATAACCAATGGGGAAACCCATTGACTATTAGATATTGGATAAATGAATCCTACTTTTAGCAATTTTTCTATTTCTTGCTTAACAAGGTCTCTCAGAAAAGGACTGATCCTCCTTTGACCCTGTCTTACTAGCTTAACATCTATTGTGTAAATATGGTGTGTACAAATAGAAGGGTGGATTCCCCTCGTGTCCTTGTATTCTCATGGAAATGATTCAGTGTGATTTTCTGAAGTTTTCTTTAATTTCTCCTCTTATGAGGAGGATAAGGATGAATTAATGAAGAGAGGTTTATCTCTTGCTACTTTAATTTATTTTGTTTCATTATTATAATCAAGTGGATCCCCTATAAGTGTATTCAAAGGACATGGGTGTGAATTTTGGTGATGCAATATTCCATGGTAGTCCCTCTCTTCTTTGTCTTGTTCGATATTTTTAGGATTAAGACCTTGTCCTTCAAATTCCTCTACATGTTCCACTAAAGTAACAATTGCTAATTCTAGAATACCATCCCCTTTTGAATCCAAGCCCTCATCAACCCAAGGTTGAGTATTAGACTGAATTGATGGTTAAGCAGGAGGATAAAGTGACAACTCTTTCTATTTTTGTCCATTAGAAATGATCATGCTACCTGATCTACAATCAATCAATGTTGTTTTTGTGGCCAACCATGGTCTACCTAAGATAATTGGATATCCAAAATCTTTCTTTCTAGCTTTAAGGACTAAAAATTCAATCAAATAATCCCATGTTTCAATGGTAACCATGAAATCCTCAAGAACGCCTTTAGGTTTAGTAGTAGATTGATCTACAAACTGTAAAATAGTTGTTGTAGGTTGAATAGTTATCATACTCAATATTTCAATAGTGTCTAAGGTGATAGCATTGATATCTACCCCTAGATCAATTAGCATGTTGGTTATCTCGATTCCTCCTATACTCAAAGCTATCATATGACTACTAGGATCAATATATTTTTGAGGAAGTAACCTTCCTAAAAATATATCAGTGAGTTTGGTCCCTATTTGAATTGTAGGAGGTAATTTCTTCTTCCTACCTATATTTTTCATATAGAGAAACTTAGCAAACTAATTTATTTCTGGTATATCTTTAATATTCTGTAACAATGGTATCTCAATATTAATATTTTTCAATTCATAAAGAAGTTGAGAATCTACCACATTCATATAATTCAATTGGGAGCTATTAGGAGGGATTTCTTTTGTTTTCAAATGCTCTGGGTAGGGTGTTTGATTAACTTTTTTCTCATTATCAGAGTTATGGTTTTCCTTTAAATTCTCTTTTTCATTTTTCTCACCCTCCTGGTCTTTAAAAATTGGTATGGATGGCACATTTTGACTTCTTAACTGAATATCATTAGCATCAATGGAATTTAAGGTAGGTGGATTTGCATCAGAGTGATTGTTTTTCAGATTTGGAACAAGTTGTGTTGGCATCTAAGGCTGGTTCACTTGTTCATTGGTAGGATTAGAACCCTATGTTAATTGAGGTGACTACCCCCAAGGATGCCTCAGTCTCTAATTTTTCCATGGCTGAAATTGCATTTTATTTTGTTGCCACAGTGGCTGATTTTGTTGCCACTGTGGCTGGTTTGATTGCCAGTATGATTTATTCCATTGGGGATTCATCCATTCAAGTTAACCCCAGAATGTAGGTGGTGGTTGTTTTTGGTAAGGAGGATTCCATTAATTTGGATTTGGCCAAGGGTGTTGATTTCAATTAGTTCTAGGACCATATTTCCCTTGATTAACATTATATCCAATATTTTGAGATCTTTTCCCAACATAATTAAGCTCTTCCTCTACCATGGGTGGTTTCTTCAACTGATTCTTAATTCCTAGTAAGAGGTTACAATAATTTTTGCATGATGTTTCTCATAGATCTCACAAATACCAACTTGATTCAATGGACACTCTCTCAAAATATGTTTCCCTCTACATTTGGAACAGTAAATGGCTAAGGGATCAGTAGTATTCTTATCTCCTTGCATGTTAAGATGGAGTAAATCAGTTTTCAAATTAGCAACTTCCTCCATTACTTGAGACACATTAGTAGTGAGAGCTTTGTTTCTTCGGGAGCCTCTAGTTCCTACTCTAGTCCTAGAGTAGTTTCTTCATATTTCAACAATATCTTCCCAAAAAAGCTTATTGATATCTCCTTTTCCCATAAGATTCAAGGACTCTCTATACTCATCATCAATTCCCTTCAAAAAAATATTCTTACTAATTTCATTATCCAACCCGTTACCACACTTTTTGTGCACAAACTGAAATCTATCAACATAATCCTCCAGACTTTCATCTTCCATTTGTCTCACTTGAAACGATTCCTCTTTCCTATCCCTTACTCGACAGTAATCTTGATATTTATCCAAAAACTCAGTTTCTATTTCATGGCAAGTTAAGATTGTACCTGCACCTAAACCCATGAACCATCATAAGGTTGACTCCTTTAAGGTAAATGAAATAGTTTCAACTTCTAGTTATCAGTTGTATAATCATAGGTCTGGCACCAAAACTTAAACTCAAAGAGAAATTGGTTAGGGTCCTCAAAATTCTTTCTCCTAAAAGTGGGTAAAACTGAAGGTGAACTATTCTTTAATAGGAGGCTCATCAAGTTCTTTGTTTAGATTAATAGGATAGGGAAAGTTCTATTTGGTGGGGGGGTATTTCTTGGTTGGTCTCCTATTTCTTCTTCTTTAAAATATTCTTGATTATCTTCTTGATTTTCAATCTAATGTTGCAAAATATGTTGTTCTTGATCAAAATCAATATTTCATGGAAGAAACCTTCCTATATGGTCTCTAGCTCATCTCATCCACAAACTAAATTGTCTTCCTTATCAACATTGAGGCTTCAAAATTAACAGCCATATCTTTAATATTTTCCTCATAAATGGTGTCAAAAATGATAGGCAAGGTCGTTGGTTTCACTACTTGCATCATTTAATTTCTCATTTATCAAACTAGGTGTGTCTTAGAGCTATATGTGATAAGGGTGACTCCAAAAATTGGGGGATTTCGTACTATAAATAGTGATTTTGATTTCAGCCAGTCTCCTTCAGGAGCTCTCAGGAGTGGAAAAAAACAACTAATTTCTAAAAACTAACTCTATCTTATCAACTAACTAATGCTTATCTAGACCTATTTTGATCCTAATGACTTAGTTCAAACTCTACCTTAGTTAACTGTAATTCGTTCATGGGAAGATCTATGAAATAACTCAAATTAACTCTAAGTTTAAAATGTAGAATTGAAATTTCTTGAAAAAGGAAGTCTATTTATGCTTGCAGCTAATGAACATTAATCTAAAAAATAGTGAATCTATTTATATTTGCAAGAATTTAAACATTAATCTAGAAAGAAACAATACTAATTCCCATGAATAAATTCTAATTAAGCCTTTCTTTGATCCTTACATCAATCATTATTATCAATCTCATTACATCTACACACATTTCAAAATAAGTACTTAGTCTATTTTCTACAAACAGTGATTGAATCTACAGTAAATAATGAATTTTTATCTACAACAAAACATCTTAACTAATTTATACTATAATAAACTAATCTAAGTGAATACAGGTATGTGCAGGGTCATGATGGGCCAAAAAGTGGCGATATGTAAGCCATATGATGGTCCATGTGGCTCACGACTTTTTTTTTACCAAAAATTAATGAAACGAAAAGGGTTTTTAGAGGAGATTTTCATCTTTCCACCAATATAAATTATGATTTACTTTGAATTTAATAAATAATTATTATTCATTTTCTATTAGAATTATGAATAAAGTCCTAATTGATAGGCTAATTGAAAAACATCTATAACTTTCAAATGGTATCACATTTTTTGAATCTGAAACATGTGTCACATTCTATGCTTTGCATAATATAGGATTAAAAAATAAAAAATTGAATTTCATGAATTTTTGACCAAGTTAAGGTGGTTAGACAGACGAGCTTTTATATTTTTCAAAAGTTGTAATAAAAAATTCATAATTAATTATTTACTTGGAAAAAAATTATAAAAAAATATGCATCACATCGGGGCATGAATCCTCTACTTATATCTAAAATCTTATAAAAAAATATTATCATTTTATTGTGGTTAGGGTGGTCAGACAGACACCTACTTCTAATTTTTACCCTTAAATTTAAATACTACTGCATTGAAATTTCAAATTTTCACCAAATAGATTTTTTTATTTTTTTAAATAAAGGTCTAGTAGTTTAGAAACTAAATTCAATTTGCTATAGATTCTATTTTTACATTTTTTTGAAATAATATAGATAACTTATTCAAATTTTTACGTCAAGTTGTCTAACTCTGATTTTGTCTTTTTATTGCCACTTAAGGGCCTATTTTTTCCATGATGATCCTGCACATACCCATACAATTACTGGACATTGATCAACATAAATTGTTATGCTGAAATTCAAATCAATATAAACCAAACAAAATTTAAGTAAATCAAAGAATATGAAATAGGGTCACCTCCTTCAGTTGAGTAGGCCCTACTCTTCCTCTAGTGGGACCTCTAACATAAAGATTCGGATCAACTTTTTATTTTCATTCCAATTGGCCAAAATAGGTGAGTAGAACAAAAGTACATGGTACTATAAATTACAATATTCAACAAAAGATCGACTAAATTCAAACTAAACCTAAGGATAGATATTTATAAAAATACCTCTTATTTTGAATTCAAATTCATGGCACTAACCACCAAGATACAAAGCGTCAACTAAAAGACTTAAACATAACTAAAATAGATGAGGGAATTCACCAAGTCACCACTGGAACAAGAAGTTACCAAACCGATTAGAAGGAGCCATTTTGAAACTTTAGTGAATCATCATCTAGCTAGAATGTGATTGACTTCATGCGGTTAAACAAAGAGTTTAACTTTTATCTTTGGAATAATTCATTAATTGCTAGTCTTTAATTACCTAAACAAGATCCTCAGAAATAAGATACTAATCATGACAGAAAAATATTCAAACCGCATAATTATCTCATCATTAACACCACTAAAATAATGCATTCAATGCAAATTATTAATTCTAATATATTCACTAATTAGCTAAACATAAGGTAAAACAAGAAAATATATGAGCATATAGTCTATAGCTACTAATGTTAATTAATAGTAACAAAGTCTTTTTAATCATAAAATATCCATTTTCAAAGTATCACTAAGGGTTCTCATCACCTAGTAAAATTACAACATCAAATTAGCCTTCAAAAGATTTCAAGTACTATAATTCTTATAATAAAAAATATTCACCATATGCTTGAAAGTGAAGATGGCCTTGACCTTGTGAAGAATATAGTGTAAATATTTGGCAAGCATCTTCCCTCAACCACTAGTTTTCATTTACCCACAAACAATGTTCCAATCCAAGGAGGAACTCAAATTCCTCCTCCCACAACAATAGCCTCAATCCCTACCTACACCCCTCCTCAAGTCACAACAATGCAACAAGTTAGTAATTTGATTCCTTCCCTAGGTATTCTAGCTAGCATCCCTAGTTCCTATGTGGCATCCCATGTTATATCTCCCACTACATTACCACCTATAAGCATTCCATTCACTTGTCCCACAAACACATACACTCTATCACCACTTTCACTTCCATCTCATAACACTAGCAATGACCCTCTCATAAATCAACTTTTCCAAACCATGTCATCCCTTCAAAAGCAAGTTTCTACCATCAACCAAAATCAAAATGGCCCACCCACATATTATTTTAAAAGTAGTCCATTATTCTTAGAGATATTATGAACACTGATGCCACAAGGTGTAGAGGTGCCTAGATTTGAGAAATATGGAGGGAAGGGAGATCCTTCTAACCATGTTAATTCCTACACTACCTTATGAAGTGATTTGTCCTTGATGATAAACTATTGGCAAAGCTCTTTCCTAAGACCTTAGAGGACACCGCCTTGGAGTATTTCTCTTCTTTATCGAATAAATTGATTAATTCATTCTTTGACCTTATTGAGGAATTTATAAACCATTTCCAAGTGCATATGACTCCTAAGATGACCTTCACCAACTTGATGAGATGTAAGAAAAATGAGGATGAAAAGATAACTGACTTTATCTCATGATATCAATCGCTTTATTCCCAAGTCGATGTCGAGATCCTTGACCCACACCTTCAAAAGATGTTCATAGAAAATTTGCAAAAAAAAATCTAAGACAAGTTGACCATGATGAAATTCCCATCCTTCATGCACTTGTTCATTGCCCTCCGTGATTATCAAAATTCGGTTTGTAGTCAAGATACAAAGTCCACTTCTAGCTGAATTAAGAGATCCGAGCATGTGCACCAAAAAAATTCCCAACCTTTTATAAATCCAAATAAAGGGTTCCTTCAATTCAACCCCCCTCAACAACCAACTCAAAATATCAATAACCAAGTATTTGTTGTCAAAGCCACAATGCCCTTTAGTTATGGAGATCCAAAGAGACAATTCACTCCCTTACTCGGCACCCTTCATAATACCATGTCCCAACTTATAAATCAATAGATGATTACCTTACCTCCTATCAAGACACTTGACCCTAATAAACCTTTATATTTGAGCTTTAAATCAAATGTTTATTTCCACTATGATCGAAAAAATGGACATGACACAGAACATTGCAAGTTTCTTAAACATCTTGTGCAATACCTCATTTATTCCAATCATCTATCTGTTGTGGGTACTAGTGATCAAGGCAATAAGTTTGTTAACCCTCCGAACCAAAACCTAAAATTTTTAACAAATCCCATGCCAAAACATAATATTTAATTTGTCAAAGCTAGCGACATACCTATGAATGATGTGTTGAATATAGATATAGATGATGAAAACGCTTATTTTGTTCCAAATAATTCTATCAATGTCAATCCTATAGATGAAATTATAGGGGAGATAGACATCATCCCTCGTAAGGGCCAAAATAAGAGTCCTCTTGATATTGATTTCTCCTCTAAGGATATACTTAGACACTTTCCCGATGGTCCTCTTTACATAGTCGACCATATCTATGATAAGCCCACTAATGGGGTATTAATAGATCTAGCTTGTGGAGAGAATGTGATCACCAAGGAATTCCTACTCTTGCATGAGCTCTATCAAGATGAATATGATAAACCAAAAGAATGGATCAAGACACAATGGTTTTACATGCCCTACAATAGGATTGATCACCCTACCATTACAAATAGGATTAAAAACATTAGATGTTACATTCTCCATCATTCCGCAGTTGGACCAATTTCATGTGAAGCTCCATGGATTTTCTCCATGAAAGCTGTCCGTTCGGTTGTGCACAAATATTTAAAGTTCTTCTTTGACAATGAGATATTCACTATTCACCATAGTGTCTTTAACCCCTTGTCATCTAAAGGAAACTTTTCCCTATATGCCTTTTGGCCCAGGCCCATGGAACCTATCAAGCCTAGAGAAGACTTATTTTTCTTGTCCTATCAAAAGTTCAAGGAAAAGAAGATAACATACCTATCTCTTCAAAACATGTCCCCATCCACCTCTGAGCCTACTATCATTGAAGAAACCATGCTTGAACCTAAACAAGACCAAAACAATGAAGACCAACCTAAACCTGAAACCTTACCTACCTCTTGCAAGCAACCAAGAAACAATGAAACCAACCCCGCCATGCCTCCAAGAATAAAACAAGTGTACAAAGTCAAAGAGAGAGTGGTCAAACAACCTCTCATAGTTCCTTCCATTCCTCCCCTTAGGGAAGAAAATAAACCAATGGTTGATCAACCCACTCCTATACAACTAAAAAACAAAAATAAAAGAAATAGAGGTGCTAGGGAGTGTAGACATAGATGTTGTGCCCTTTCTCGCAAGTTACATGATGAATTAAAAAAATAAAATCAAGATCCAAACTTGATTGAAGCAATGCATGATGACCCTCCTCCCTAGCCTAAGCATGAAAATTCAATGCATCCTTCACAACAAGAGTTCAACTCTTTAATGCACATTATCCTTAGACCTCCTATTTTGATCAACCTAGATGATGATGACGAGGTTGCTAAAATTGATGAAGAGGTGCATAATGAATTGAATACATTATTTTCCTCTTCCATGAGGTTAAACGAAAAATCTTCTATAAAGAGTATTGAACTTGGTGCTTCTCCTAGTTTGACACTTTCTCTTGTCCCTCTGGCCAGTTTCCCACCTATGGTATACATAGACTATGATTGGGAGGTAGATGACTTTCTCATAGGTTGACTTGCATTTTCCTTACTAGTCTTTTGCATCATTTATTTTTCAATTTTTTTCGTGTGATTAAATGTGCATGATGTGATCCCCTATGATGTTATATTTTCTCTCTCTTTGTGACATTCTTCTATTTGTACCTTCATTCATCTATATGTCGTGTATCTCTTTTTATTTTCAGCTTTATATTTTTGTTGTTTTTTCCTATTGGGGATGATGCAAGGCATCAATACATTCATCTCTCCTTCATCTTTACCCAAAAGGCTTTCTTTTTCTCTTTCCTTTTCATTTCATATTTATATTTTTCTCGTGTTTTACTTTTGGGGATAGCGCAAGGCATCGAGACATTCATGTCTCCTTCATGTTGACCCAAAAGGCTTCATTTTTTCTCTTTCCTTTTCATTTCATCTTTATCTTTATCATTTTGTTTCCTTTTGGGGATGATGCAAGGCATCGAGACACAATATGTCTCTTCCATGTTGACCCAAAAGTTTCTCTTTGTTTTCATTCTCTTTGTGTCATTCTTCTAGTTCTATGTGTACTTGGGGGATGATGACAATTCCAAGCTCTCTTAAGACATTGTAGCAAAGAACATACTGACCCCAAATCCATAAATCCCTTATTTGTTTGGTATTTTCATTTTAGGGGCAACCCCTCTCTTTTCTTTTCTCTCGCATGGCACAACCTTACTCAAAAACATATGACTTGGCATAGGGATTTCAAAGTTAGATCTCATGTCTTTCTTCTTGTTTTCATTTTTCATCTGCTACTTTAAAGTAATTGCTCACAGTATGGTGTTTAGCAATTTCTTTAAAGTGGGGGCATACATTGGCATTATTCTTTTAAAAGAAAATCTCTTTTCATGGTTCTTGGTGTAGCCTTCTTGCTTCATACGATACATTTTTTGATTTGTGGATGACATTGGGTATAATTTCCTTCATGAGTGTGATCTCTCTTAGCATATTACATTCATCCTAGTGGCTCAATGCAACACACTGCATCCCCTAAGTTGTGAATTTTCTATTCTTTGATTGGTCCTCTCCTGGAGACATTAGGCACAATGTTCCCTAAGTTAAAGACCTCGCATGAACTAAGAAGGACTCCTTTGAACATTTCCTATTTTAATTTATTTTTATATGGTCACCTTGCATAATACAACTTGCATTCCTATGGATCCATCATGTTTGTTCATGATCTCTAAGCATACAAAGTTATTCTTGTCTCATGAAGCTTGAAAATCAAGTCATTTTGTGTGGTGCCTTACTAAAGTTATCAGGAGGTATAAATTTGGTATGGTTGAGTGGGAAGCCTAATTTGAGGCATGAATTTTCCCATAGCCACTTGTGTATGTGTGTGAGTACATGCCATCCATGAGCGTATGTTTCTCACCCTTTTGGACTTCTCACCCAGTGGAAAACCATGAGTTACATCACCTTAGAGTGAGTATGCATTATTTTCTCAGAAAAATAGCCTAGATCTAATCCACATCATGATTGACAAAAAATAGAAGCTTGATCCTACTTTCTCCTTTAAATATTTCTCATCTTTTCCAGTGTATGATTGGCCTTTCTTTTGTTCTTTACATCATTTTCATGTGTGTTCCTTTGTGTTTATGTTGTTTTGCCATGGGATCTTGATCTTGGGGGCTTGATCATCCCTCTTGATCATTGTTGTCTCATCTTACTAGCATTGGTACATTGGAACTCTTCTTGGTGTGTGTTTTTCTAATTTAGTGTGATTTTGAAGTAGGTTTATCCTCACACTAAAGTGGGGTCTAAATGTAGCATCGAAAAAAGGGTCCTTAGGATTTTTCATGCTCATTTGGGTCCTCCTTGTGGATTTTGGCTTAATGTTGCCTTGATTTCATGTTGTAATGTGGATAACACATTCACATTAGGTATTGGGCCCTTATGAACTAATTTATTTTAATGGTGCCTTGTAAACTTGTTGTAAAGTGTTGTAACACACTTTCACACTTTTCTATTATTTCTAAGCATAATTAACAATCTTTCAATCATAACTTATCTTAACCTTGCCTTATTTGGTGTCTTGTAAATTTTTGTAACATAATTTTTCATTCCTCTAGGCTTTTAATTAATAATTGGGCTTTCTCATGCTTTAATTGGCCCCTTTTTGCATCCACAAGCCTTATTTATGTGTATTTTTTAGGATAATCTTGACAAAAGGCATTTAAAACATCAAAATCCTAAAAACCCACCTCAAATTCTTAAGGTGGGACTCATTCGCCATTCTAGGTGAATGAGTCCCCTTTAACTCAAAATCCAAATTTAATTCAATTTTTTGGTGGGATTTTATTCTCCTAGATTTGATGTCGGCTTATATTGTTTCAATTTTGGAAATTCTTGCATAATTGAGTATAAATACAAGGTTATTTCTCTCATTTCACCCCCAAGCATTCAAGTAATCATCCTTATAGAAAATTTAGTTCATAAGAGTATTTTAGCAAGAGCATTCAAGTCATTCAAGTGTAGATTATCAACCATTCAAGAGCATTCAAGAGCATTCAAGAGAATCAATCATCATGTCAAATATTGCATTCTTCATGTCTATTATTGTGCTAAAAATTGTGATGTAGAGTTCATGATTCAAGAAAACATTACATTCAAAATCTATCTCTATCAAGCAATAATCAAAGACCACATCCATTTCAACCATTTCAAGCATTATTTAAACACCTTATTGATAGGGTTTGGTGAGTTGCAACATTATCTTTTGTTCATTCATCATTCTCCCTTTACATTTGCTTTAATTTCAAGGTTTAATTACCAACAAGGGATTTGACCAAGGCAAACCCCTATTCTCTAACCCGACAACCATTTTCCCCTCTCCTTATGTGTGATTTTCAGGTCTAGGTTGCAATTTTTTCAAGGAGAAAAGTTGGAGAAATTTTTTCAAGTCTCTAAAGTTGTCAAAGTTGCCATTCAACCTTGGAGAATCTTGGAGAATACCTATGGGTGCTATTTTGCATATTTGGATCCGAAAACCAGTCAAAAAGAGTATAGCAGATTGAGAGGTATAGAATCCAATTCAAAATTTATAGAAAAGAAAAAGTGGACTGATTCACCACTATTGGCGAATGATTCCCACTGTATAGGCCTAAATAGGATTTTTGCAGATTTGGATACCCTTTTGGTTGAAACCTATTTTTTCACTTTTTCTTGAAAACTAGACGGATTCACCCAACTTGGCGAATGAGTCCCAGTCAGTATAAACAACATATTCTTTAGTGATATATATCTCCATTATGGCTTCTTTAGTCTCCCAGGTGCACACATTCCAATCTCATAGCTTCTTATTGCATTTGACTTATCTTTCTAGGTCATTTTGCATATCTCACTATGTTTTCAAACATCTTCTTTTCCAAGTTTACACTTGGTGGTGAACCCCTCATTTGACATAATTCAATTCCATAGAACATTCCCTTTTCCATATTTCAATCTCCTTTGCATTGAAATCTCAAGGGTTTGATCTTGAGTGAAAAGAACCCAAAAAATTGACCTCTCTCCTTTTAGGTCCAAAACCCTAGAAGCAAAAGAGGGAGGTCAACATTTTCCTCTTTTTAGTATCATAGGAATAAGATGAATGAACCTAGTGAAAAAGGAGAGGATGATGCATCCTAGAAGCCAAAATTATTTATTAAGCTAGATAATTAAACACTGTTTATTTGAGTTGGAATGGATAATTGAATGCTAAATGAAGTATATATAAACATAATTACACTATTACAATGTGGTAAAATGAATTATATAGAAGGAAATAAATCTCAATGTCTTATGACACAACACTATAAATTAATTAGAATCTCCCAAAATATTGTCATATGCACATACTAGTGAATGTTGTGTTGTAGCCCCCGATTGAGATATAATGTATCCAACTTGGGATGAAGATGATGTACATGTAAAGTACAAACACCAATGGGTATCCTTTATGATAGTCAACTATGTTGAGATGATAAAACATTAAATTTGGAGTTGTTGTGTGTATTTATTGATAGGTAACCCTTGCCATGTGTGAGTTGCAAGGTGGTTTCTTTCCTTAGAATTGACCATTCACTTAGGGGAGGGCCCACTAATGTGGATAGGGGTTGAGATATGATAGAACTCCATTGCAAATTGTGATATTCCATGATTTTTGTTCCTGATCTAGATATGGGACTTACATTGGAGAGTTGTGATTTTTACATGAATGTTGTCCAATAAGCAACTTCCTCACATGTTAGAACCACATTTGTTGGTTCGTAGTACAAACCTAATTCTTGAGAATTGTATCTTGTCAAGTCAAGGATGAACTCCAATGTATTTTGATATGTGGACTCATTTCTACTTCTGTATTTGATAGGTACTTGATACCTTGATGACATGACACTAAAGCCAAAATATATGCATATCTATTGTAGCATAATAAATTATTACCCTTGACAATTTCACCTTATGTTTTGTCCCCCCTTCAATTACTAGACCTAATTAAGCACCTAATTTCCTAAATTAAGCATTCTAGGGTCCATTTGTACCATTTTCTAAGAAATTGCAAGCATTGAAAAATGCATGTAGGTATTATTTTTCCCTTGACACTTAATATCTGAGAAAATAGGGCTAGGGCCCATTCCCCCTATGGCATATGGGTCCCCCTATTTTATTGAGGACCAATTTTGGATATGTCGGTGTCAATATTTTAACATTCACAATTCAAGTTTTAAATGTTGGCTATTGAGATTTAATTCTTAGGAAATTAAAAAAATCCCTATAATTACAAATTTATTGCATCATTTGAACAGGAAGTGAAATTATATTGGTGAACTTTTGATCAAGAGCACTATCAAGCAAGTCAAGAGTAGCATTTTCAGAGCTTTATTGCATCAATTCATGATCTTAACATCATGTCAAACCTTATGTGCATTCATATGTGTTTATGTTATCATTGGTTTTGAAGGCTAACCCTTGTTGTAGGTATCCAAGCAATCCAAGCATTAAAGCAAGATCCAAGATCTTGAGGTGATCTGTATGACTTTAGTCCTTCAAGGAAACCATTGAAGGGTGATAAGTTGCAACACTCTTCTGATTCATCATTCCTTCCTATAATTTATCCATTTTATCATTGATATTACCATTGTGGAAGTGGAAACTCTATCATAGGGATCAACTAAGGAAAGCCCCTAAATGGTACAACATTTCTTCTCTTTTTGAATGTACAAATTTTAAGTTCAGAGAGGATTAAAGGAAGCTTGAAGATAAATTTTTCACTATTGCAATTGAAGCCCTACATCTTGTCAACTCATGGAAACTCACCTATAGAATTATTTGCCTTCTTTTCGAGGACTTTTAAATCGAGAATAACGAGCTCAAATTTTTTATTAGAGGACTACAAAAGTAATTTCAACACATGCCTACAAGGACCCATATGCCCTAGGGAAACTTTATCCCTGTATTTAGACCAAAAACAACTTTTAAGGATAGGTACACAATCCTCTACACTTCCCAAGTCTTCCTACAATTCATTGTTCTAGTTTATTAGTTGTTAGATTATAAAATTTCTCATAATAGGGAGCATATTGTAATCAAGTTAATAAATTTCAATCAATTCCAAATCCATTACAAGAATCTAAAAGATGTAGATCCAGGATTGATTGGCACACCTTCATGGTTGAAAGTAAAACTACTCACCTTGTTGATATCCATCTTAATGAAATAATATTAAAAATCCCTAACACAACAAAGTTTGAATCCTAGGTTTAAGAATTAGACCTAGGGTTCCAACTTTATTTATTTTATTTTGGTGAGCTTGATGTGTTAACATTGCATACATTCTAAAAATTCAACCCTAGATCTAGGTTTCACATTGCATTGTCTCTCATTTTTTATTTAGGGTTGCAGTTTTACATCACAAAAGACATTAAAATTCAAAAAATTACAAAAAATTTTGCTTCATAGGTTTCATTAGGGTTTATTGTAGTCACTTAGATTAAATACACATTAAAAATTACATTCATAATTGTCTTTCGCATTGTTACACATTTACATTTGCATCACATTGTCTTAAGTTGAGAAAATTAAGGAAAAATACTCAATTCCATACCTATTTTCACACAAAAATAGGACACTTAGATAGTCTAGTAAACATTCAGTTTTTTAGTTTTCAGTCACCCTAGCAAGGATACATAAACCCTTGGGTACCTTTTTCCTTTTGTACTTCAATCAAAAACAATTTGCACAGTCCTTTGTCTCCATGATTTCAACTTGTGTTTGCTTGTAGATCTCTATTTTTGAATTCTTAATTGCATTCATTTAGACATCTTTCATTTAGCTCAAAAAGTGATAAAAAGGGAAAAAATTACATTTTTTTGTTTCAAAATTGCATCAAAATCATCATTTTCAGATTTCGGCATCTTAATTTGTGCATTTTAGATTTGAAAATTACATTCAAAATTTTCTTTATTATTCACACATTATTATTGAAATGACAAAAATTGTGTTCCACATTTTGGGAGATGGAAATAAAGAATTAGGGTTCCTTCACCAATTTCACTTATGTTTCATTTAAGGAAACCAAGATCCCTCAACCAATTGGCTTGATTGAGGGAAGGGCTGGATGGTTCAAATGGTTTTCTTGGGTTTGATTAAAGACAAAAAGTGGTGTTCACCACCAAGAAAAGGCTTGGAAAGAAGGAGATGCTAATGATATGAAAATCTAACTATGCAACCAAAGATATGAAATTGAAAATCAGAATAATGAACTGAGGAAGGATAGAGGGACACCTAGAAAATTAAAGATGCTTGAAACAAGGTATACAGTCCCAAAAATATGAATTTTAATGCACATTGGGACTCATACACCAGTAGGGGAAATTTAGTCGCATTATCAGGGTTGATCTAAAACTATGATATCGTCTATTTTTCTCCTATACCTTCTCTCCCTTCAGATATCTAAGTCTGAAACACTTTATTGTACTCTATAGATGACATTTTATGACCTTGCAATGTAGATGACAACTTTTCTTCATTCTTTCTCTTCAATGGATCTTTAACCCAAATCTACAAATCACACATCGAAGAGAGGGAAAAATCTTGTTTTGTTAGTGGATAGGGGTTTTCCTTGGTCAAACCCCATTTTTGTAATCAAAACTTGAAATTAATATAAACAGAATGGAAGAATGATGAATGAACAAATATGATATGTTGCAACTCACCAAACCCCTAAAACAAAGGCTACAATCTTGTATGAAATGGCTATCATGAATGTATATATTGAATCTTGATTGTATGATATGGATCTTGACTTGAATTCTTGCTTGAATTATAAGAACCTACATCACAAGTTTTAGCTAAAAAACAAACATGATGCATGATGACTTTGAAATGATGCTTGAATCTTGAATATAGATCTAAATGCTTCATAATCAGCTCTTGAATGCTCTTGTAATGCTCTCTTGAATGATCATAAGATCAATTAAGTTTCTAGGATGCTTCATAAAATTGCTAGATCTTGTTAGGAGAAATTATTGGAAATAACCTTGTATTTATACTTGTTTATGCTAAATTTCTTGAAATTACAACACTACAAGCCACCATCAAATCTAGGAGGATGAAATACCACCAAATATTTGAATTTAAAATAGGTTCAATCTAAGAAAGAATCATACGCAAGTTAGGGTGTATGAGTCCCAATAGGCTAAGCTTGGGACATAAATTTCAAGAAATATTAAGTTGAATGCTAAATTCAGGACCAAGCCCCAAAACTTAGGTGGGACCCATATGCCCAAGGTGGCATATGAGTCCCAGATCACTAGATCTAGGCCATACAATCCAAAAATAATAATTTATGAATGGTTACTTCATATGTGTCAAGATTATCCTCATAAAGATGCATTAAATAAGGTTTGTGGATGCAAAATAGAGTCCAATAAGGCATAAAGAAGGCCAATTTTAGTAGGGAGGGCCCAAACAAGTGTAAAAATCTAAAGGGATACATTTTTCTACACTAAATTTATGGGTATTTTTTGTGGACTATTTTTTAGCATCTGAATCCTTGGAAAGCCCTAATTGGGACTCATACACCCCTTTGAGCGATTTAGTCCTATGTTAGATCTAAATATGGATTTTATAGCATTAAAAACCATTTTTTGTTCTTATGTGTGCTACTGTTCGATTTTTGCTTTAGTTTATAAAATATTGGTTTCATTCATTTCATTGTATCTAGCTTCATTTCATTTGTATCAAAGTATATCATTTATCTTGTGTTAATTGCATTTATCTTGTATTCATTGATTGTCCCTTGCATGAGCATTGAAACTTGGTGTCCTATTGGTAATACTATAGTGAGACATAGTTTGAGACTCATTTCATCCTGCAATAGCACAATCATCATGGATCTTGGGTTATCTATCTCTTTCACTCCTAGTTTTGACATTAGTTCTCTAGGTATGGACCATACCCTTAACAACTCTTTACCTTCAAACAACATGACAAATGTTGAAACAATGGTTACTAGCATTCCTCAAGGAAACATAATCCAAATCCATGAAGACTTAACAAACCTACAATAACAACTGGGTACTAAAAAAAATTCAACCACTACTATGCCTTCCATAGATACCATACATTGCATGATTGAAAGTGAATAAAAAATAGAACTTGCATTTAACCTAGCTGAAGTTTTTGGAAAAATTACTAGTTTTTCTCAACCTTCGAACAATTTCCAAAGTCAAGGAGGAACCCACATTCCTCCTCCCAAAACCATTTCCTCTATTCCTACGTATACCAACCCTCAAGTTACAACAATGATGCAACCTAATAGTAATGTCTTCCTATCTTTGGTATTTCTGCTAACAATCTTGGTACCTTTGTGGGATCGTATGTTATATCTCCTACCACTTTACCTCCCATAAGAATTCCATTCACTTACCCCTCAAGCACATATACATCTCCACCATATTCACCTTCATCTCTAAATACAACCAATTATGCCATCCTTAACCAGCTCTTACAAAATGTGGCATCCCTTCAAAAGAAAATTTCCACCATAAACCAAAATCAAAATGGCCAACCTACATACTATGTTAAAATAAATCCCTTATCCTTGGAGATATTGAGAATGCCAATACCACAAGGTATAGATATTTCTATATTTGAGAAATATGGGGAGAAAGAAGATCCTTCTAACCATGTTTCCACTTATACTACCTTATGTAGTGACTTTGTCCTTGAGGATAGGTTCTTGGCTAAGCTTTTCCCTAGGCCCTTGAAAGATACTGCTTTAGAATGGTTTTCCTCACTACCAAATAACTAAATTTGTTCATTCAAGGAACTTTTTGAGGCATTTATTAACCATTTTCATGTGCACATGACTCCTAAAATGACCTTAGTCAATTTGATGAGATGTAAGAAAAAGGATGATGAAAAGGTTACTGACTTTATTTTTACGCTACCAGTTGCTTTATTCCCAAATTGATGTAAAGATTCTAGATCCTCACCTTCAATGGATGTTCATTGAAAACATACAAAATAAGATACAAGATAAGCTTGGCATGATGAAGTTTCATTCCTTCGTACAATTGTGTACTTCCCTTTGTGATTATAAACATTTGGTTAGTAGTCATGAAACAAAACCCACCTCTAGCTGTCCTAAAAAGTTTGAATCCACAAACCAATATAATTATCAAACTTTTAGGAAACATAACAAAGGCTTCCTTAAACTAAACCCCCATCAACCAACTCAAAATTTTGATACCCAAGTGGTTTCTATAGAGAATATAAATCCTTTTACATTAGGGTATCTGGCTAGAAAATGTACTCCCTTACCCGATACCCTACATAGCACAATGTCACAACTTCTACACCAAAAAATGATCACCTTACCTCCTATTAAAACACCCAATCATAATAATCCTTTACCTCTAAACTTTAGATCAAACTCCTATTTCCATTTCCACTGACAAAATGGACATGAAATGGAACAATCTAAGTGTCTTAAACATCTTGTGCAAGACCTCATTAATGTTGATCAACTTCAAATTGGAGCTGTTAATAATCAAGGAAATAATTTTGTTGTTTCTCCTAACCAAAACCTACAAATCTTTACAAACCCTATGCCAAACCATAAAATTTCATTTGTCAAAGCTAGTGAAACTAAGAATAATGATATGATGAATGTTGACACAGATGATGACAACATGGATACTATGAATGAGGTCCGATGAATACTATTGAAAAAAATCCTATGGATAATATTGTTGGATTTATCAAAATCATACCTCGTAAGGGTTGAGCTAAAAATCCTCTTGACATTTCTTTCTCATCTAAGGATAATTAGAAATACACCTGATGGTTATCTTTACATAGTTGGCCAAATCAATGACAAGCCCACTAATGGGATATTAATTGATACCGTCTATGGAGAGAATGTGGTCACTGAAGATTTCTTAATTGTGCATGAAATTTATCAAGAAACATATGATCAACTGAAAGCATGGATAAAAATGCATAATGGGTTTTCTTGCCCTATGGTAGGATCGATCACCCTTCCTTTAAAATTTGGACTGAAATAATTAGATGTCACATTCTCCATCATCCCAACATCATATCAATTATGTGTGAAGCTTGGTTATCCATGACTATGCTCCATGTAAGTTGTATCATCGATCATGCATAAATGTTTAAAGTTTCCCTTTGACACTGAAATATTTACTGTGCAAAATAGTGGCTTTAATCCTATGTCATCCATGGGAATTTCTCATTGGATTTATTTTGGACTGAGCCTATGGAACCTATTAAACCTCATTAGGACTTCTTTTTCAAATCCTATCAAAATTTTAAGGTGAAATGCATTGAAAAACTATCCCTTAGAAACATGCCTCAACCAGTTATTGAGCCTCCTATCCTAGATGAAACTATGATTGAGCTAGAAGAAATTTCAAGCAACCATGACCAACCTAAGATAGATCCTTTGCCTATATCCTACAAAATATCAAGAGACAACGAAAAAAATCCCCTCATGCCTCCTAAGATAAAACAAGTATAAAAAGCTAAAGAGAAAGTGTTTGAACAACCTCCTATGGTTCCTTTTGTTCCTCCCCCTAGAGAAGAAAGAAACCAATGGTTGATAGACCCACTCCTACACAAACACAACTTGAAAATTCTACTAAAATAAACAAAAATTCTAGAGAGCGTAGGCATAAACATCATGCTCTTTCTCAAAGGTTAAATGAAGAAAATAATAAATAAAATCAACATCAAAACTTGATTGAAGCAATACACTATGATTCTCCCTCTTTTCTGCAACAAAAAGATCCTATATTGCAACTACAACAAGATCTAAATCCTTCTTTAGACATTATCATTCGACCTCCCATTGTGATTAACTTGGATGATGATGAGGTTGCTAAAATTGATGAAGAAGTGCATAATGAATTGAATACATTGTTTTCCTCTTTGATGAGCTTAAATGATAATTTTCCTAAGAAGAGTGTTAAACTTGTTGATACCCCTAGTTGGGAACTTACCAGTGTCCCTTTGGCTATTTTTCATCCCTCCATATACAATGAACATGATTTAGATGTGGACAACCTTCTAATAGGTTGACTTGCATGTTCCTTACTAGTCTTGTCATTATTTTTTTCTTCCTTTGTACATTCCTTAATTCATGCCTACATTCTTCTCTACATTGTAAACCTTTATCTTTCCTTTGTCTTGTATTTTCCTTTTTGGGATGACTCAAGGCATCAAGAAATTTAGTTCTCTTCTATGTTGACCCAAAATATTTTCCTTTATCTTGTGTTTTCCTTTGAAGGATGACGCAAGGCATTTAGACATTTAGGCCTCTTCTATGTTGAATCTAAACCTTTTCTTTGTTTTCACTCTCTTTGTGTCATTATTTATGTTCCATGAGTATTTGGGGAATGATGATAGTTTCGAGCTCTCTAAAAATATTGAAGCAAATGAATATTGACCCTGAATCTGTGGATCTCTTGTGTGTTATTTTGGGATTTCATTTTGGGGTAACCCTTTTTCATGACGTAGCTTCATTTGGAAATATATGAATTAGCATAGGGATTTCTGAATAATCTCTCATGTCACTTTATCATTAGCATTTATCATGTGCTACTTTAAAGTAATTTCTCACAGCATGGTGTTTAACAATTTCTTTAAAGTGGGGGAATACATTGGCATTATTATTTTTAAACTCATGTTTCATTGTGTAGTCTTCTTACTTTATGTGATGTATCTTTCACTAAGAGCGTGATCTATCTTAGCATATAATATTCCTCATAATGACTTGATGCAACACATTGTATCCACTAAGTTGTGAATCTTCTATTCTTCAATTGGTCCTCTCTTGGAGACAGTAGGCACAATGTTCACTGAGTTAAGAACTTACATGAACTAAGAAAAAATCCATTGAACGTAACTTACACTAACTTTTTCATTTACAATATTTTTTATATGGCCACCTTGCATAACACACTTTGCTTGCCTATGGAGCCATCCTATTTTTTCATGGGTGTCAAGCATACAAAGCTTTTCTTGCCTCATGGATTCTATTGTTCAAGTTGTGTGGAAACTTATCAAATTTATCAAGAGGCATAGCTTTGGTATGGTTTCCATATGGGAGCTAAACTTAGGCATTACTTTCCCATAGCCACTTTCTTGTTTGTCTGAACACATACTAGTCATGTGCATATGTGTCTCGCTAGGGGCTCACCTCTTGGATGGCTTGAGGTTCCACTAGCCCTTGTGAGACTATGTGTGGTTTTCATAGTGCACATTGTATTCCACTTATAAATATTTTTGTAAAAATAGCTTAGATCCGATCTACAACATGAGGGACAAAAAATCAAAGCTTGATCTAGCCCTTTTTTTTTGTTATTCTTTGTCTTTGGCAACGTGTGCTCATGCCTTGTTGGTGCTCCTTACATTATTTACATGCATGTGCTTTTGTGCCTATGTTTGTTTTCCATAGGATTTTGATCTTGGGGGATTGCACAACACTCTTGATCATTGTCATCCTATCTTGCTAGCATCAGTACACTTGAACCCCTCTTGATGCAAGTACATCTATATTAGTGTGATTTTTAAGCAAGTTCATCCTCTCACTAAAGTGGGTGATAAATTTAGTGTAGAAAAATGTATCCCTTTACATTTTCACACTTGTTTGGGTCCTCCCTACTAAAATTGGGATTCTTTATGCCTTATTTGGCTCTATTTTGTATCCACAAGCCTTATTTAATGCATCTTTTCAAGGATAATCCCTAAACATATCAAGTAACCAATCATAAATTAATGTGTTTGGACTGTATGGCCCATTTTTAGTTATCTAGGACTCATATTCCACCTTGGGCATATGGATCCCACCTAAGTTTTGGGGTGTAGTCCTAAATTTAGCATAGAACTTAACATTTCTTGAAATTTGTGTCTCAATATTAGTCTACTAGGACTCATATGCCCCAATTGCCATATGAGTCCCACTTATATTGGAACTATTTTAAATTTAAATTATTGGAAGAATTAAATCCTCCTAGATATGATGTCAGCTTGTAGTGTTGTAATTTCAAAAAGTTTGGCATAAACAAGTATAAATGCAAGGTTATTTTGCATAATTTCTCTTAACAAGATCTAGAAATTTTATGAAGCATCCTAGAAATTTAAGTTATCTTATGAGCATTCAAGAGAGAATTAAAAGAGCATTCAAGAGCCAATTATCAAGCATTTGGAGCTATATTCAAGATTCAAGCATCATGTCAAAGTCATCATACATTAGGATTTTTTTTTGAGCTAACATTTATAATGTAGGTTCTTATGATTCAAACAAGCATTCAATTCAAGGTCCATATCATACAATAAAGATTCAAGATATAAATTCATGATAGCCATTTCATACAATATTTCAAACTTTTTTTCATGGATTTGGTGAGTTACAACATAGCATATTTGTTCATTCATTATTCCTCCATTCTATTTCTATTCATTTCAAGGTTTGATTACCAAAATGAGGTTTGACCAAGGAAAACCCCTATCAACTAACAAAACAATATTTTTCCCTCTCTTTGATGTGTGATTTTTAGATTTGGGTTGAAGATCCATTGAAGAGAAATATTGGAGAAAAGTTTTCAAAATTGTAAAGTTGTCAAAGTTTTCATCTACATTGCAAGATCATAGAAAGTCATCTATAGAGCAAAATTCAGTGTTTTAGACTCAGATATTTGAAGGGAGAGAAGCTACAAGAGAAAACTTGAGGATATCAAATTTTCATATCAACCCTAATACTGGGTTTAAATCGCCCCTACTAGCATATGAGTCCTAATGTGTATTAAAAGTTAGATTCTTGGGAGTTTAGACTTGTTTCAAGCATCTTAAATTTTCTAGGTGCCCCTTTGTCCTTTCTCAGTTCATTATTCCGATTTTTTGTTTCACATCTTAGGTTGCATAGTTATATTTTCATATCATTATCATATCCTTCTTTCCAAGCTTTTTCTTGGTGGTGAACCCCCCTTTTTGTCTTTAATCACACCCTAGGACACCATATTACAAATCTCTTTCCCTAATTCCATCCCTAGATTGAGATATCTAAGGTTTCCTTCAATGAAACATAAGAGAAATAGGAGGAGGACCCCTAAAACCTCCTTAGTTCCATCTCCCAAAAGGTGGAACATGATTTCCATAATTTTAGTTACACACTTGCATTAACATAAATTAAGCAAATCTTTGAAAAATATTCGTTACCAAATCTATCTACAACTAGACCCAAAATCCTTAAGAAGAAGTACACATAGTTAGACTTTTAATTTATAGAAAACCTACCCAAGACATATACTCCCTTTGGCACCCCTATCCTCTTACTATTGACTAAATCAACTTTTTCACAGATCTTTCTTGTGGTATTCTCTATCTTATTTTTTTGTTTGAATTTTGTTTTTGAATATTTTGATGTGGTTAATTGGTAGGGTAGTGTTCATCTGGGATACACTTAGTTTTTAAAAATTGCATGACCTTCATGACCTGGTATCCTATTATCAATACTTTAGTGAGATGTAGTTGTAGACTTATGGAATCACAACCTATTGTTACATTCATTGTGGATCCCGAGTCTTCCAAATATTTCATGCAAAGTGTTGTCAATACTCAAACCATTTTGAACTCTATCCCTAATGCTCCCATACCAATGACAACCTTATAATCACCCATTTTTATATATGTTGATACTATGGGTTCCCATGCTCCCAAGGACAGATTCAAACAATTGGAAAAATATTTAGAAATACTTTAGGACTATGTGAGTACTAAATATTCAGCTAGTACAATAGTCCCTATAATAGATAAAATGAGGAAACTAATTAACGATGATTAAGGATTAGAGGTTTCGAGTAGCCTAGCCCATATATTTGATGCTAATGTACCTACAATGATAGTTGCACTCAATATTTTGGATACACTCAAAGTCAAGGAGGAAATCAAGTCGCCCTCCCTACAACTATAGCCTCTATCCCTACATACACAAACCCAACTACCACTTCAATGAAACAAAAAAACATTCGTATAACTCCAACATTATGCCTTTCCATTGGGAATCCTTATGGTTTTGGGTCCTCACATGTGACACCTCAAGTTTCATCCCCTCTCATAAATTTGAAATGTAGTAGTCAACCAAATAGTTACACAATTCCACCATATTCATAATATTCCCAAAACATGTCAACCAATAACAATTATTAACCAAAATTTGCAAAACTTAACCTCACTTAAACAAAAAATCTCAACTTTGAGCTAAAACCAAAACTGGCAACCATTACAATATGCCAAAAGAATCCTATTTTCACTTGAAATTTTGTAAACACCAATACCATAAAACATAGAGGTACCCCAATTTTATAAGTATAATGGTGGACGAGACCCTAGAAATCATATATCAACATATACAACCTTGTGTAGTGGCTTGATTTTTTAACATAAACTCTTGGATAAGATCTTTCCTAGGTCATTGAAAGACATGGCCTTAGAATTGGTTTTGCTCATTGTCAAATAAATCGATCCACTCTTACAATGAAATTTTTTATGCATTCCCCAAACATTTCCAAGTCAACATTGGACCTAAAATTATATCAATTGATCTAGTGAGATGTAAAAAAAAGGAAAATGAAAAGGTTAGAGACCTCATAGGCCACTATATGTTGCTTTATTCATAAATAAGTCTTAATCTACCACATACAAATGTCTAAAGAGTGTTCATTGAAAACTTGCACCCTGACCTAAGGGATAAAATCTTGTTGATGAAATATCCATCCTTTATACATTTGTGTATTGTTCAACAAAAAACTGCCAAAGCCTTTGTGGTTTTATATTTACCTTTGCAGCTACGCCTTAAAAATATAAATGCTCATTGCCCTCAGAGCGCTCCACGTGGCATCCTCACGAAGCTTTTCACTTTTCCTTTGCTTTGCTTTTTGGCAGTCTCTGTCTGCATGCCGCGTGGCTCTCTGGCTATTTTCCTGAGTTGGGCCCACCTCGTACTTTATTTTCCTCGAAGTGCTCCATGTAGCTCCCTCTCGAGGTTTTTTGCTAGGCATCTTTTTGAATTTTTGTCTGGCTCCGTTTGAGCGACACGTGGCATTTTCTTCTACACTAGTTACCTTGAAATTGCTGCTGGACCTTTTGTACTCATTTGTTGCCGCTTGTCCTCTCATGTTGCTGTGTGGTTTTTCGTTCTATGTCATGGCCTCATTGGCATGCTACTGACTGGTCGATGATTATTGTGATGGCACGAGATGATCTGGGTCATTAGTCTCTACGTGTGGGTTGCTCTTCTCTTGATGCATCTTCAAGTGGTGGACTGGCCAATAAATATGGCCATGTTTTCTTTTATTAGGTTGTTGGTTAAGTTTTGCAAAAACTCCCGAGCACTGGGAAGAAAGCCATTGTAATTGCTTTATTGAATTTGAAGACTCCAAACTGTGCCAAACAATTTTGGCCTTTCTGTTTATTCATGTATTTAATGAGACTGTTGTTCTGTTCCATTATCTTGCTTCATTTCATGATTGCCTGTTCTTCAACTTTCTATGATTTTTCCATAGCTCAATAAATACAGACCATGTTTATTTTAACTCGTTTGTGTTAGCTCAAAGTTCTATTAAATATTATTTCATGCAAAAGTGGAAGGTATTCTTGTGATTTAAGTGCTTTTGAGAAAATTATCTTAATTAATAGCAATTTAGTGGTTCGGGCCTTTGCATTCTGCACTGTGCTCTAGTAAGGTTGTCTAAAGACTTTGGCGCATTGCCTGTAGTATAAATTCTACATTCCTGCTATCTCCCTTACCTTTTACTTCACCCACTAAATGAAGAGCCAGCTTCGGTAAAATCTCGGAGGTCACTTAGCTAGTGCACAATGTCCCCCATTAACTAAGTTTCCCATAAGACTACTGCTACATGCAAAATACTACATTAACATTTCTTTTTCTGGCATGCTCGGTGGGACCACAAACTAGCACATTCGCCTGATCTACATAAGTGTGTATGAGCCATCGGTCTGTAACTAGGTCACAGACTGCAAGAGTCCCTGGCCAGCTTGTACCACCTTTAGTTTTTGTGCACCCTAGAGGTTGCTGAGTTAGCCCTTCACCTCCTCCATCTCCTCCTTCTCTGACATCACCTAATCCACCTACGCCTATGGCTGCTAGAAATTATGTAGCCGGGGACTCCGACAGTCCATTAGTAGCACCTGTGCCTCTTGCAGTATGGGCCCCCATCCCTATTTTTTCTCTAAAAGCTATCCCTAAATATTCTAGGGATGAATCAAAGACACAAATAGAGCATCTGCAGGATGTAGCAGATGTATGTCTAGTACATGGCATATCGAACGAAAATGTAGCCCTCAGATTGCTAGCTGCCTCCTTCCAAGGAAAGGTGTTAAACTGGTACAGAAATTTACAAGCTAGTACTATTGCTACTTGGGACCAGCTCGAAACCCCATTTTATGAGCATTTTTCAAACGCTGGCAACAAGTCTTTGTTGTACCATCAACTAGAAAATATAAAGCAAGCCCCTCATGAATCTCTACCTGATTTCAATGCGAGGTTGCATTCGACCTGGAAGAGAGTGCCTGTGGGTAGCCGACCACCTCTGGATCTAGCGTTCATGTTCTACCTAAAGTTGATCAATGTTGATATCTTCATGATGTTACAAGATCTGGGTGGAGACACTCTTCCTGATGCTTATGCTTTGGCTGTCTCCATAGATAATAATCTGATCGTTGTAGGAAAGTTAGCACTGAGACCCATCATGCCATTGTTCTCTGAGTGCAACGCTACAGAGGTCGAAGTTCCTTCCACCAGCTTATCTACGGCTCCTCCCCAATCTATGTATGTTTATCCTGGAAGTGTTTCGAGCATGGCCCCGACGATAGCTCCTATGGTAGCTCCTGTGCCTAATCCCATGGTTGCCAAGATAAATGAGATGAGAGAACAAATGCAGGCTATGACTGATGAATTGACTACTTTAAAACGGTAGCAATACAACTATCAAAAGCTTGCATATAAAAATTACCAAGGCAGGAAACCTCCATACCAATCAGATCAATGGCAGGATAGGTCACGTGGGAATACCTTGGCTCAACCAAGTAACTAGATGGTTCTGGTAACCCTACCTATGTAGAATATTCATCCAAGTTTGAATAAGGAGCTAGTGGTAGGACAGAACAATTTAGCCGAAGACGCTAATTCATGGTGTTTTCCTTGCAAAGATGCACATATGTCACAAAACTGTCTGTGGGGAAATTTGCAACAACAAATCGTAGATCAATGTAGCCAAGGCAATGCATCCATTTCTAGTAACCCCCCATATGCCTCTCAGCAAATGGACAATGTAGTCCTCGCCGCTCAAATGCAGGGGATGTCCATCCAGCAAGAGTTGGACATTGTTCCAGACCAGGTTCTCTTTTCCTCGATGAAAGGAGAAGAGTCACCATTTTCAAACGATATTGCTATAAATAAAGTACCTCGAGTGCAATCTAGCTATAATACGCATTCTAAGCATAGGTTCACTAGAGATTTTATAGCCTCACCTATCAATTCTATATCACAATCGACGCCTAGCCTAGTGGCAGGCCTATTGCTAATCCCACCACAGTCAGAAATGGCTATTCCTTGCTCTCTGAATCCACTTCCTCTGAAAGCAAAGGCTCCATCAATCAATTTTGTTGTTGCTAAACTGCCAGACGTACCGATCGCAAAACCAATGATGACCGCAAGACCTAAAGAGCAAGAAATTGCGACTCACCAGTCGAAAGCACAATTCAACATGGTGGAACAACTGAAGAAGTCATCTGTCAAAGCTTCTTTGTGGGATGTCCTGGCTATTCTGGAGCAAAAGGTGCTACTACAAAAGGCATTGTCAAATGAACAGAATGTGAATATTCCTACTCACTCTAATGAAGAGGATATATCCAAGCCAAACTTGGATACAATGCTAACAATTCAACCGCAAGAGAAGCTTGAATCTGGAAATGAAACTAAGCCTAAACCTAAACCTTTCTTTCTAACACTGATTATTGGTGACAAGCTACTGCATAATTGTATGATCAACTCTGGTGCTAGCACCACTGTCATGCCAAAGCAAGTAGTTGATGCTTTGGGTCTAAAATATGAGCCTCTGAATAAAGGAGTCATGCAGCTTGATGGAAATAAGGCTGATATTGTCGAGATAATCAAGGGATTACCTATGACTTTGTTTGCCTACCCTAGTATCACTGTAAATCAGGATACCATACTCATTGATATCCCTCCTTTGTTCAGGATCTATTTGTCCTAAGAGTTCACTGCAAATGTAGGAGGATATCTAGTGCTAGATTGGTCACACTTGATTCTGAGGACTAAGAATGGGGTTAAGATGAAACTATTGTCTAAAACTCTGCATTCTGAACATGTTGTTGATGAAGCTCTGCTTAATTTTGAAGTAGAACACATTTCAATCTCTCGGGAGGAAAGGTTAAATGTGGAATTTCTTGAAGAAGAGGAGGCTACTAGCTCCTGGATAGAAGATGAATAAAAGTTATTGAATGAATTTATTGATATAGACCCTTTCGGGAATTACCAAGCAACTAGCCTCGAAACCTATGTTATACATGAAGAGGGGTAGATCATGCCCAAAGTTACTAAAGAACCTAAAGATGAAGAATCTTCAAAAATATGGATGTTATACTTTGATGGAGCCAGATGTAGAGTAGGAGCTGGAGCGGGGATTTGTTTGATATCCCCATCTGACGAAAAGACTTTGAGGTCTTATTGCTTTTAGTTTGCGTGTTTGAACAATGAAGCTGAGTATGAAGGTCTCATCCATGGCTTAAACTTTGCGGAACAAGTGGGTGCAAAGTAGATAAGTGTCTTTGGAGATTCGGAGCTAGTGGTCAACCAGGTCCGTAGAATTTTTGCTGCAAAGAATGTCTGTATGCGATCCTATCAACATAGATTCTGGGATCTAATTGACAACTTTGAGGTTTTCAATATTCAAGCTATTCCTAGGGAGATGAATTTCGAAGTCGACAAGATGGAAACTATAGGGGCTCAATTCAAGCTAGCCTCCAAATTATTAAAAAATAAGCATACAGTGAGGGTAGTTGTAAGACCTGCTATCCCTGATAACAATCAAAATTGGAAAGTGTTTGATAGTGATGCTCATATTGCATCATTCCTCAAGTCATCTGGAGAATTCACTGATCAGCTGCAACCAAAGATCACCAAAGCTTATGGAGATCAAATCATCCAGTTGAAATCCAATAAGCTCCCGAGAGGCCTAGTCACTCTGGAAAGCCTGTTCGATTCTGATAATGCAATGATAGACAAAAGGAAGCTCATGGCTAACCAAGGTGATTACACTGATTTGCATATCAAGGAAGATAAAAAGCTTACGGTCGGAAAAGATGTTTCTCAAAAGCATAAGGATAGACTAAGGTATTTTTGTGAAGAATATCCGAGTGTAGTTGCCTGGTCGTATGATGATCTTAAAGGATATGATCTCGGAATCATTGAACATATAATTGAGTTGTCAAAAGGGGAAAAGCCAGTTCGCTAAAGGCAGAGACCCGTAAACCCAACATAGAGTCTCTCATGTCACAGGAGCTAAATAAGTTGATCGCATCCCAAATAGTGTTCCTGATCAAGCACAACACTTGGGTGTCAAACCTGGTGCTAGTCTGGAAAAAAAATGTGGATATACGCCTGTGCATAGACTTCTAAGATTTAAATAGAGCATCCTTAAAGAATCATTACCCCCTGCCTTCAATGGAGGTAATTCTGCAAACTGTTGCTAGCTCTAAAATGTTTTTGATGTTGGATGGTTTTTTAGGTTACAACCAAATCCGAGTAAAAGAGGAGGACCAACACAAGACAACGTTCACCATGAAGTGGAGGACTTATGCATATGCTAAAATGCCTTTTGGGCTCTCAAATGCCAGGGCCACTTTTTAGAGAGCCATGGATATTGCATTTAAGGATCTGATCCACAAGATTATACTTATCTACCTAGATGACTTGACAGTATTCGCAAAATCTGTTGATGATCATTTTGATCATTTGGAGCTTGTTTTCCAGAAGTGTTAGGAATTCAGGATTTCTTTAAACCTAAAGAAGTGTGTGTTTGGAGTTCCCTAGGGGAAGCTATTGGGATATGTGGTCTCTAAGGAAGCCCTTGCTATTGATCTAGAAAGAGTTGATGCAATCCGGGAGCTCTCGTTACCTATCAACAAAAAGGGTGTGCAGTCTTTCCTAGGTAAGGTCAATTTTATTAGCCGATTTATTGCAGATTTTGTAGTTATTGTTTGACCTATTACCTTAATGCTCAAGAAGGATCAGATTTTCAAATGGATGATGGAAGCCAGAAAATATTTCGAGCTAATAAAGGAGGCTACTTCTTCCGCTCCTATGTTGGTGAACCCCGACTTATCAAAAGATTTGATTATGTATGTTTTTGGTGGTGGCAATAGTATTGCCACGGTGCTTATGCAGAAGGATGATGAAGATACAAGGGAATCTCCCATTGCCTTTTGCTCATGAACTTTAAAGGAATATGAGGTGAAATATAACTTTATAGAAAAATAGGCCTTTGCCATCGTTAAAGGGCTTAAGAAGTTTCAGCATTTGATATCATACAACAAGGTCATTGTTTGTGTATGACATCCTAGTGTGCGAGAGTATATCATGGAGGGAGAAATCACTGAAAAAAGAGCCAATTGGATCACTAAAATCCTAGAATATGATATTAAAGTCAGACCTATCAAGACTATCAAAGGAAAGGGACTGTGTGAATATCTCGCTGAAAATAGTGAAACAGTGGCAGAGTTTAAAGTTCCAGAACCTGTGCTAATAAATGGAGAGAGTTCTCTAAGCAACTGGCTAGAATATAGAATGAAATTTATGTAGATGGGAAGGTATCCAATCAATCTCCCATCTTTTAAAAGACATTTCTATTGCCTATAGAATAGCAATTATGTTCTCTTAGAAGGTGTCTTGTTTAAAAGAAATTTTAACTGTGTCCTACTAAAATATTTGAATGAGGAGCAAGCCAAGAAGATATTAAATCAATACCATAATAGCCCAGTTAGAGGAAATTTTTCTACAAGAACTATGGCAATTAAAATTATATGTGCTGGTTATTTTTGGCCAACACTTTTTAATGATGCATTTTCATTGATTAAGTCTTGCAAGGAATGTCAGTTCCATGTCGGAAAGAGATAGAATGCTGCTATGCCTTTAAGGCCCATAGTGGTAGAAGAACCTTTTGCTCAATGGGGTTTAGATTTCATTGGGATGATTAACCCTTTCTCTTTAGCTAGACATAGATAGATATTGACAGTAACTAACTACTTTACCAGGTGGGCAAAGGTGGTGCCATTAAAAAATGGAACTTAAATGGAAATTGTTAATTTCCTTGAAGAGTTGGTGGCCAGATTTGGCTCACCTAAAACAATCATCTTTGATAATGCTAAGACTTTTCTCAGCTCAAAGATGAGCCAATTCACACTAAAGTATGGAGTGTTTCTAAAGACCTCCTTTAATTATTACCCCCAGAGGAATGGCCTCGCAAAGTCTACTAACAAAAACCTAATTAGGTTACTAAAGAAAATAGGCTCCGAACACTAGAAAGAATGGCATAGGAACCTCTGGACAACATTGTGGGCAGACCGGATCATGCCCAAATAGATATTGAAGACATCTCCTTATGAGATGGTGTACGGGAAAGAGGCATTACTACCTATTGCCATGGAAATTCCTGCCCTATAGTTGCTTAAATCCCTAGAAATTGAACAAAACAGAGCAATGGAGGTGAGGTTTTTTGAAATACTTGAGGTGCAGGAGAAGAGAGAGCATGCCCTAGAAGCGATGAATAGCCACTAGCAAGTGGTAAAGAGATGGTTCGACAAAAAGGCTTCAGATCAAGGGTTGCAATGCAGAGATTTAGTTCTTAAATTTAATGAGTGCGGAGTAAAGCCCGGACAACACAGAAAATTTGTTAGTCTCTGGAAAGGGCCATTCAAAATTGTCCAGTGTAAGCAGTTCAACTCTTTTGAGTTGGAAGAGATGGAAGGAAATGCCCTGAGTATTCCAGTCAATGGAATACATCTTAAAATATTTCATTAATTTTTCCCGTGTGTTGTTTTTGTACATTGTAAATATGTAATTACTCTTCCCTGCTTTAAATTTTGGGTCTTCTCAATGCAAGAAATGAAATGAAATGACTGTAGTAATGCTAGAAATGAGAAAATATTGTAAATGGGCTAAGTCTTCTGAAAAGATATATATTATATTTATATAGCCAAAGATTTACATTATAATTTTGGGGGGCCAGAGGCCTGGTATCAATATTTACATATATCCATTGTAGAGCAAAGCTTGAAGCATAGAAAGGAAAAATTTGGGATCATCTTCATTCTCAAGTCAACCATGGGAAGGACCAGCAATCATGGCAGCAGGTGATGTGAGATTAGGAAACACCATTCTTTCAAAATCTTCGTACCACTGAATATTTTGAAATGGTTCAATGTAGTGCACATGCATAAGGAAGTAGCAGCCGGTACGGACCTTGGCGTGATGCTCCTCATGAGTCTCCAACTCGAACCCAAAAAGAAAAGGCCTGGTTGGAATAATGCCTCCATGCAATTGTTATAGGCAAATGTTGCGAATCGAGGGAATCCCATGGTCAAATTGGGTCGTGCGCACAATCTGCTCCAAGCCTCTGAGGTAGCACCGACGGAAGACTCACTTTGTCAACTTTAGAATTTTGAGTTTGGAAACGCTAATGTCCAGCAACGAGCTAACAAAGTGGGAGCAAATGCAAGTATTCACCCGATACTGCTCCTCATACTCCACGCAATCTTTGCCAAGGACCCACTTGATTGCCTTCACATACAATAGGTTCTTCACACCTATCACGTGTCTTAGGCACTTGCATATAATTTTTCCAAGGAAGGCAACCTGAGTCTTTTTGCAGACAAGCCTCACTGGTGTTTCCATGTTGTTTGCTTTTCCGGCTGAAGAATGAAATTGCTAAGTCCTGAAGAAAGCTTGCTAAGCTAGGAGTGCTAGAAAATTTTGTGATTTTCTATGCTACCAAGGGTCTTATTTATAGAGTGGTTTAGGTTCGCCAGACGAGGAAAATCATGATTATTGACTGATCCCAAGTGTGTCACATTGCCTCAGTTTTTAGTGATGCAGCGTGCGAGGTGATGGGAAGGTGCATGTACAAGTTGTAACTGGCTCTGCTGAGTTGCCACATCCATTCAAAGATAGGCCAAATGTTCACACAAAGCACCGCCATCCCATCTGAATCAAGGTGAAATCTTAGGGAAAGGGCTATTGGGCGATGGGCGATGTGCCCTGTACATACAATGAAATCGGTTAATGCAAATAGCCTATGAAGGGGTGTTCATAAGGTTGCCTTGGTTGGTCTTTCGAGAAAAATTAGGCTCCGTCACACACAAGAGGTTTTCCATTAAATGCTCAAGCAAATTGGTTGGTTGGTGATCCTTTCATATGAATGAAAGCTAGTGATGCATAATTAATAACTTGGTATGAATGATTGGCACGTACTCTTTTCAGCCACCTTTCTAGAGAATTGAAAAGGCAAGTTATGGCATGCAGAGAAACATATTTATTGAAAAAGTTACCAAGGATTAAGCAACTAAGGCATTCGCAAGAAAAAATAAATTTTCAGAAAAACTAAGCCATTTGCCAAAGGTTTGCAAAAAAGTTATTGTGAAATATAAAAAATGGCTGAAATTGCAGAGAACCCCTCATTGGTCATGGCTCCAACAACTATAAGCGAGAAAATGAAGGTAGCACCCCATGTACAACTATACAACTAGGAGTCTTATGCCACTCCAGGCATACCCTCAAAGCCTTGCTAGCCTTTCACTCATGCAGTGGACCAGAAGATATTGAATGTGGTTTCTCATAGAGATTAGGCTGTAGTCTTAGAGGATTGGGATAACGTCTTTGGTCCTAAGTTATCTTGTAATCCTAAGAGCCTTAGAGAGGTCACATGCAAAAAAATGAAGCATATGATAGACCCATTTCACAAACGTCTATGGTTTTGTGGCCTTGTGTAGTACATGGTTCCTTTGGTGCATCCCTACCCAGAAGTTGTGGTGGAATGTGTGGTGCATTTTGACTCAGACACTGGGGTAATTAATGGCAAATATTTTAGGGTAGTCATTAACCCTGAAGCTATTCAAGATATGTTGTGCATCCCGCTTCCCTTGACCCATGAGTCCTCTTCTTAATTAAGAAGAGGACTCCAACGATTGATACCTCAGTGATTCTACTTTCAAAGCTGGGTCACCTCGGGTTGGTACTAATAGAAGATGTCTGGCATTACAATCCCGACAATAATTTAGCGGGAGTGCGCATCAAAATCCCACATTCACCCCGACCATTTTGGGACCTTTGAAGGAATCCTGAGGAAGAAAATTTAGGTAGGTATGTAGGCCTTGAGTATTTTCCTACAGTGGGTGGTCGACCACCATGACTGAATTTTTATCATATCATAGGGAATTCCAACCCTAAGCAGAAGATCAATACCTCCCTGGTCACCCAATTAAATAAGCTCGATTGGGAACCCGAGAAGATTCAAGCCTTCTAGGTATATGGGTAGGAGATTTAGGTAGCTGGCAAGCTTCATGATGAGGTGGCCCTTGATGAAAAATTTGATGACATCTGGGAGAATGAACATCTGGATGTTGAAAGGTCTCTGAACCACTCAACATCCATGTAGTAGTACAAAAGGGAGGAGGTTGCCGCAGAGTCTGGGGAGGAGGTAACTCAGAATCCCCCTATCATTG
The DNA here is from genome assembly GCA_007115665.2 of Sequoiadendron giganteum. Taxonomy (NCBI): domain Eukaryota; kingdom Viridiplantae; phylum Streptophyta; class Pinopsida; order Cupressales; family Cupressaceae; genus Sequoiadendron; species Sequoiadendron giganteum. The sequence continues at coordinate 379,042,587 of CM021110.1, forward strand.
CCGAGAGTCCAATGCAGGAGAGGGATACTGGTAAGAAGCCTACACAAGAAGAAGAGCCACACGTACAAACATCGGAGCTAGCTAGCTCTTCCAAATCAACACGAAAGAGGGCGAGGACTACCAGCGAATGAAGGTGGGTTATTTTAAACCTTGATGATCCTCTGAAGGAAAAGCAACAATGAACCAAAGAAGCTGGTGGGGAGAAAGAGTAGTTTCTAGACTCCGCGTGAGCCTCAGGTAACTTTTCCTCCCTCTTCTCTCTCTTCTATGTCTCTTGTCTCTCTATCATCTGCCCCTACTTTGTCATCCACTCCAGTTTTTTCTGCCCCTCCTGGTTCCCCACCTCTATCCTCTACTTTCCATACCTTGCCCAAAATGTAATTCGGTGTAAGTACTAGGCTTAATGTCTAGGAATTTTTATCTCTGAGGCCCAGCCCTATAGTTGGTGCATCTCTAGTTTTCCCTTACACCTCGTTCTCATCTCCTCTGAGTGGCCAATTCATTTCGCCATTCTCCCCCACTATCATAACACGTCCTAGCAAGACTTCTGATGCATTGAATACATTGTCTTTCCCATTGGCCATCCCTCAGGAGTATCCTTTTACTGGTAGCCTAGGTATCCTTGCCCAAGAATATTTTTCATAGGTTGATGCAAATAAGAGCGCCCGTGCCAACAAGATTAACAAAAGAAGACAGAAAGACACAAACAAGAAGGCGGGGCCCCATTTTAAAACCCTCTTCAATGAAACTCAAAATTCCTTGATGTTTGCAAAAATCACTCCAAATGTGATTAAGGTAGTAGGTGAAATGCTGCCGAGTGATTATTCCATGAATGCTGTCGAATGAGACTTGCAATAGGCCCACCCATGAGATAAAGTTGAGCTGATGGAGGAGACCCAAAAAATAGTAACCACTAATTTTCTCAAGCTCAGCCAGCAAGCGAAGAAGAAGGATGACCAGATCGTGGAGCTAAAAGGCAAAGTCAACATCTAGGTGAACAAATTTAAAGCCCAGGAGAATGAAATAAAGTGACTTGAGAAGTAGAGGAGTGCCTTCGAAAGTCAGATCAAGGAATTATAGGATTTGAGCGCAGAGATCATTCCGAGACTCCGTTAGGAGGTCGAGCAAAGCCGAGCAAATGAGGAGAAACTCTATGCTAAGTCTGACCTACTAACTAAGGGAATGAAAGAGCTTTGGAAAAACACCACTGCCGAAATTACTGAAATGAGTACCAATCAGGAATTGGAAACTCAAAATACTAGGTAGGCCGAACTGGCCCTGGCAGAAAAGGAAAAGGAATTTTTCACACTGAGAGAGTAGGTGTCTACATTGGACGGAAGCTTGTCAGAGTTAGGGGCAAGTTTGAGCAGCAAAGAGGAAAAACTGGCTACCCTAAAGACCCAACCCCTTGCACCCCAGATGAGCTCGTTGGAGATTGTGAAAGAGCTATATGCATCATACTACGACAAGGTGAAGGCTGTGTGCCTTACTATTCAACCCACCTTGAAATTTATGGCGCAAGTGGCTAGCCTTTGCGAAACAATGAGTGAATCAATCCAATAGGTTTAGGAGTTAACTTCTGACAAGGTTCCAGAGGCTAGAATTTTATTCGGCAAGTTGTATACAGCATCTGATGAAGCATTGAGTAGCGTGGGCATCAATAACTGAATGACGGTGGCTATGGGTGTAAGTATCCTCATCTCTATGCATAAGGTTGTTCAATAGGTAGCAGAATGTAGGTCTAAGTTGAACTAGGTTACCAGCAATATGCAGGCAAAATTTTCTCATTTGACATAGAGAGGCCTTGCCTCGCCATTGATTATAGATTAGGTGGTAGTGGGTGTGGAACACATCGTTGCAATGATTGAAGAGAAGAAGCAGGACCTTTCTATCTTCTAATCATTTGATCAACCTCCGACCACTGAGGAAATTGAGGGAATCATAAATTAGCTGGCGCAACTCTTCTTCTAGTTGGAATTAGAGACAAAAGTATCATGCGGATTGCCTTCCAAGGCAATCATCAATCTCAGGCTATCTCATGAGAAATTACGAGCTCTCTTTGCACCGTCAAATGGAGTCTGGACTAGTCTGTAGGCCGCCCTCTCAAAGTTGTGAGCAGTTGGGATGTTGAACCAAAGTTTCTAGGGTTCTCCATTTTGTGAGCGCAATGCCCCTGTGAGAAGCCAAACTATTCAACAAAAAACTACCAAAGCCTTTGTAGTTTTATATTTACCTTTGCAGCTGCGCCTTAAAAATACAAATTCTCAGTGCCCTCGGAGCACTCCGAAGCTTTTCACTTTTCCTTTGCTTTGCTTTTTGGCAATCTTTGTCTGCATGTCGCATGGCTCTCTCTGGCTATTTTCTTGAGTTGGGCCCACCTCATACTTTATTTTCCTCAGAACACTCCACATGGCTCCCTCTTGAGGTTTTCTGTCGAGATCTGTTTGAGCGACACGTGGCATTTTCTTCTATGCCAGTTACCTTGAAATTACCGTTGGACCTTTCGTACTCACTTGTTTCTGCTTGTCCTCTCCTGTTGCTGTGTGGTTTTCCATTCTATGTTGTGGCCTCATTGGCATGCTATTGATTGGTTGATGATTGTTGTGATGGCTCGAGATGATCTGGGCCATCGGTCTCTACGCATGGGTTGCTCTTCTCTTGATGCATCTTCAGGCGGTGGACTAGCCAATAAATATGGCCATGTTTTCTTTTATTAGGTTGTTGGTTAAGTTTTGCAAAAACTCCCGAGCACTAGGAAGAAGGCCTTTGTAATTGCTTTATTGAATTTGAAGACTCCAGATTGTGCCAAACAATTTCAGCCTTTTTGTTTATTCATGCATTTAATGAGACTATTGTTCTATGCCATTATCTTGCTTCATTTCATGAATTCCTATTCTTCAGCTTTCTATGATTTTCCATAACTCAATAAATATAGACCATGTTTATTTTAACTCTTTTGTGTTAGCTCAAAGTTATGTTAAAGATTATTTTATGCAAAATTGGAAGGTATTCTTTTGATTTAAGTGCTTTTGATAAAATTATCTTAATTAATAGCAATTTAGTGGTTCGGGCCTTTGTATTCTACATTGTGCTCTAGTAAGGTTGTCTAAAGACTTTGGCGCATCGTGTGTAGTGTAAATTTTACATTCCTGCTATCTCCCTTACCTTTTACTTCACCCACTAAATGAAGAGCCAACTTTAGTAAAATCTTGGAGGTCACTTAGCTAGCGCACAATGTCCCCCATTAGCTAAGTTTCCCATAAGACTACTGCTACATGCAAAATACTACATCAACATGTACAACCCTTTGTGATTACCAAACTTAGGTAGATAGTATGAAGAGACCTTCATCTACTCCTATTAGGAAATTTGAATCCATACCTCAAAATAATTATCAACCATTCAAGAAGAAAAATATAACTTTATCAAGTTACATACACCTCAAAAAATAAACCACATTGACACTCAGGTTTCTACCATAAGTTCAACCCTATACCAATTTAGATCGCAAGATAGACAATTTACCTAGTTACTTGATACTCTCCATTCGATCATGTTGCAACTTTTGAATAAGAACTTAATCTAATTGCCTTTGATTAGACCTATGGTTACAACCAAACCTCTACCACCAAATTACAATCCAAATTCCCTTTTTCAATATCATCACACAAGTGGAGATGATAAAAACTGATGCATGTGTCTTCAACATCAAGTTCAAGACCTCATTGATTCTAATCTCATCCAGTTGGGTGGTGTTAATTATCAAGGGAATAAGTCTATTTCCCCACCTAACTAGAACTCAGAAATTTTTACCAATCCAATGAAAAACCATTCATCCAACTTTGTGTAAGCTTGTGATGTTAAGAATGATAAGATGAATATTGATAAAACTAATAAAAAAAATAATGATAAGGATGATAATCAAAGTGATGATGAGGATGACCTACAAGATATGATCACTCTCATATATGTTCAACCTTGTAAGGGCCAAACCACTTTGTTTCCCGATATTTCTTTCACCCATATAGACACATCCATACAGGGACCAACTGGTCCTCTCTACATCGTCGAATGTATTAATGGAAAGCCTACAACTAGGACACTCATTGATCCCTTGTGTGTAGAGAATGTTATCATAGAGGAATTATTTTTTTTGCATGAACTTTATCAAGATTCTTATGAACAATTGAAAGCATGGTTGAAAACTCATGATGGTTTTTTCTCTTGCTACGATAGGTTCAATCACTCTTCCTCTTAAATTTGAACCGAAACAATTAGATGCATCATTCTCCATCATCCCAATGTCAAACCAATTCTGTGTGAAGCTAGGCTACCCATAACTATGCTCCATGAATTTCATCTTGTTAGTTATTCACAAGTGCATAAATTTCCCATTTCCCAAAACCAAATCTTTACACTACATCATAGTGGGTTTAATCCTTTTCCCTCTCATGGAAACTTCTCATTGGATTTATTTTGGCCTCAACCTATGGAACCTATCAAGCCTTGTGAGGATTTATTTTTTAGGTTATCTCTTACCAATATTTCTAAAAAATGACAAGACCATGGTTATTCCTCCCCTTCCACCAATTATGGATGAGCACATGCATGAACCAAAGATCCTTTCAAGTAACCAAGGTAAATATGTTGCAATTCTTCAATCAATATCATATAAAAGACCAAGAGACAATAAAATGATTCCTTTTATGCCTCAGAAGGTAAAAAAAGTGTATAGACCTAAAGATAAAATGGTTTCCCAACCCCTAGTGGTTTCTTCAGCTCCTCCCTTAAGGGAAGAAAAGAAACCAATGTTCAATAAAATTGCTCCTACCTCATCATAAATTAAAACTATGCAAGACAAAACTAAAATTCTAAAGAGAATAGATATACACATCATGCTATTGCTCATAAATTGGAAGAAATTAATAAAACAATGAATGATAATCCAACACCTATGCAAAAAAATTATGAAGAATTATAAATTTCACAAAAAAATACATGAAATTAAAAAAAAAGTGAAATAGGAACATACAACTACTATTGTAATAAAACCTCCTATTTAGATTAACTTGGACGATGAATATGAAATTACTAAAATTGATAAACAAGTGGATAATGAGCTTAATGTTTTGTTTTCAAAGAAAATGAGTTTAGATGGGGGCAACCGTGATGATCCTCCTTATGAGAGTGACCCACCATGTGTTGAACCTGGAGATGCTCCTAGTATAGCATTTCTTGTAGTACCTTTGGATAGTTGTCTTCCTTCCCTATATGATGAGTAAGATTGGGATGCAAATGACCTGCTTTAAGTTGGCTTGCATGTGTGATACTCCTTTATGTTTTTTGCATGTGTTCTTTGTGTTTTCTTTCATGTGATGTGATCTCCCATGTTTTGTTTCTTGGCATGTCTTTTTGTTTATGAGTTTAATTTCGATGACACTTGTTGCTTTGTTGGTGGATGAATATAAAGGAAACAAACCTATTGTGAAATTCTTCTATTTGTATCTTCATTATTCTATATGTCATAAAATTTGTCTTTCGTTTTTCTCTTATGTTTTACTTTTGGGGATCATGCAAGGAATTGAGACATTTAGGTGTCTTCCATGTTGACCCAAAATTTTATTTGTCTTCTTTCTATTTGTCATTCCTCCATTGTGTTTTTTGTTCCACAAGTATCTGGGGAATGATGTTAGTTTAAAGCTCTATTATATCACTATAGAAAAGATGTATATTGACCTCGGATCCATGGATCCCTTATGTGTTCATATTCTATGTTTTTTTTTGCATTACATTTGGGGTAAACCCCTTATCATTATGTAGATTTATTTGGAAACATATCATTGGAACAGAGCTTTCCAACTCTGCTCTTATGACATTTTATCACATACCATTTATCATTTTCTACCTTAAAGAAATTTCTCACAACATGGTATTTTGCAATTTCTTTAAGGTGGGAGCATACATTGGCACTAATCACTTCACTTTGTTCACACACATTGGACTTAGTGGTGCCTTGACATTGACATTTTTTCTTTACTTTGTTCACAAGCATGAACTTAGTGTTTTAATGGCATAACATCTTGATCATTTTTGTAGAACCTTAGTAGGGTTATAAAGGAGTATAACTCTTGGTATGGTTGAAATGGGTACAAAACTAGTGAATATCATACTTCACTAAACCTAGTGTGTTTCTCATTTTTTCTACCTTGTTAATGGGTAAACACCTAGTGAATACTAGACTTCACTAGCCTATGTTGCCTTCCTATTTGTGATTCACCTAGAAAATATCGGACTTTTCTACTATGTGAATCATGAATTCCTTTGGTGTGGATCCTAGCATAACATACCTTTCTAGCCCATGAATATCCATACCCTCCTTTTACATTTCATTTTGACATTGTATGTTTATGTATGTTGTCTTACTACGTTTCATACATGTGTGTGTTCCTTTGTGCTTATGTTGATTTTCCATGGGATCTTGGAACCTGGGGGATTGTACACTCTCCCTAGATCCTTAGTCATCTTATCTCTCCAGCATTTGGACAATAGAACCCCTCTTGACATAGATTTTCTACTTTAGTGTGATTTGTGCATAATTTCATACTCTCACTAAGGTGGGGGCTAAATGTGTTGTTGTAAATTGTCACCCTTGACAATTTAACCTTATGTTTTATTGCCCCTTAAATTACTGGACCTAATTAAGCACTTGATTTCCTAAATTATGCAATCTTGGGCCCATTTGTACCATTTTTTGAGAAGTTGTAAGCATTGAACAAATGCATCTAGTTATTATTTACCCCCGATACTTAATGTCTTGGAAAATAGGGCTAGGACCAACTTTCCCTAGGGCATATGGATCCCCCTATTTTTCTGAGGACCAATTTTGGATATGTCAGTGTTTCCATTTTAACATTCAAAATTCAAGTTGCAAATGTTGGCTATCGGGATTTGATTTTTAGGAAATTAGAAAAATTCCTATAAATACCTAGTTATTACATCATTTGAATAGGAAGAAAAAATATAATGGACAACTTATGATCAAGAGAACTATCAAGAAAGTCAAGAGAAACATTTTCAGAGCTTTATTGTAGAAATTCACAATCCTAACATCATGTCAAACATTATGTGAGTTGGGGTTGGGGCCCTAGCTCGGTTGGCTAAACCTTTCCTGTTGCAGGAGGTTGGTCATGAGGTATAGTCTCCCCCACCCCTGTGGTACTGGAGGGCATATCGCACTAGCACCGTCGGTCATGTTAAAAATTTTACTAGGCGCACTACAATTTATATGGGGTTGTGCTACTCAATTCCTACAGTCTAATTAAATATATATATATATATATATATATATATTATGTGAGTTCAACTTATGTTATCATTGTTTGTAAGGGCTAACCCTTGTTTTAGGTCTCCAATCAATCCAAAAATTCAATAAAGAAAGATCCAATACCTTTAGGTGATGTGTATGAATTCATTCGTTCAAGGAAACCATTGAAGGGTGATGAGTTGCATAAATTTTTTGATTCATCATTCCTTCCTATCAATAATCCATTTTATCAGTGGCAGTGCCATTGTGGAAGTGGAAACACTAATACATGGTTTGACTAAGGAAAGCCCCTAAATGGAAAAATATTTATTCTCTTTGTGAATGTGCAGATTTCAGGTTTAGAGAGGATTGAAGGAAGCTTGAAGACAAATTGTTTATTATTGAAATTGAAGACCTACATATTTTAAACTCACAAAAATATTCCTAAAGAATTATTTGATTTCTTTTTGAGGACTTTGAAATTAGGTATAAGGATATTAGATCTTTCATTAGAGGACTGCAAAAATAATTTCAAGACACCTCTACAAGGACCCATGTGCCCTAGGGTTAATTTTTCCATGTATTCAGACCAACAACTTTTTAGGACATTTGCATAGTCCTTTGCACTTCCTAGATCTACCTGGAATTCATTATTTCATTTTATCAATTGTCATATTATTCCATTTCTCATATTAGGGCATATAGTATAATTAGGTTAATCAATTTCAATCAATTCCAAATCCATTCCAAGACTCTAAAAGATGCAGATCCAGTTCTGATTGACTCACCTTCTTGGTTGAAATTCAATCTACTCACCTTGTTGATCTCCATCTCAATGAAAAAATGGAAAAAAAATGCGAACACAATTTTTTTTGAAACCTAGGTTTAAGCATTAGTCCCAAGGTTCCAATTTTCCTTGTTTCATATATATAGATACCATTTACTAAGTAAATTGTTGGATGGAGGACTTATAATTACATGAGTGTTGTTTTGGATTAATAATCATGGGACAAACGGATATATTTGAGCATACATGGAAATCACCCTATGGTTAGAAGTATTGAAATATGGAAATAGTAGTGGCAACATGGCATTATATGATATTATATTTGGTGTTTAAAACCCCACTCCTACTTCTTCCCATAAGTGGTTTTGTCAAAGCCACATAGTGTACATGATGTGCAATTTTCTTCTTTTAATGAGAATGTGATGTATTGGAAGTTCATTCAATGGTGATTTAATTTTTTATTTTTGTACTAGTAGTATTGAATTTTAATTCTTAGGATACTTAGCCATTTTAAATTTCATGCGGTCCTTTTTGCCTCAAAGACTTTTTTTTTTGATGAAGAGGAAAATATCTATATTAATTTAGAGATAAGAATACATATTCACAAAAAAGGGGGTGGGTGGTAAGAAGGCACACCCCGATAGTCACATGGGAAAAGCCCGAAAAAACCAAAATATCAGATCACATGGGCCAAGCCCAGAAGCCTAAAAGCATGAAAGAAAAAATTAAACAACCAAAGCAGTGCCAACAGAACCTGGGGGGTCTCTATCATCCATTTTTTTCCCCCATAAATTAGTGGGGTCTAGAGTGATGTTAGGAGGAGCACCCCAACCATCATCAACTTTATCTTTATCTTTATCTTCTTCCTCACGCCAGGGAAAGATTGCAAGAGCCAACTACAGAAAGCTTTTACCACTAACTGGCCATCCAGAGCCAGAAGCAAGCGGAGAATCAGAGGGCCACCTAGAACCTCCACCACAGCTTCAAGTCACACCACCAAAAGGCCATACCTAAACAACCCGTGATAGAGTAGAGTGGGCACACCGAGGAGGGCGAGACTCCTGTCGAGCCGAGGGTTAAGATTGGGGGCGAGCATAGCCACTCCACTACTGACCTCGATAGGGAAACCAACCATGGGAGGAAGAGGGTGAATTAGGGACTCGAGCCACAACACACAGGGAATTGCCCTAGTGGTCTTGGAGGACCTCAAGGTGAGCCACTTCTAGTGCAACTTTATTAGCTTGCACTTGAATCTGTAAAAGAACATTTGAACAAATAACTGCTTTAGCATAGAGAGAAATACTATTATCTAATTGAGAATGAGCAAAGATGCAATATTTTCTATCTTTCCAGATGCTAAAGAGGATTTCCACCTTGAAAGTGTGCCAAGGCTGAGTGAATTTAATAGGAATCCCTGGTGGATCCCCAAGAAAAACCATATGCCAAAAAAAGGGTTCTGGATGGAAAGGCCAAAAAAATCATGTATCCAAGTCCAGAGTTTTTGAGCTTTGGGAAAAAACCAGAAAATATGCTTGAAGCTTTCTGGCTGCCCACAAAAAGGGCAACGAGGTTTGTGGACCCCCAAGTGAATAAGCCGAGATCCCATAGGAAAGCCTTGGAAAATAATACACCAAGCAAAGTGGGCCAGCTTGGGATTAACACTTGTAGACCAAATGGTATCAAATCATCTTTTCCAGACATGAGTGGAGGAATTAAGCAGCCACCTCTGGTTTAAACTATTGATCATAGGAAAATGGGGTGAAAGCCACTTGTAGCCAAGTTGTGGCTTGTAGCTCCTAAGAGGAGTGTTTGGGAACCATGTCCAATTTTTCCACCAAGGACTATAGCCATGAATGCCCACTTTATGAAGCATCTTAGCCGGAATGGAATTCACCAGCCCATCAAAGGTGGCATGGTCTTGGTTGTGAAGGTTGTGCTAGGCTTTAAAATCATCCCACTGCATAATATGCATCGTGGGCTGATGAAAAAGTTGTTGCAGGGTTTGAATGCCATTTTTATGAAACCTAAGGGCTTTGAGCCAAGGCGACTTGGCCAGAGGTTGGTCATTTTGAGCAAGAAGGGGATACCACTAGAGGTTTTGTTGATTGAGTGAAATCCCATCATGAAAGCCAGCTTCATCCCATCAAAGCCAAGGCTTGACAGGCTCCCAGGCCCATCAAATACTTTTGGCCATAAAAGTTCCAACAATTTGAATAGGATTAATCATAACCAAGAGGTTTTGAAAGCCTATCCCTTTCTAGGTGGGTCTGTGAGTAGGAAATCTAGACTAGATGCAGTGCCTGAGGATAATATTCTAGGCTTCCTCTCCGGTAAGGGCCCGGATAATCCATTTGACACAAAGAGTAGTCCCTTGTCGTTGATTGGAGAATAGCCCAAGCCCTCTAGAATCCCTAGGGAGGCACCAGAACTGCCAAGAAACATGATGAAAACCCTTGTGGGTTTCAGAAGAAGCCCATAAGAAATCTGGCAGCAACTTTTCAAGCCTGCTATAAGCGGCTTTGGATGGAGTCTAACAAGAAGAATAATAAATATGCATGGCTTCCAAAATTTTAGAACACACCTGGAGCTTACTAGAAAAAGAAAGAGGATTGGTATTCTAGTAAGCAAGCTTCTGCTCAACTTTGGAGAGCATGACCTGCCAAAGCTCCCTAGGGGAAGCCCAGAAGGCAAAGGGAATGCCCAGAAAGCGAAAAATCTCTCCCTGCCTGATCCACTCCAATTATAAGTTTGAAACCACGAAGGGGTGGGTAACACAGATTGTCTATAGCATAAATTCTTATGCCATTGGATGTACAAGCTAGAGGCAAGGCAAAAAGTGTTAAGACAATCAAGGGCAGCAATGATATATTCCTCTTCCTCCAAGAGAGTGAGAAAAGAGTCATCCACAAAGTGGCCATTAACAAGCTGCTCCTACGAATTCAGGAGAAGAATCCCTTTGACATGCTAATGAGAAACAACATGGGCTAATAGGTAACCAAAGCCTTCAACAGCCAAACACATACAAAGAAGGGGTGAGAGGACAACCTTGACGAATGGAGTAGAAAATACCAAAGGTAGAAGACTAGCGGCCATTAATGGTAATGCATGCCGAAGCATCAGCAAATAGCATTCAAACACACTAAATGAAGTTGGGCCAAAACCCCAAGGCTTGCAACATTGCAAGAATGAAAGGCCATTCGATGCGATCATAGGATTTAGCAAAATAAATTTTAATGAACACAACTTTTTGGTCGGAGCGTCAAGCCCACTCCATGCCTTCCTAAATAGAAATGATATTATCTAGAATAAACCTAGATTTGATGAAACCATTCTACTCAGGGTGCACAACTTGAGGCAATAGATGGCATATTTTCAAAGCCAAGGCTTTGGAAATGATCTTGTAGGAAACATTAAGGAGCGTGATAGGCCTCCAGTTGCAAATATCCTCCGGATCCCTAGGCTTAGGTATGAATTTTATATTGCCCTTATTTATTAAATTACCTAGAGAATTGGTATGAAAATATTTAAGATAGTCATGATGTTAATCGCTCCCAACACAATCCTAAAGAGCTTTTTAAAATTTTCAAGAGAAGCCATCAATCCCGGGAGCCTTGTCATCAGCCATAGAAAAAATGGCTTCCTCGAGATCATCAATTATTAAAAATTGATCACAAAAATTGATCTGGGCTAAAGAAAGCCTATGTGGCACAACAACAAGGTAGTCCTAAAGAGCTTGTTGTTGCACGGGCATGGAATCATGTGTAGTGAACACCTATTCATATTGGCGCACAAAATCCTAGAGAATTTCAGGAAGCTTTGAGAGCACCCGAGTGCCATCCTTAATTTTTTTGATGCTTGGGGATGAGTGCCTAGCATGAAGTGCCAAAAATATTCTTTGGAGACATGATCACCGATCTTAAGCAAATGTAGTTGAGCTTTGATTCATGCTTCTCTAGCAGCATAATTATCATCCACTTGCTTCTTGTGTCTTAATTCTGCCACCCTGACTTGATGTGATGGGGAAAAGGGACTAGCCACCAGAGCCTCCATGGTCGTACACAAGTCGGTAGTGTTAGCCTCATAAGATTGCTGGTGAAAAATAACCAGTTGGTGCCCATAAATGCACAAGAACCGAGTAGTACAAATGATGGCATCATTCCACCAGGTAATCTAGCCTGTTTGGCTAGCTGGTCTGCACTCCAAATTCCACACTCGATGAATGTGGGCCAGAGTGGGCTTGTGGCAGAGAAGAGATGTGTTCAAAAAGAATTGAGTCTTACATGTGCATGCCTGGCAAGAAGTCCATTCAATGTAAAAATGAATTGGGAAGTGATCAAATAGAGTCACATCCATTAATGGCTTCACTAGCAAGGAAGAGCTAGCAAAAGAAAAGAAATATTAAGCCGAGATCATGGCATGATCAAGGCTTTTAAAGACTCTATCAGAACCGGCCCTGTAGTTACACCAAGTGTGCTAGAGGGAATGAGAATGGTGGAAGCCAGTGTTGGGATAAAAAAGCCCCAATTTATTATGCATGTAAAATGACACCTCCCTTTCACTAGCAGCCCAATGAAAGGGTAAAGTGCCATCCTTGTCATACACTATCTCAACCATATTGAAATCCCCATAGAACAGCCAAGTGGTGATTGGCAAAGAATCAAAAAGCCAACGCCAAGGCAAAGAGTGCTCCACAACATCATTGGAGGCATAGACATTGACAACCTTGAAAGAATGGTTATCAATGTTGAGAAGAACCCAGATGACTCACTGGGAAGGATCAGTCCCATGATCCACAATGGAAGAATGCAACTGGGAGGATAAAAGAGTGGCGGCTCCACCACACCCGACTTCATGCAAAGTAAGAAACATCGTACTAGATGGCCAAATAGTGTGACTAGCCAAAGTAAGTAAAAATCCAAAAAATTTAACTTCCTCGAGACAAAGCACTTCAATTCCTGAGTATTTTTGTAAAGTATCCCTAAAAAAATACATTCTGGAGAGGTTAGTTAGACCTCAAACATTCCATGATAGAAAATTCATGGATGAAAATCCTCCATGTTTCTAGAACCTAGTTCCTCCTCAATCAGGGAATAGAAGCTATTATTCAATAAATCTTGTGGGACTGAACCAATTTGAATAGGTGGTGAATGCCTCCATTTTTCTGGCACATATTCTCCTTCTTCCGATGGTGGAGACAAGCTACGAGACCACCGTTGAACCCTTGTTGTGGGAGGACTAGTTGGGTAGGCACATGGACTAGCTACAGGCTGATGCATTGCCTTTCACCTAGGCTATATTGACGTAGTAACAACTCTGGAAGGAGAAAATGTCCCCTTTTTAGAAGGGTTTGAAACATTTTTAGATGGTTCAGGGGCCTTGGGAGCTGACCCAAAACCAGTTGGCCTATTTTTCCAGTTTGTAGCCATTGTCCATTTTGACTTTGCCTTAGCAGAAGGCTCTGTCTATTGAGGCTTTTCGACATCTTGTGATGGTGATAGTGTAAGAAGAACTGTCAAAGGGCAGTCCTTGATCTTATGGTTAGCTAACTGGCACTGATAGCACATGCTGGGTAGATTGAAATACGTGACTTTTTGGATATGCCTAATAGCACCAATTTGAATATCTATAGACTCTTTCAAGTCCTTGGACATATCAACTTCCACACAAACCCACTTATGCGGATGGGCTTGGAAGAACTTGTCAGGTTCGATACAAACAACCCTCCCCAATGAAGAACCTCGAGGATTTATTCACATTTATTTTATTTAAATTAATGTGTGAATCATTGTTTCGATTAAAATATATTTTCTTCATATTTCTATTTATGAGACTTTAATTATGGTTTTTAAATTAATTTTTTTAATTATTATTTTTGACACTTTTGTATGTTTAATAACTTTTGGTATGTATAATGTAATATGACTTATGTAAAACTACCACATTCTAGAAAGGACTCTAGCAGGTTGTATAGGGGATTAGATGGCCTAGGGAATCAATTCTTAGGATGGGGCCCATAATTTGGACTGATATGGATGGTTGTGATCCACCTTCCTATAGAGTTATATAGGTTTTATCTTGTGTACCTTCCCTTTAGAGGCTAAACCCCCTTATGTAAATAGGGGGGAGATATTTGGAAATGTATAATAGGGTCCTAGGAAGGACCTTGAGACCACCTTTGTATTATGACTATGATATCTAAGGTGGGTGACTTCTTAGATACATGGGTATATGATGTTATAGTGATGGTTCATCTATTCCACATTTACTCAACATTTTAGGTTACAAATTATCAGTATGATGGTGGTGGAGATCAACCATGGGTATTTTCCACTATTCATCCTCATGAAACTTATTATGTAAGCCCTGCGGTGTGAAATTTGAGGAGTTAAATGCAATATATGTGATGTGATGTTGCATATTTGTGAATTATGAAATAGGGATGTGCACAAATGAGGTGATGTTCAATACTCCCTAAGGAATTTTTGTGAAGCGCAATTTATTTTAAATATGTTTTAGGTTTAAATTTAGCATTGTAGGTTGGTTAATTCATAAACAAGACTATTGAATTATATAGTACTAGTAACATAGTGTGAAATTACCTTAGAGGATCATGATATTAATTTAAGAGATTGTGAGAGGTGTAAATATTTTGTGTTTGACTTGAATCGATAATGTAGTCTATGGTATTATAATCCCTTCTAATATAAAGTTGTTGACATTGTGGGAGAATCTTACAATGGCCTAAAGCTTGCTCAGGAGAAAGGCTTTAAAAAAATATGGTTGGAGGGGGATTTGTTAAATATTGTTAACTCCCTTTATATTGTTCAACCCTCTTCTTGGACCATTGACAATATTATAAAGGACTCTTTTTCTATCCTTAACTAATTTGAGGAGTTTCATGTCTCTCATGTTTATCATGAAACTAATGGGTTAGCTAATTGCCTAGCCAATATTGGGGTCTCATCTTTTCCTCAGCGATGGGAATCACATGACATTATTCCTATTGACATTAAAAATCTCATCAAACATGATTGAACATTAGAAGATGGTAGGAGTATTAGGACCTAGAGGGGCCTGCTCATTGCATAATATTTCCCTCATTAAGTTGAAAAGATAAGTGCAATTTGACTCATGTCTAGATAATGATGGTGGATCTTATGTAAATATTTCACAAGTAAAGTCTATTATGGCATATAGTCCTTATGTTTCCAGTAATGCACAGATTGTGGGTACTTATTTCTACCTCTTTCTATGCATCAAAAGTTTTCCTTTTCCTATGAGATAGTTTTGGGTTAGTTTTGCATTGAGTTGTGCACAATCAACCATGGGGGGTGATTATTGTAGAGTGGAGCTTGTAACTTGTGAGGAGACTAAAGAGAATGAGCCAGTTTTTGATATATTGGATAAAGGAGGTCTTACCCATTACATTCAAAGACTTCATGGGTTTGATTCCCATTTCTCTCAAGTGTTCATCAATGTCTAGAGTAGAAAAGTATTGAGAGTCTTCGACATGGAGTTTAACATCATGAAGGACCTCATATCTAATATTACTAGTTTATCTTCTGAAGGAAAAAAATTCTATAGAGAAACGTTGGCGTGAAAATTGACCTCGAAGATTTTCTTCAAAGGGAAGGAGAAGGAGAGGACAAAGAAATTGGCTTGCAGAGGCTATGATAAACATTCCATCAAACCTATTTGGGGGATTTGGCCATTGTGATAATGAGGTATTTTGATCTTGATGAAATATTATATATAGTCTATGGCTTTAATTTTATTCTTCTTAATCACTTTAGACATAACAAATTGGTTTCCTTCCCATATTATTTGCTACTATCTTTGGAGAACAAGATCAATGAGTTTAGAAAAAACCCTAACAATCCTTATCTACATGAGGGTTTAATATTGTTGATAATGGAAAATGAAAAAGAATATAGTGTGCCTAAAGCTCCTAAACTGGCCAAATCCTACACTATTAAGGATGTATCCTCAAGTTATGATACTAGAAATGACTATGATGATAAGGATTGGGTGAATGAAGGGTCAAATTCTATGGAAGTTTAATCCAATCCTCAGGAGGAGTTTGATAAATAGCCTAGGAAATGAGATAAGAAGGATGCTCTACCCTTTTTGTTGGGGGGCTAGCAGATAAATATTGAAGATGATGGGAATCCTTCTATTGCTACTAATAATAAAGGTAAGAAATCCCATGTTGTTGATCTTGTAATGGATTCTTCAAGAATGAAACGGGGCCAAAGTTCTAAAAAGGAGGACGTGTCTGGTCCTCTTAATGTTAAAAGAAATTTTTTAGTGGTGGAAGGTGCTAAAGGGGTTAAGGGAAAGTGTTATATAGTGAAGAAAAAATCAAAGAGTGGTATGGATAAGGGCCAAGAGGTTATTAAAATGCTTGAGGTTGTGAATGGTAATGAGAAGAATCAGGGTTTTATTATGGTTGTGGGAGAGAATCTTGAGAATTTGATGGAATCGAATGATGATTTTCAAGTGAATAGGGCTGGTAAGGAAATGGTGGATTTAGATAAATCCCCCACTATTGATGAGAAAGGGACCATGAAAACTCAAGGTACTATGGGAAAAGGTAAAGCTAAAATGTATACTCAAGGTGACATACACCAAGAAGTTCAACCTAAGGGATCAGACAACTTACCAAATGATACTATCAACTGTGAGAAGGATAATATTAGTGTTGTCATGAGGATGGTGAAAGATGGGATAGGGTTTCTTTAAAAGAAAAAAATGGCTCTTTTCTGAAGTGAAAAAGATAAATATCAAGTTAAGCTCAATGGCCAATATAAATGGATGAATTATTAACAATAGTTAGATGGAGGTGACTATGTATAGTCAAATCAAGGATATGAATGCAACCCTTAATAGGGTTGCTGATGATGTATCAAAATTAAGGAGAGATCATGAATCCTGAATTACTTCTCCTGAGAAAATAATTAGTAAGATTCATTATGATTTGAAGACTATGGTGCAAGTTAGTCAAGATTCTCTAACAAACAATGTGTAAGGGTTGACTTTATCAAATGAGAAGGAAAAAAAGTGGATGGGGGAATCGATCATTGAGTGGATAGATGTTGATGAAATCAAGGATGACGGTTTGAAGGGTGGGCATGGTAAGGGTATGGATAATGGTCCTAGCATTTGAAAAAGGAGCAAGATGAAGAAAAAATATGATTCTAGCTTAGGAATTGGTAGAGGTTGTCGAGATTCATGAGTAGTTCATCTCTAGGGACTTGGAAGCAGTGAAGATCTTGAAGAACCTACAATAGTTTCTTTTTGTTGTCTTCCTTTTTGTTATTTGTTTGTTGATGGTTTGTTGGTAACTTTGTAAAGCTTCATCTTAGTGGCAGTTTTTTTTGTCTTTGGGGCTGCTTGTTTTTCCTTGTATTTTATTTTTAGTAGCTTGTTTCTCTTGTAAAGGGTTTCAAGGCCCCTTAAAAACCTATTTATCTATTAATCAAGAATATTTTTGGTGAAAATATTTAAAAAATACATCATTTTTTTATGTGGAAATATAAAAAATAAGACTAGACATAATCAACGATTTGTGCACATGAACATATTGGGATTTGAATTCCAAACTTTAGTGATTTCTAGGAGGAAGTCTAAATATAGGGGGAGGATGTGAGACCCACCTCCAAATGCTAGAGATTTATGTGTGTAATGTTGATTTTTGCAATCCTCATGGGCAGTTCTTGATCGTGGGATGTTTCGATATCATGGATGTTCATTTTTTACATACTTTGATTTTACCATATATATATTATACTCATGCATGTATGCTTATCCTTACTAAATATGGTTTTGTGCTAATATGCGGGTGATCAAACTAACTTGATGATTGTGCCTATTGTTATTCTATGAGTGGTTGATTTTATGCTTAGATGGATTATGATGTTTTTCACATGTAGTGAATTTAAACTCAAATATCTCTGAAGTTAACTTTATTAAAGATATGATATTAGTGGTATAAAATGAATGTATGCAACGAGATGCTTAATTTTGTGATGTCATTATAGAGGTGTCATGTTATATTTTATGCTTCAATTTTTATTATTGATGATGAATTAACCATTGTGATTTAGTGTGTATTTTTAGTCCATGAGTAGTGGACCCAAGGAAACTCCAAGGTGACACTTGTGCATTACCTATGAAGCAGATCTAACCTATTTTGAGAGGTGAAGGTTTGATGTGTTGGAATTCTGTTATGATGTGGATATTGTTCACAATGTGTTAGTAAGATTGGACCTGGTAGTGTTCAATGTTATGTCTCATCTAAGCATGGGTGTGGGCATCATGAAATGGTAATGAGTTATTGTGTGTGTCTTGAATTTAATCTCATGTAAAACCCAGGTTTTAAAATTTGATTAAATATGTCTAATGTGTGTATTAATGATTTTTTATGACCCAAAGTTATAGTGCTCGGACTTAGGAACATTTTTATGGGATTATAGTTTATCATGTCATATGACCCCATTTTTGGAGCCTTTTTTATCTGTGATGATATCCAAATTAGACTAATTCATGTAGCTTTCAATCATGTCAAAAGAGCCTTCACAGAAAAACTATGGAAGGTGGAGGTAGTGGGAGATGGGAGATCAATTTTGGAGGTGACACTTGCAACCTTCATAATGAAAGATGGAGGATTAGGGCTTCATGATGGGGTTTTTATTTTATAGACAATTTGCATTGGGATTCATTTATTCTTGTTGATTCTTCTTATCCTATCAACTTTGAAAAGAGAGGGAGGAGAGACATTGAAGATTGTGAGGTGAAGAGAAGAGAGGAATTGTTTTTGGATTGTTCTATAATTTGTTTCCAATTTCAGGTCAAATTAGGTTGGTGTTTCTTCCTTATGTTTTTGATGAAAATATGAGATAATGATTTCCTTTTTGTGAAGATGTGGTGGTTTATTTTATTATTTTTGTATGTGTTGTTTTATGTTTTGTGTGATAAAAGAAAATCTACCATATTATGGTAGTTTTTCTTCTTGTTTAGGGTTTAAGTAGGAGAGATGTCCCTTGGAGGGATTTTTTTAAGGGGTATAAGTACCCATATGTGTTCATATATACTACATTATGTTAAATACTATGTGTTGAAGAAGATGGAATTGTGTTGAATTATATGTGATGGAGAATGGGTGGTGGGAGTATGAGCTTGGAGGAGTTTTATATGAAATTTTTGAAGAAGTTTGAATAGTTGGTTGTACAAGAAATTTCTACCACTACCCCCTCAAGTTTATGTCCCTATTCCCCTTTCTCAAGGCTCTTGAAGAAGAGCCTTTGTGCTATGTCATTGTGTTGTAAATAGCTTGTATATGTGACTATTTGTGTAGAGTTTTTGGTGTAAATATCGCTGGAAATATTCTTGTAGTTACTATGTTATTTTTGTCTATTTTAAAATTTATTTGTTGAGTGTATACCTTGTCACCCTTGGGTTTCCCCTAGCTTGGGGCTAGGCAGCTTTATCCCTATGGTTGGGAGGTGATCTCCCACTAGTTATGGAGAATTTTTTTGTTGTTGTGTGTACAAAAATTTAGTAGATAAGAGGGTTTATTTTTGGAGATATTGTTGTTACATAAACATATTACTATCACCTCCTATACTGAAGTTGAAAATGATATGAATATAAGCTAAGTCTAAGTATAACGACAATGCAAAGGATTTTACTTTCTTGTTGCTACCTCTTACTATAGGTAAACTTCCATTGAAGAAAAAGAAGCCCAAAAAGGGAAACAAAGTAAGGGTTTTATAGAAAATATCTATGTAGAGTTTAATTGTTTACCCTATCAAAGGAGAATTTTGTAGTGTTTATTATTGATAGATATTCTAGATGTATTATTGTATATGGATTTCTTAGAATTTTGGTATTGAAATCAGACTAAAGTACACATCTCTAATTAAAAATTTCCTTCAAATTGTAAGGTAGCTCCTGCAAGCATATAAGAGAACTAAGTTAGTATGTTTATGTTGTTCAACAATATCTATGAATGTGTATTTAAAACAAAGAAATAGAGAAACTATGTTTACTTGTAATCCTGTATTACTATTAAGAAAAAAGGGATAAAAAGAATGGTGACTCTAGATTTTATAAAAAATTGTGACGCTATTATAAAATAATTTACCTTACAATGTTTCATTTAATATTATTCTTTTCTTTCTGATAGGTAGTAGACTAATGCATATAAGATGAAAATATGAATACAATATTCATTTCCTGGTCATATATGCACATGAAAATTGATAGAGTATTTTACCCTTTTGGTTTAGGATCATTTCATGAACAAAATGTATCATCAACCATTACCTACATTAAGCATTATAGAGGAATAGACATTGTGGCAATTAAACCATTCTAGTTGCATCATTTACAACCTTGATAATAAACATACAATAGAAAACAAAGCACAACATATTTCGTTCTGTTACTTATTTCTCATTAAATAAAATAAGGGTTATTAATTTCAAGAAATAGAGAAAACTAAGAAGGATTCTAGAGCACAAAAAAAATAGTAATAATAAGGAAAAAGGTAATAGTTGGAAAAATGAATATTGAACAAGTTAATGGTTCTATTAGAAATTTTAAAATATACATACACAAAAAAAGAGAATAAAATAAACAAGAAAATGCAATAGACCTTTTTAGATCACCTCCTATAGTGATAGTGTATACAATCATCCATACCACCTAAACATTATAGAAAAATTTAGAATAGAAAAAAAAAAAAACAAACAAACAACACAAAATGATGTAGAATAAAATACAGTAATAATAAACTCTTCTCAAAAAAAATAAAGGGAAGAAACATTAAAAAATAAATTTTGAAAGGGTGCAACCCTTATGAAAGGGGTTTTCTCCTTGCATAGGATCCACAGATCCATGTAGGAATCCATGGCCCTATTTAAGGGGGTTTTCCCCTCCCCCCTCTTAAACTTGCATAGTTCCTTTCGAAATGAATGCAAATAGTTTGGCCCCCTCCACTTTCAAATTGCATTACTTTCTCATTACAAATCAATATAGTGCCTAGTAAGGTTAAAATCTCTCTATCTCTCACCTCCAACAACTCCATGGATTTCCCTATTTCCTAAATAAACAAATAGAAACAAAAAGAATTGGTTTTCCTTTGGTAGAGCACCCAACAAAGAGAAAATAAATAAAATAAGATTGAGTAAATGGATCACCTGAAATTTTAGGTAGGAGATTATTTCATTAGACTTTTACATGTCCCTTTATATTTCCACATAAGCCTTTTGGGGCATATTTGGAACACACTTTCAAAATGGATGTAAAAGAAAGTTTATATTGCAATTTAATCAATTTGTGAATTATCATGTAAGTGGGGTAAAGTGATTAAAGAAGAACCTCTAATGATTCTACATGGTTTTTTGGCATTACTTGTAATTATCAAGTATTGTAAATGTTATACATTGTATTGTTACAAAAACCAATAATGTTAATAGCATTTGACTAAATAGTGATGCTAAATTTAGATTTAACATTAGAATTGGAAATTAAATACTAATATTAATATTTAATAAATAGTGTTATAAAAGTTAAAATCTAATTTAGATATTGAAATGATATCTATATTAATGGTTAATCAAATAGTGATATTAAATTTAATGTCAACACTAAAAAATAATTTGTTGATGGGTGTTTTTGCACTTTCTCAAAACAGGCAACACACAAGTATGGTACCTCTCTTGAAAGGTAATTTTTGCATCTAAGTTTTAGAAATCACCCCAAGGTATCTAGGGTGTCAAGTCATGATAATTCTTGGAATAATTCAGTTGGTTGATGTGATTTGTTGGTAATCACAAGGATTCCTTTATGGTTTAAAAATCATGGGAAGTTGGATCTGCAAGTGGAGTTTCAAAGTGTTGGAAGTGAATGAACAATGGTTGTCCACTCAAAAAAACAAACTAAAACTCACCTCAATCACCAAGTTTGACATTGTGATGGTGCTTGATATCCTACTCTAACAAAGAACTAAAATAAATAGCAAAAGAGGAAAGGGTTAAGAGAGGCTATTCTAAATCTAAGCTATGAATGAATAGTAACAATGGAGGATGCTACACTAGATAGACTTCCACAAAATTGAGTTTTGCTTGACCAAGAGAAACCTACAGCTACAAAAAACTAGTGCAATCTCCTAAGGTAAACAAATTTTCAAATTGTGCATTCACCTCATAAACATACAATTGAACTAAATTGTAGCATATGCGTTAGCTTAGACTAGCTTTACAAAGTGATTCATCATCAATAAACCACAAAAAGCATGAGTTGGAAGTGCATCTAGTAATATAAAAACAACCACCATTAAAGACATTCAAGAAACTAAAAAGATAAAAATAACATGGAGGTTGAATCATGCATGCAAAATGAGCAAGCTCAAATAAAAAACCCATAAAACCATGAAATGATTCCTTCTATTGCTGAAAAATTCATCTTACAAGAATTCACCACTTGATCTGGGACAAGGAATAGCTTTATAGACTTCATGAACTAGGTTGCCATCCTCATATAGTGTCTCATTCACACTTCCTTATCATCATTGCAATTGGCCCAAAATTCCTCAACATGGGGTCGATGGGCATATTGTCTTCCGATCCACTTCTTCAATTTTCCATATGGTTCCATCCTCCCTTGGTCTCTATGAGGGTCCAAGTTATACTCTACCAACTCCCTATCAGAGTACTCTACACATTGAGCAGTGGGGTAGGAATACATTCCTTTCCCAAAGGTCAGGGGATATGGGATCCCAACTCGGTGCTTATCACTCAATAGTGTGTAGGCATTCTGTAGCTGCCTGGATACTTCTAGCAAGATTATGCAGTCATTCAGATAGGGAGGCAGCTGATAAGGCCTGTCTGAGAATCCTTCTGATCTAATGTATGTGAATTTTGGGAATTGTATAAACAAGTACCCAAACTATCAGATGAAGGCCTTTGTTTTGTGTGACACCCTTCTCTCAAAGTCTCCTCCAAGGAGTCTGATGATATGTGCGATGAAGGTATCATTTACCCTCTGATATTATCTCTTGAAGTTTCTATACTGCAACTAAGGATAGCAATCATGGACCTTAAGGTCTCCTTTCTTGGTTCTCAAGGTGCCCGTACTAAAGAGTCCTTTGTATGGTAATTTCTCCACCAAATATGAAGTCATGTGAAATTAGGAGGTTTTCTTGATGGCCATGAGTTGATTTTGCAAATTATCATTGATCACAATGGAATTTGGCCTACCCTTGAATGATCTCCTCAATAAAATAGAACATCCACTCTTTAAAGAATAAGGTAGTTGGTAAGCCTATTACCCTGCTCAATAGGGTGACCAAATCATGGTACTCCTTGAAGAAGTCACTTCTGAATAGCTCCTGAGGTACTTTGGAGGCACTACCCCTATTGTCCTTCAACTAGTGTTGGTTGATTATCCTTTTACACCCTAGAGGGTTCTATTTCCACATGTTCTCAATATATTCTTTTGTCACTTCCTCTATTGTGTCAAATGTGGGGATGTGGAATACGTGGCTAATAGATCTAGTAGACAAGTCTGCCAACACCCTTCCATCATGATCAATAATCTTCCTTTTGTTGTGGTAGGCTTCTCAATAAGCCATGACTAGTTTTGGGGCAATTAGCATGGAAGGAAAGTTGACCACCTTGGTGAGGCCACTTGCCTTGATCATTCATGCATTTTTTGTTCTAGGGTTAACCATTACCCTTTACCAAAACTCATCTATATCCACGTGTCCCAGATTTGTGTCTAACACTAAATTCCAAGTAGAAGAGAGCTTGGAGGTACACTCCACTCCATGAAATTGGTACTTCATCTGATCTTTCTCTTATTTTCCTCTCATCGCACATGCAGGATTCTTTCCTTTATCATCTTTCTTGATAGACTTTCACAATGGACCCATAGTAGGTTCCATAAATCTTGTATACAAAGATCTAGTAAGTGCCTTTATACACAAATCATGGAAAGCGTTAGACTATCGTAGAAAATGAGGGTTAAATCAAATAATTCATCATCAGGAGATCATAAAATTTATCAATACCCATCATTTAAGGCTCTTTTGGATAATATACAACCATGTGGGTCTAGGGATGTAGGTTTCCCTAGGCCAAAATCCATTAGGAGGGACTAGGAGTATGACAATGTCGATGCCATAGAGACCCACAGGCGGTTGCCCATAGCAAGAATTCCACATTGTGAGCTTAGGAATCAAAGTTTCCATGATGCATTTTAGCACATGCAGAAATCGGTGTAGAATATTTGAATTAACTTGATTAAGCTTTGAGGAATTTGCAGGTCTGAGGCATGCAGATCTTGGAGGACTAAAAGGTGTTTGGATACTTCACACTTAAGTAATGACATTCAAGGGATGGTTACCTACAGGTAGAAGTCTGTGTTGTAGAACCCATGGGCACCTTGGACGTCATGCATCATGTTTGAAAGCTTAGCTATTTTGGAAGATCTAGAAGAGATCCATTGGGCCACTATCGTATGTTTTCCATTAGAGGGTGCTTTGGAGGGACAACGGTTCATAGGAGGTGATCTGCATAAGCGGACCCACAATGAGATCACAGGCCATGTTCATGAGTTAGCACTCTTCAAGAGTCTGTGAAGGAAACGTCCCCTGCAGAACCCACCATGCAGGAGACCATGGGTGCATGGACATTAGGATGTGGCTGCAGGGAAGCAACCACCCACATGAGGCCACCCGCAAGTTGTTTTACCTAGTTTTTTTTTAGAGGACCTGGGACAATGATTAAGAGGACAAAGTTTGCATTGTGGGCAGATGGGATGGTTACACCACTAAGAAATGGTGGAGGGACGATGGTGAGCCACACACAATGGCCCACAAGTAACAACCTACAAGCCTTTTGAACTTGGAAATATTTTGGGTGATCAAAAGAAAACGTGATGGTAGGGCCCATGATGCGGAATGCAACATGGATGATGTCATCAACTAATAGTGAAGGGAAGGCGGTAGTCCACAAGTGGACACCCACATGGCCACTCCCACATGGGGGTGAAGACTTAACCATTTTTTAAGGTTTCTCAGTTTGACGAGGGCGATAGTGGCAAGGGTGCAGGTTGCAAAGGTGTTCTATCCAGGCAAAGAATGGTGAAGGGAATGCTTGGTGTCATAGGATGATTAGGGCACATTTTGAGCAATTTTAATGAAGTTCCCAAAGTTTCAGGAGTGGATTTTATGTGGAACTGACTGCTGCGACAATTGTTGGGAGATTTAAAAGTTTCTTTGAGAGACTTTTACCATTAATTAGTAAACCCTAGCATTAGAAAAGACCCAATTTAGGCTTTCAGGGAGTTCACATACCTAGTGACAACCTTGATCTCGATTGGACTTGACATTATGCGGGCATGGGGTCTTCGTTCTCCATCTCTCTCCTTTGAAATTCAAATTAGGTCATTGAAAATGACAAGTCAGGGTGCATATTCATAGCAAAAATCACATTTATGACCTACAGTAAATGAAGAGTACGATAGAAGGCACGGTAGATGGACCTATGGAGACACAAACCGGTGTAGTCATTGGATGGCAGGGAGAAATGCAGGAGGATGTATGATACTGGCCATTAGTTGAGTGGTGAAGGGACATCAGTAGTCCATAATAGTAAACTTGCAAATGCATGTCTATGGAGCTCCACGGATGTTGGGGAAAAGGAATAAGGGGAGTGCACACAAGAATCTCCACAAAAGCCAAAGACTTAGGGAATTTTGGGGTGGTGAATTTTGTTCAATGAGGAATCGATGATTTTAAGGCATGTGACCAATTTGGGCTCAAAATTAGGGGCACGTAAAATGAGGAAAAGGAAAAAATAACCTGACAATAGTGAGAAGGAAAGAGGGGGTCTTCAGTCCAAATGGGGCATGTGTGCTATAGGCACAAAAAATGGTGACTCTATTGGGAGAACGCTCTTGAGCATTCTAAGGTTAAGGATTCATCCAAAACCTAGAATATTTGGTTTCATAGACCAGGAGCTGGTTTCCATAAGAAAACTAGAACTTAAGAAGGATGAAATCCTTGGTTGAATATAATTATAGAGATAACCCAAAAGTGTATGCAGTGAGTTCATTCCCTTTGCTAGAGACCATAATGAACAACTATCAAACAGCTAAGGCAAGCTACGTAAGTTGTCTAACCCCAAAATTAACATGTGCATTGCTTTGCTACTAGTCAAGCGTCCATAGCCTCAACAGAGTTGTCGTTGTGACCCCACGAACATTGCTTTATTTTCATTTGGGAATCCATGGCCTCGATAGAGTTTTTCGCACACCCACACAGTTGATTATTTCAACATTTTATTTTCTCCTTTCTTTTGATATTTTCTTTGATACTCTTTTCTTCTTGCTCAACTGTATAAGCACTGAAGCTTATAGTGGGTTTGGAATCATAGTGGTCACTCAAGTAGACTTAATATTTTCCACTTGTCGAAACCTCATAACGACTATCATATAGCTCATCAAAAATATTTAAGATGTTTTTTCATGTGTAATCTGAGATAGATGTGAGGGGATTCAAATAAGGGTTATGTCTTAGATCAA
>CM021110.1:379069367-379283853 GCA_007115665.2 Sequoiadendron giganteum
TCTGTAAAGGTTCCTTTGAACTTGGGATCCTTTTGTTATTTTTCCTTTTATAATTTGTCAAAGGCCAACCACTTTATTTTCCTCTCCTCATCTTTCTTTAGAGTAAATTCATTTCTAATTATATCTTTTGGATAATAAAAAATATCCCAAAAATTTTCCCTCTTGATTCCCACCTTTAATACAAAAATGAAACCCTTAGGATCATGGTTCTTGGCTCTGCAATTCAACTTCAATGGAATAATCATTTCAAGGATGTTTTTCCACCACTCTCTACTCATAACAAAATTTGAAAAATATTTTATATTAAGGTAAAAGATACCCCTTCTTCTAATTTTCCAAATTTTCATCCTCAACCTTTCCCAACTACCACATAATCTCAAGAAAACCAACCCACAATGGCACATATCTTGGAAACACGTGTGGAGTTACATTTGTCCCATATACCCTAAGAATGGAAAAATCCTCATGCATAACGACATCTCCCTAGTTGTGGTCTATACCCAATTTAGGCCTCCTTTCCTTAGACCATAAGAAATCATGTAATTCTTTGGGAATTATTGGTACCTCTTTTCACAAATAGCTCTTTAAATTTTCTAAAAACAAGTTTGTAAATGCTACAAAACTTGATGTTTGACAATGTTTATCTAGTAAATGGGCTCACATCTAGACAAGAAGAGTTTATCCATTTTCAACTTTAAATTTAAGTTATATCCTTGGGCCCAACTCTTTACATCCACATGCCAAAAACATGTGGCATGGAAAATAATACCACCATAACCTTACACCACCCTTCCTTTCCTTAATAGCCAACAGTGCCTTATGCATTAAATCTGAAAAATATGTAGAAAAATAATACTCCTCATTAACTAACATATTTTTTATGTTAGCAGCCATGAAAATGAAAGATATGGGTATCCTTTGAGGAGGTTCAAGCCTGATGACCTAGCACAAAGTGTGATAAGTTTTGAAAAAATAAATTCAAAAGAATCTACTTTGAAGGGCTCCTTATTATGAGGTATGAGCCTCATTATACTCCTACCCTTCCCCTTCCTCATGAAGCTAGGTAATATTGTTACTCTATATGTACTTTTTTTCTTTTCATACTCATTCCATAGTGCTTTTAGGTTTATTTTTTTGGTTGTATTAGAGTTTAGTATGAAAATCCCTACAATCCCTTCTTGGGTAAAATTCACCATTTCTACCCTAGCATGTTTCCTAACAGCCCAATCATTTAAGTCATAATTTATATCTATAGCCTTC
Source organism: Sequoiadendron giganteum (assembly GCA_007115665.2). Taxonomy (NCBI): domain Eukaryota; kingdom Viridiplantae; phylum Streptophyta; class Pinopsida; order Cupressales; family Cupressaceae; genus Sequoiadendron; species Sequoiadendron giganteum. The sequence goes on from CM021110.1 coordinate 379,070,628, forward strand.
ACTAGGTCTACATCCAAGTATACATTTGGAACTACCAAATTTTCTAGGTCTAAGTTTCATCTATTGTAGCTTGAAATGTTGGAATTTTGTTTCCCATACCAATACCTGAATAGTTCCCATCTGGTAACTATTCATGGCCAAATTGACAAAGAAACATGTAAGAAAGATGTAATCAGCCTACTTCTCTTGAAAAAGATAAACAATTGTTAAATCAATCACCTTCCAAGGTCCTTGATGTTGGATCACAACGTTGTTGTCTCACTGAGTGGTCAATGGGGCTATAATGTTCAAGGGGCCTGCTGGTAAACAAGTACAAACTTGATAGTATAAAATAACTTAATGTTGGGGGGGTTTAAATAAATAGAAAAATATTGATCAAGGCTTTGGAACAAAAAAACCTAAACACAGGTTTCTTTAATTCAGACATGCAAATTCTAACAATGAGCGCCTTCCTAATCAACCAAACTATAGAAAAAAACAATTTATGAAATAATTCATACCATTGCATCCATTCACAGTGAAAATTTAAATCATTCAACCATTCAGCATCACTTTTTTTTTACTTTTCAAGAATAAATATCACCAGCTCATTACCAAAATTGACAAATCGACAAATATTAAGAAAAAACATTCCCAAATAATGTAATAAAATGGCTTCAATTTCAGAATCTTCTATTATTTTCCATAAAATAAGAAACATTTATGTGTAGAAAGAACTAGCATATGAATAACAATTGTTTATCAACACCATCATTGAGTGAAAACAACTTCTTCAAATAAAAATACTTCTATTAAAATTGTAAAAAGTAATTGTATTTTGCATGAAAGCTATACAATAATAATAAAAGCTAAAATTCTAGTCTCTAGGGAGCTATTCATACTTCAATTATATGACCTTTACAATGAGGAGATAATTCCATATTATAGAAAAAATTAACATCAATCTCTCCTATCAAAAATCAAGATCCATAATTCGTGGCCCAAATCCACAATTATAGGGATGCCTAATAAAATCCTAGTGTTTGTCTACGCTAAAAAATGTAAGTGCTAAAAAAAGTGCCACATGCTCCTTCAATCAAAAATTAACTGCAAATTCTAATTCTATCCTCTTCTAGCCAGTGTGATTAATCTCTGACTTACCAAAACTGATTTGAAGTTGCCCATCTGCTCCAAAATTGTCATAATAGTGTTGCTGCTCAAAAAGAAAGGTAGCTAAAATATTTCTTTTCATTTATCACCATCATGATGATATTCATCATAATTCTAAAAAATCCATTTTAGTGCATTATCATCAGGTCCATCGACCCAATCAACTTTAAACTTTGACTCCTCAAACCTCTTCTTCACTGCAACGATTACTTCCCTCAACTGACCAATGTCTATAGTTGCCCACTTCATGTCACATCTAATATCTAGAAATTTATCCGTTAGAGTCGATTCAAAAGTGTCTCCATCTTTTGTCAATTTTTCAAGTCTCTCCTCCCAAGCATCTTTTATTTCCCCTAATGATTTGATACTTTGATTAGGAGGTAGAGTCTTATCCATGAGCTTTGCAACAATATTTTCAAATATACCTACATTTTCCCATATCTCGTGAATAAATTTAAGCATATCTATGGTTTTTTCAATGATATTATGTGTTTTGAAAACAAATACATTAATAGACTTAGAAATATATTCAGGACTCTCATCACCAAAAATCTATGATTTGACCAATTCATCATCTGTCATCTTTTTTATCACTTTCAACTTTCCCAAATAATGTTTGAGCCTCTCTTCTTCTTCCCACAATTTCCTTATAGATTCTTCTATCATTTTAACCAAGGTCAGGCCTACATGATAATATTTAAAACCTTCATCTAAGTGCTTATCTATTTCAAACTTGAAAACATTAAACCAATTGTCAAACTAGGTAGCCTTCTTCTTCATTTTAGTCAAGTATTCTATTTCTTTCTTGCTCATTAAAATAGGAGCTTCTAAACTTGTTGAGGGATCTGATGTAGAAGTAGTTAACTCCTTCAAGAAAATATTCACCTATCCCAGCTGAGCCTTAAGTTCATCCTTGCCTTTCTTATCTTTCATTAACCTAGATTTTGTGGTGGTGGCGACAATATCAATCAAGTTCATTTTCTGATTTCAGGTATGCTTCCCCAGATTGATAGTGCTTATTTGATAGTCCTCCGCCTACAATTCTTTGTCATCTTTATCAAGAATAGGGGTGGTAATATCATCTATTATATCCCCTTCATCAGTTAATTTTGTAGACTGGATAGCATGGAATTTATTTTTGGGCTTTGCCTTCTCAATTTCCTTTACCATGTCATCCCATACTATAGGTTGGAGCTGAATTTGTTGTCTCTTCTCCAAATTCAACTTGATCCAAGAAGGAGTAGCTGGTTGAGCAGTTACTTGTTGAGTACTAGGCAGTGCTGAAGATGGAGGTGTAGAAGTAGTTATTACAATGGTGTGTTAGGAAGAATATTTTTGTTGGTCCTCTTGTTCTTTTAGCAACCTTTATTGTTCCATCCTTTCATTTTAAAGCTTAATCTCTTCTATTTTTTTCATTTCCTCTTCCCTCTTAGTAGCCTCCTCTTCAACTCTCAATCTCTACAATTCCAATTCCTTGGCCTTTTGTTCTTCCAAAGCTGCCTTTTCTAATTCAATCTTTTTTAGTGCCTCAATTGCTTCTCTTTATCTAGTTATTTCATCTTTTCTTTCTTTCTCTTCCAAAGCAACTAACTCTTCCATTTTATTTCTCTATTCTTCTTCTTCTTGTTGTTGTTCAGCTAATTTCTCGACAGCTAACCTTTGCGAACTTTCTAGGAATTCCTCCTATTCCTTTTCCGTTAAAACCTTTCTCAACTCTAAATGTTCACTATATAGAATTTCAACTTCAAACCCGGTTCCTTCTTCACATGGGTCATCCTCAACCTTCCTCAAAAACTCCTCCCTCTTGAGATGGAGTTCTTTTGGAGCTTAAAGGGAGAGGTGATTCTTTTACATCAATTATTGGAGCCCTCTCCTTCTCAATAGTTGATGTTTTTGATGTTGATGGTATGGTAACAAGGGTCTCTTCAGGAATTTGTTCTCCTGGGTATACCATGGCCAAAGGTGTGGCACCGAAACCTGAATAAACTCTCGTAACATCCACCTGATAAGTTACTTTAGCATTATTCAAGGAATCATCAATTTCTTACAATGAAATCTCTAAAGCTACTAAGGCGGCATCTTTTGTGGTTGCCTTTGTTGCTAAAACTCTATTCTTTAATATTTTGTATTCTTGTTTTATTTTTGCAAAGGAAACAGGTTCACTATTGGAGCCTCTCTTCTAGGAAACTTGCACTCATGGTTACTTGAGGCGAAGGTTAAGTCATTTCTGGCTTCTTTCCACAATGGCTTGTGTCCTTGGCTGAATATTGGTTACCTCCTTCACCATCCAATCAATGGGATCCAATTCCTTTGTGGCTACTTCATCCATTTCATAACAAGGATCCAAATTGATCCCATCATCAGTGACATCATCTGGAATGTGCAATAAATTCAAAATCCTTAATCTGGGGAATTTTTAACCTTTCATACCGCCTCTATCTTACCTCAAATTCATCTTACAAATTGGCCCAAAAATCCTCTAGTAGTGGCCTATGAAGAGGAAACTGTGAAGCATAAAGACCATAAATCTTCTTCTTAGGATCAAAGTTATTCCTTGAAGTGTGGTGTCTGAAGTTCAAGGCTTGGAATTCTTCTATTGTTGTCTTGGCCACTATGGAAGAATTACAAGAATAAAATCCCAACTCCATGGAGAAATAATGGAAAATAGTTTTGTGTTGTACAAAAAAAATTGCATTTACTTGAGCTGCTTGATGGGGAAATTCCAAAAGGACCCACCTATCATTGTAGCACCTTGGCAATTTGAATGGGTGATCTTCAAACCTAAACAATCTGATATAGGTAGACTTGGGTTATTGGACAAACCAATAACCCCAAGGTTCAATGAATTTCATCACCTCTCAAGATAGTCTGAAACCAACATCACCTACTAGTTGATTAATAACCACATACAAAAATGTATCATTAACCATTTTGAAATGATTTATTGCTTCTTTAAGCTCTAATTGGTCATAATATTCCCATACTTTCTTCTTATCTGGCCCACTATACATAGGCCCTATAGTAGTCAACCCTGGGAACTGACCCATCCTTGCAGCACAATAAATGACATATGAAGTCATATAAAATGTCTTGGTTTCAGCCCCTTTTAACAATTGGTTGTGAATATTATTTGAAATAATTTTTGCCCAATCTAGATGTTGTTTTCCATCAAGAACATGTTGGATAAAAGGAAACATCCAATTTTCAAAGCTACTACAATCCTTCTTCCCAAACACCCATGATGACAATGAGACTATGTCACCAACCTCACTTGAGAATTTAGACCTCTTAAACTTAGGTGGAAATTTCATCACTAACTTCTGCTATACATTTTTAACCACCTCTTATTCATTAGTGCTTTATTTTGTTCCTCATCATGTGTGCAACATGCAAGTGCTTCATATTCTAACATAATCTTGGCGTTAGGATAAGGAGAGGGATCAAAGATCATCCTAATCATTGCAGGAGTTAAGTCAATAATTACATTTCCTTCTGCATCAATATACTTCCTTTGAGTTGGTTTGTAGGTTTGTGAAACAGTTAGGATGAACTCAGGGCATTGTATAGAGATGGGGAATAAGGGTACATGTGCTAATCTAGAGTTAGAAATCATTTTAGCTCTTGGGGTAGCATTTGGTGAGAATCAAACCCAATCTCATAGTGTATTCAAAAATTTGGATTAGGTTATCATTCAAAACCAAACCCACACTAATAAATAAGTGTGTATCAACTCCCAAGTTTTGATCTTGATATGATATCGGGAATTAGGATCAGGTCTTTATTATGAACCAAAATCATTGGGTAAATGAATGAGTGTAAGTCATGTTCCAAGTTCTGATCCTGACATAGTGTTAGAGTTCAAGATCAAGTAGTGATTCAAGACCAGTCTAGTTGAAAAATAGACATGATTGGGTAATGTTCTGAGTCTCGAACCCGATGTAATGTTAGGGATCGGGATTGAGTTCTGAACAGGTCAATATACATATCAAAATTTGAAAATGCTTAGTGTTGGTCTAATTTCTGATCCCAAAAGTAATGTAGGGATTAGAATTAGGACATGGAGTAATACATATCAAGAAACCTTTTGACACTTTATGTTAGCGACCCAAAACTCAATTCCCGATGAAACATTAGAAATCAAAATTAAACAAGTAAATGGAAACAATGGTAAAACCTTAAGCATAGTTTCTACTCCCAATCCTGAAAAACACACGGTAATCAGATTTCTCACAACACAAATGAACAAAGACAACAATCAATGTAACAATATCAAGAAATCATGCATTCGTCATCGGGCTATCTACAAGACCAAGACTCTTGATTTTTGAAATGATCAAAACTTCAAATTCAAACAAATTCAACATGGTTTGACTCAGTGGTATGGCCAAAACCCTAGAACACTAGGGCATGATGGGAAATGAAGCCCATTGATCAAAACACACCCAAAAATAGACAAATAGGAAAATGACCCAAACACACCCAAAAGACATGAAATCAAACAAAATGAGGGAATGGGAGGACACAAAAGGAAAAAAAGAACAAGAAAATAAGAAGCAAAAAGAGAAGGAAAATGAGAAACAAGAGAAAAGGAAGCACGAAAAAATGAAGAACGAAAGGAAACACAAAGAAAAACACCCCTACCTCCAAACACAACAATAATTCTAGTAGCACAATGATGAATTGAAGTGCTTCCTCGAAATCCTATCTCACAACATCACTCTTGCATTCTTCATCAAAATAGTTCAAGGTAGAATGAACAAAAATTGAAGTGCGGCGGAATAAAAAACCCGTTCACACGTGTGAACAGTTAAACATTAAATGTAGGCAATCGGGCCTCAGGATCGGGTGATTGTCATAAATGCGGGGTCATGAGAAGGAAGACAAGTGGGGGTTGGGTTCAGGATGAGAATGATACTATTCCTGCAAAAGGTGCAAAGTTTGGTCAATGGTCCAACATCTGAAGCCTAAAAAATGAACAAGACAAAATGGGGCTCGGGGTCGGGATAGGGGATGAAACCAGAACTCTGAAAAGTTCTGATGTCAATCATGATGTGAAGTCTAATCCCAAAACACGTAAAAGAGTCAAAAGTCAGGATTGGGTCAAAAACATAGACAAGAAAATTTTAAGTTCCTTTTTAAGGTTCCAATCCAAAACCCGACTCTAACACAAGAAAAATAAACAAGAGAAGAAAATAGAGGTCAGGATTAGGTCTTCACCAAAGGCCTACATCTTGAAGGGTGTAAGGAAATGCCTTGATAACTAAACCCAAAAAATAAACACAAAGACTTAGGAGAAAAGGAACAACTCCTAAGTCTCAAACAAGAACAACAAGAATAAAAGAAACAAAAGGGGGGACCCATTCTGACTAGAACAAAATGGGGAGGTTATGCAAGGCATAAAAATTGGTGACTCAAGTGGGAAAACAGTTTACCCATTTTCAAGATACTGAAGAATTCAGTTACCCAAAACCTTTGGTTTATGAATATTTTAACTCAAGCATGATTAGTCACAATAAACAAGGTTGATTTGGAATCTCAAATGTAAATCAACAAAAACAACTTTGAATCTGAGTGTGTGCATGTATGGTGCATCCTTTTCCATAAAGACCCTACCTATCATTGAGCAACTATATTAAGGATTGAAGTTACGTTATTTGATTCCTTTTAACTATCATGCAATGAAATCTTGGGCATTGCTCCACTGCCAGCCAGGTGTCCATAGCCTCGATGGAGATACCTCTATTAATCTCAAAGCATTGCTCTACTTCTAGCTAGGCATCCATAGCTCTAGTAGAGATACTTGAATTACCCTTATTATATTGAGTTTTCCATTTTTCAACTTCTCTTTCTTTCTTTTCTTATCTTATTGGTTGTATTGGAGCAACCATTTTATCATCTTTTCTCAATACTAAGATATAGCAATTTGAACAGTGTGTTGAGAGCTATGGTGGACCTCATCATAGTGTTGGGACTCATATTTTTCACCTAAACTATGAATAGAATCACCCTAAGAAACATAGGCCTTTATTTAGTCATATGATTCTATCTAGTTAATGATAGATTCAACCATGGCTTATGAGATTACTTACAATATACATGTTTGTTACTAACCTTTCGAACTATCATTGGAATATCAATAAAGCACAAGTTTCAACAAAATGAAAGAAAAAACCCAGCAAACATGCCTGAAAATACCTAAATCAATTTCTCAATCATAATACCCTTAGTATGCCTTGAAAAATTACCCATTATTTTGAAATGAAGAGAAAATTAAATTCCCCAACAACAACAAAAGTAAAACAACAAAACCATGAAGAGAAAGGAAAGCACAAACAAAATAAATAAACAAACAAACAAGAAAAAATAAAAGAGAAAGAAACTAATTACATATATATACAATCAGATGGAAGATCATGCCATGATGGACCGAAATAGTGTTTGAGAAATTTTCCATTAACTAGCAATGGAATAGGTTCTCTTGTCAAAGTACTTAATCGAAAGGAATTCTCACCCAAGATTTCAGTGATCTGATATGGACCCAACCAAAGTTGGTCAAAATTTTGGTGATCACCTGTCCTTTCTCTAGCTTTGTCCCATAATAGTACAAGGTATGATATTCTAAAATATTTGATTTTGGCTCTTTTGTCAAACCAGCGTTTGACAACATCCTGGTGTTTAGAAAACAACTGCAAAGAAGCATCTCTTTGTTCTTCCAAATTAAATAAACTAGTCAATCAAACCTCTATCCTATCATCATTAGAGTAAAACTCTTGCATGAATCGAAGAATGGATATCTACAGATAGATATGAAAGACTGGGTCTTGGATGTAGACTAACTTAAATGGTGAGTTTCCTAAGGCGGATTTAATTCTAGTCCAATCGGCCCATAAGGAAAATCTCAACTATGTATTCCAATCCCTTGGATTACTTTCTAATAACTTCTTAATTACCTCCAAAAAAATCTTATTGGTAGAATCTGCAACCCCATTCCCTTGTGGATAGTAATTAGAGGAATACTTTAAAAGAACTTTGAATTCAAATGTCCACTGAATGAATTGAGTAGAAGCGAAGGTGGGGTCATTCTCACATACCAAAGCACATAGTACCCCAAACCTGGTAATAATATGCACATTCAGGAACTTGATCACGACATCAGTGGTATAGTTTTTGCAAGCTTGTGCCTCAGTCCAGTGCGTGCAATAATCCATTGTAGTCAAAATGAACTTGTGACCTTCATAAGAATTTGAATTAATTACCCTGACAAAATCTAATGCCCATTGGGTGAATGGTCTCAACTCGTAGATAGTTTGTAGGGGCATCATTGGGTTGCTCCCTCTTGATGCTGATGTTTGACATGTAAGACATGTCCTATCATGTTGATGATCATCTTGAAACACATGAGGCCAATAATATCCTGATCTTAAAATCTAGTGTGCCAAGGTATCAACTAAACCATGTTTAGTACCATATCTACCATGAAACTTTGCAATGGTGTGCTTTACCTGCTGCTATTCTCAACAAAGTAAATAGATACCCTCAAAATTCTTCATGTATAAGGTCCTACCTTTGATCATGTAGTCAACACTTTTCAGTCTCAATTCTCTTTTCTATATAGCATTCATTCCATCAGGACACTTAATATTCAACAATAATAAAATCAAGTCTTCATACCAAGGGTCACTCAAGAATTATTGCATTGTGTAGAGCTAGCATGTAATGTTCGGATCCACATCTGCTATGACCTTGGAAAGGCCTTATCCTCATACCAGTTTCATCAGATGTATCTCAAGGTAGAACTCATATAGAATTTTCATCCATTTCCCCCTTATTTCTCCCAATTCACTCTACATTAGAAGAGACTTCACTGCAGGATCAAGAACCATGGCAGCGATCTGACTACAGAGAATATAGTTCTAAAACTTCTTAACGGCTCATACCAATGCAAAGGCTTTCTTTTCCAAAGGTGGATATCTAACTTCAAATTTTTTGAATGGAGAGCTCATGAAAGCTATAGGTCATTCATCTCCCTCACCTTTTCATCGTGTCAAGACAACAACACATAAATGATTAGATGTGAAAGAATAAATATAAAAAGGCAGTGAATAATCGAGACTAGTTAGAATAGGTACCTCTTTGATAGACTATTTGATTTGCATGAAGTTAGACTTAGCCTTGTTACTCCATTTGATCTTTGCATCCTTCTTCATCATTTCATTAAGGAGTTTGACGATCTCTGCAAACCCTGTTATAAATTTCTTTACAAAATTTATCTTCCCAAAGAAAGATCTCATTTTCTTTGTACTTCCTTCCATGGTCAACTTCAAAATGGATTCTACTCGATCAGGGTCAATTGATATTCCTCTCTCTGATATTATGTGACCCAAGAGTTTCCCTTATAAAACTCTAAATACACACCTCTTTGGATTGAGGGATATGCCATAATGTATACATTTAGCTAGTACCTTTGAAAAATCTATAGGGTGGTCTTCCTTGTTCTTTGAAAACATGGTGAGATCATCCATGTAAATGATAATATATTTACCTACTAGATCTTTGAATTCCACGTCCATTGCATGCTGAAAAGTGTCTCTAGTGTTAATAAGGCCAAACATAATCCTCCTATAGGAAAATGTCCCCCACTTGGTAGTGAAGGAAGTTTTAATCCTATCTTCATGGTTAACTATCACCTTATTATATCTTGAATATCCATCCATGAACGACATCATCTGTGAACCATTGACTATTTGTAGCACCTCATCAAGAGAAGGGAATGGGTAGTTTTCCTTTTTTGGAAGCTTTATTCAGATTTCTAAAGTTGACACATAATCTAATATCCCCATTCTTCTTATGGATAGGGATCAGACTAGCAACCCAAGTTGAATGCCTTACTAAAAACAATATTTTCGTTGACAATAGCTTTTGTACCTCTTTAAGAATTAGAGGTTCGACTAGAGCATTGACTCGGAACTGTTTTTGTCAGAATGGATTTGCTTCAGGTTTCAATAGGATTGTGTGCATGATCATTGAAGTTTCAAAGGTCTTCAAGTCTTCCTACCCCTAGGCGATTGTTGTGAAGTCTCTTTTCAGCACTCCCAATATTTTTTCCTTGATTTCTTTGGAACAAGTCTTACCAATAAAAATTTTCCTTTCAAGGCTTGGATCTGCTAAGTTATATGACTCATACTTTCCTCCTTCAGTATCTATAGGCAATTTTTCACAAGCCTGAGGATCAAAATCGAATATCATCTCTAATGCTACCATTCCTTTAGGAATGTTGTTGGATTTCAAGTTCATTATGCATTTTGCATCATAATCTTTTGGATCCCAATCTCCCTGATCTCGATCAGATTCATTAATGATCTAGACTATAAATACATTTGAACTTGCAAGGAAAGAAAGAATATGATGGTCATCATCAAAAACATGGAAATTTTGGATGTTATTAGGGATAGAAAGAATGGAGATTAATTCCATAGATAATATTTTTAGTTTGGAATCCTGCATGGGCTCCAAAGTACTATAGCAATAGCTAGTGCATCCGTGATCTAGTTATTTTCTCTAGGAATTAATTTGATTCCAAAATCATCAAAATCTTCTCTTAGATTCCATATCTTGTTTCTGTATGCAACCAATCTCTTCTTATGGCATGTATATTGACTACGAAATTTCTTAATAATTACCTCAAAATCTCCCATGACTGTGAGAGTTGTAATTTTCTTCTAGTGCACAAACATCAATCCCCTAGAAAGTGCTTCATATTCTGCAATGTTGTTAGTGTAGCCAAACAACAACTTGTAAGAAGAAAAATAGGTTTTCCCTTTCGGTTTTGTTAGTTCAAATCTAGCTCCACTCCCCGTTTTAGACTTGGAACCATCAAATTTAAGGGTCCAAAGTTGGTCTAGGGCTGGGATATCCTTCTTCAGGTGAGTCATGGGTGTTTTCTCACGAGAAATAAGTGGTATTTCATACTAGTTCAATACATCAGGATTGGGAGACTGTTGTAAATGGTGTTCATTAGGTACTTCACTCAAATTTAAAACTTGTGTGGGAACTATTTCTTGCACCTCACCTTGATCAACATTTCTATGGTCGGTTATCTTTCTGAGCAACCCCTTGAGAATTGGAAGGTTAGTAGGGGCAGGTGTATCAAACAACTTGTGAGATTCCTTACTATTATTTCATAAATTAGAAAATAAGACCTGAGTCTATCCCGTTTGGGGAGTGACTTCATCTTGGGTATTATTAGTCCTTGTTGGAATAATTCCATCTCTAGCCTCAAATGGGAACTAATTTGGAGATGTTTTGGGGTGGTGTTCACAAGTCTCTCCTAACTAAAATAAGTGGTTGAGAATATCTACATAGAGTTGGAATGTCAACTTAGAATGGCTCTGGTAATGGACCCTACACCATTTTTGGAGTTAAAAACTCGATAAATCAACCTCATCTCCTAAAACCAACCTATCTTGTTGTAATTTTCTGATTAAAACTTGATGGTTGATAGTGGTGATAGGATCACCGTGTTCCAAAGGCTGTGAGTAGTATGGATTAAACATTGAGAAGGTCAAAATTTCTTCTTCTCTCCTATACACCCCTATCTTAGTTTCAAAATAAGCTACTTCATTAGGATAGTCATACTCAATGATCATATACTTTAGATGTGGTTTCCATTCGATCCTATATAAGTTGTTACCCCTTTCCATGGGCGCCACATATGTGAGAAATACAAGGAGAGATAACCTCCAATACTTTTCATCAAGTATCAACTGAGCAACATGCCATATGTTCCAAGGATATAAACTACCTAAATATCCATATATGTTTGGATCTGTGGGTCTGATCCAATCTGCACATGTACATTCTTTAGTTATCCAATGACATTAACCTCAATTTTATCTAATTGTATCACTCTCTTGTGAGTCTGAACCATACTTAAACCCAATATTGTACAAATAGAGAAGAGCATGACATTACCTGAGGCTCTCGAATCTAAAAGAAAGTTGTGTAGATTCTTTTCAAAAATTCACAGGATCAACAGAAATGGGGATTCCCTGTCTTAGCTTTGTACAAGGTTGAATTCATATCAATGGTTGGATTCACCTTATTCTTTCCTTTTGACCTATATGCCTCCTCCAAATATTTTAGTACAATATTGCATTGGGCAAGGCACCACTTTAGAATGTCAAAAACTGATAGAGAGGTCCTTTGTTTCTACATTTCTGAAATGAAATCGAGCTCTATGTCATTATTCATCTGAAGCTTAGGAACAAAAGTAGAGTTACCTTTGTTTTGCAATTCAGATGGGCCTTTCGGCAGATGTGGATTATTGTCAGAATTCTAGTTCAGGGGAACCATAGTGTTGGGAGGGGTGGATGTGGTAAATGGCCCATTGTTCTGATTCTTCAGGAAATGGCCTCCCTTGGTTTGAAAATCCTGAGCAATGTAGGTATCTTCCCCTAGTTCATCCTCTCCCTCCATGATAAATTGGTATCATTCATCAATGGTTTCAAAATTCATGGTTGTACCAACTGACCCGCTACCTTTGTTAGGATTTCCTTGCAGTGATTGGGAGTCAACTTGTGCTATTTTGACAACCTTTTCCATCTTAGGTCAATTAACTTTAGAATGTGAGACAATTTCATGTAGCCTACACCAATATATCATGAAATTCAAATCCGCAACATTTGCAGTGTGCAAATTATCTTCATTACATTGGTAGTTGTGGGGAACTCCCCCATTATTTGGTCTAATATTCCACTTCCTATTATTATGTCTCTGATTGTACCCCCTATTTTGATTCTGGTAATTTTGGTTGGGGAAATTTTGACCTCAAAAATTCCTTTGTTTTTGATTGGCATTTTGATTGCAATAACTGTTTTGATTGGAAAACCCTCCCTGATTCTGATAATGGAGGTTATGGTTCTTGTTTTGAGGGGGGGTTAAGTTTGAGTTGAGCCATCTCATTGGTCACCTAAGATAAAGTCTTCTTCATAGTTTCTAACTATGTTCTCAAATGAGTGGTGCATTCACCTTCTGCAAGATTTGTGGCTAGTGAGTGAGTCATAGGGTTAGGTCCCCTAGTAAGATTATGTTGATTCTAATTTTTCTAGGAGGGATCTAAAATCCCACCATTAATCATTGGTTGCGAGGATGGGGATTGTAATTCAGCTAAAGGTCCATAGGCAGAGTGGGACATCCCTTGGACTATTGAACAATGGGGTTGGATTAGACATCAGAGGATATCCTAAGAGAGGGAAAACCCCTTTGAGGTCACCTAATTATGAACTTATATACTACTACGGTTTAATAGCAAGGTGATACACCTTGGACAGTGAATCCATTTCTATCACAAGGTATGTTCTCTATAGAAATAAGCCAATCAGTGGGTCTATGGCTTTCAAGTATGATTGATTGGAAATATTCTCAGCCACTAGATAGGGATGTTGCAGCCGCCTGTACATCCTTTGGAAACAAGTATTAAATAGCTACAATGGTTCATATGGTTCCTTCCTAATTGTGGAAAATTGGTGATACAAAATAATAGGGTCTACATAAACCTAGAATTGATTAATAAAAGCGTCTTCTAAGTTTTTCCAACTCAGGATGGATCGAGTAGGTAGGTTTAGGTACCAATTGTAGGCCATGTACCCCAATGAATAGGGGAATAACCTACATACAACATGATGATGAGCTATCTGAGATCGAGTGTAGGCATATTTGAATGTTTTTATGTGATCTTCAACACTTCATGACTCCCCATGGGCATACCTATGATAGAATTTCTTGGGATTCTTATGCATTTCATGAATGGCACTAGGAATAGTTCTCAGTGGTGTAGGATTATCTAAAATGAATGCCATAGGTGGTGTTTGATTTGGCTATGCCAATTGTGGTATGGGTGGAAATCTAGGTAGAGTGGGTGGTGGTGTTAGAGTCTTATGATTTCTCGGTCTAGTAGGTGTTTAGATTTCAACTAATGGTTTTGGGTTGGTAGCAGATCTAAGAACTCTGTCAAACCTATCTAGTGAAAAAGACCCTATTCACTCCAATTTGTTTCTCAGGGCCCTCCTTCTAGCATTAGTTCTGTTAACGGCCAAATTTACACAACATGTAATAAATATTTAATCACCCTACTTATCCTGAAAAAGATAAACAATTGTTAAATCAATCGCCTTCCAAGGTACTAGATCTAAGATCACAACATTACTATTTTGTTGAGTAGTTAATGGGGCTATAATGTTCAAGGGGCCTATTGGTAGAAAAATACAAAATGGATTATAAAATAACTTAACTTTGGGGGGGTTTAAATAAATATCAAAATATTGATCAAGGCTTTGGACCAGCAAACCATGAAAACATATTTCTTTAATTGAGACATACAAATTATAACAATGAGTGCCTTCCTAATTAACCAAATTGTAGAACAATGCAATTTATGAAATAATCCATACCATTGCATCCATTCATAGTACAAATTTAAATCATACGACCATTCAACATCACTTTTTTTTTTACTTTTCAAGAATAAATATCACCAGTTCATTACTAGAATTGACAGATCGACAAATAAATTAAGAAACATCATTCACAGATAATGCAATAAAATGGTTTCAATTTTGGAATTTTTTATTGAATTCCATCAAAATAAGAAACATTTATGCACAAAAATCACTAGCATATGAATAACCATTGTTTATCAACACCATCGTTGAGCGAAAACAACTTCTGAAAATTAAAACTACTTTTGTTAAAAATGTAAAAACTATTTGTATCTTGCATGAAAGCTATAAAATGACAATAAAAGCTTAAATTCTAGTCTTCGGGGAGCTAATTATATTTCAATTAGCTGAACTTTACAATAAGGAGAGAATTCTATATTATAGACAAAATTAACATCAATCTCTCCTATCAAAAATTAAGATCCATAATTTGTGGCCCAGATCCACAATTGTAGGGATGAAAAATTAACTCCCAATGTTTGTATTTGATGAAAATTGTAAGTGATAAAAATGGTGCCACATACTCCTTCAATAAAAAATTAATCACAATTTTTGATTCTATCCTCTGTTGGCCGCTATGAGTCATCTCTAACTTACCAAAACTAATCTAAAGTTTCCCATCTGCTCCAAAATTCTCATGATATTCTTGTTTCTCAAAAAGAAAGGTAGCTGAAATAATTCTTTTCATTTATCATTGTCATGATGATATTCATCATAATTCTGAAAATAATTGTTTGAGTGCAGCATCATTAGGTCCATCAACCCAATTAGCTTTAAACTTTGACTCCTCAAACCTCTTCTTCACTGCAATGATTACTTCCCTCAACTGGACAATGTCTATGATTTCCCACTTCATGTCACATCTAATATCTAGCAATCTATCCATTAAAGTCAATTCAGAAGTGTCTCCCTTTTCCATCAATTTTTCAAGTCTCTCCTCCCAAGCATCTTTTATTTCCCCTAATGATTCAAGCCTTTGATCAAGAGGTAGAGTCTTATCGATGAGCTTTGCAATAATATTTTCAAATATACCTGCATTTTCCCATATCTCATGAATACCTTTCATATCTATCCTTTGTTCAATGAGATTATGTGTTTTGAAAATAGATACATTAATAGACTTAGAAATATATTTTGCTCTCATCACCCAAAATGTGTGATTTGACCAATTCATCATCAGTCATCTTTTCTATCACTTTCAACTTTCCCAAATAATGTTTGAGCCTCTCTTCTTCTTCCCAAAATTCCTTATTGATTCTTCTATTCTTTTAACAAAGGACAAGGCTGGACGATAATTTTTAAAACCTTCATCTAACTGCTTATCTATGTTTGACTTGAAAACATTAAATAAGTTGTCAAACTAGGTAGCCTTCTTCTTCATTTCAGCCATGTCTTCTATTTCTTTCCTACTCATTAAAACATGAGCTTCTTAACATTTTGAGGGCTCTGATGTAGAAGTAGTTAACTCCTTCAAGAAACTCTTCACCTATCCCAGTTGAGCCTTAAGTTCATCCTTGCCCTGCTTATCTTTTATTAACCTGGATTTGGTGGTGGTGGCAACAATATCAATCAAATTCATTTGTTAATTTCTAGTATGCTTCCCCAATTTGACAGTGCTTATTTGATAGTCCTCAGCCTGCAATTATCTATCATCTTTATCAGGAATAGGAGTAGCAATCTCAACTATTATATCCCCTTCTTTAGCTAATTTTGTAGAGTGGACAACAGGAGATTTATTTTTGGGCTTTTCCTTCTCAATTTCCTTTACCATGTCATCCCATACTACACATCGGGGCTGAATTTGTTGTCTCTTCTCAAAATTAAATTTGAGCCAAGCAAGAGTAGCTAGATGAGTAGTCACTTGTTGAGTACTAGGTGGTGCTAAACATGGAGGTGTAGAATTAGTTACTACAATGGTCTACTAGGAAGAAACTTTATGTTGGTCCTCTTGTTCTTTTAGAAACCTTTTTGGTTCCATCCTTTCATTTTGGACCTTAATCTCTTCTATTTTTCTCATTTCCTCTTCCCTCTTAGCACCCTCCTCTTCATCTCTTAATCTCTGCAATTCTAATTCCTTGGCATTTTGTTCTTCCATACCTGCCTTTTCTGCTTCAGCCTTTTTAGCGCCTCAAATGCTTCTCTTTCTCTAGTTATTTCTTCATCTTTTCTTTCTTTCTCTTCCAAAGCAGCTAACTCTTCCATTTTATTTCTTTTTTCTTCTTCTTCTTGAGCTAATTGGTTAGTAGCTAACTTTTGGGCACTTTCTATAAATTCCTCCTATTCCTTTTTCGTTAAAACCTCATTCAAATCTATTTTTTCACTATATAGACTTCTAGCTTCAAACCCGGTTCCTTCTTCACCTCATTCTTCCTCAACCTTCCTCAAATACTCCTCCCATTTAGGTATTTCTCCCTGTTGAGATGGATTTCTTTCATAGTCTGAAGGGAGAGGTGATTCTATTACATCAATTACTGGAGCCCTCTCCTTCTCAACAATTTTTTTTCTTGATGTTGATGTGCAGTAACAGGGGTCTCTTCAACAATTTGTTCTCTTGGGTATACCATGGCCAAAGGTGTGGTACCAAAACTTTAAACAACTCTCGTATAAGCCGCCTCATAAGTTAGTTTAGCCTTCTTCAATGCATCATCAATTTTCTGCAATGAAATATATTCTCCTATTGAGGTGGGATCTTTTGTGGTTGCCTCTACTATTGCAACACTTTTCTTTAATATTTTGTATTACTATTTTATTTTTATGATGGAAACAGGTTCACTACTGGAGCCTCTCTTCTTGAAAACTTGCACTCTTGGTTGATTGAGGCAGAGGTTAATCCATTTCTTGCTTCTTTCCACAACTTTGTGTGTCCTTGGTCGAATCTTCATTACCTCCTTCACCATCCAATCAATATGATCCAAGTCTTTTGTGGCTACTTCATCCATTTCATAATGAGGATCCAAAGTGATCCCATCATCAATGAAATCATCCAAAATGTTTGCAATAAATTTAAAGTCCTTCATCTATGGAATTGTTAACCTTTCATACCCCCTCTTTCTTACCTCAAATTCATCTTGAAAATTGGCCCAAAAATCCTCTAGTGGTGGCCTATGAAGAGGAAACTATGAAGCATAACAACCATACATCTTCTTCTTAGGATAAAATTTCTTCCTTGAAGTGTGGTGTCTGAAGTTCAAGGTCTGGAATTCTTTTGTTGCTATCTTGGCCACTATGTAATAATTACAAGAATAAAATCCCAACTCCATGGAGAAAAAATGGAAAATAGCTTTGTGTTGTGTAGAAAAGATTGCATTTACTTTAGTTGCTTGATGGGAAAATTTCATCAAGAGCCACCTGTCACTGCAACACCTTGGAAATTTGAATGGGTGATCTTCAAACCCAAACAATTTGATATAGGTAGACTTGGGGTATTGGAGAAACAAATAACCTCAAATTTCAATGAATTACATTGCCTCTCAAAATAGTCTAAAACCAACATCACTTGTTAGTCGATTAATAACCACATACAAAAATTCATCATTAACCCTTTTGAAATGATTTTCTACTTCTTTAAGCTCTAATTGGTCATAATATTCCCATACTTTATTTTGATCTAGGCCGTTATCCATAGATCCTGTAGCATTCAACCTTGGGAACTGACCCATCCTTGCAGCACAATAAATGACATATGAAGTCGTATAAAATGTCTTAGTTTCAGCGAATATTAAAAATTGGTTATAAATATCATTTGAAATAATTTGTGCCCAGTCCAAATGTTGTTTTCCATCAAGAACAAGTTGGATAAAAGGAAACATCCAATTTTCAAAGCTACTGGAATCCTTCTTCCCAAACACCCATGAAAACAATGTGATAATGTCACCAACCTCACCTAAGAATTCAGACCTCTTAAACTTAGGTGGAAATTTCTTCATTGAATTCTTCTATTTTCTTAGCCACCTCTTATTCATTAGTGCTTTATTCCCTTCCTCATCATGTTTCCAACATGCAATTGCTTCATCTTCTGACATAATCTTGGGGCTAGGATAAGGAGGGGGATCAAATATCAGCCTAATCATTGTAGGAGTTAAGTCAATAATTGCATTTCCCTATGAATCAATGCACTGCCTTTGAGTTGGGTTGTAGGTATGTACAACAGTTAGGATGAACTCACGACATTGTACAAATATGGGGAATGGGGCTACATGTGCTAATCCAGAGTTAGCAATCATTTTATCTCTTGGGGTTGCATTTGGTGAGAAAGTGTCTTTCCAAAATTGATCCAAATCCAAGTGTCCAACCAATGTATTTGTAGTATTCATCACTTCAGATCTAAACTTAGATTCCACTGGGTTTCCTTGAAACTTGTATTTCATTGTTACAAGGATATCTTATGGCTTTAATCTATTAGGCTTCTACCCTTTTGATGTTCCTTGTAGGGTCACTTCTTCCTCTGAAGATGACATTTCTTAATTATCCAACACTACTCAAAATTATCGAAAAAAGAAAAGACATATGAAGACAATTTATCATATGCATTTGTATTATACCTGACTTAGTTCAATCTAGAATCCTATTCAACAAGTTAATCAAGCACCTTTGGGTTTCTAGTTCAAGATAAAACTAGGAACCTTACCATTTTAAGCACAAACTTGACTTTGTTGGACTTCAAGATCAAGTTCTAACTTGAAACCTACACATTGATAACAATAGTAAACATGATAACCCTTTGTGACCCAATCCTATAGTGTATTTGAAAATTGAGATCAAGCTATCATTCATAACCAAACCCACATTGATAAATAAGTGCATGCCACCTCCTTTATTTTGATCATGATATGATATCAGGAATAGGGATCGGGTCTTTTTTATGAACCAAAATCATTGGGTAAATGAACAGGTGTAAGTCACGGTCCAAGTTTTGATCCCAATATAGTATCAGAGGTTGGGATCGGGTACTGATGCGAGAATGATCTAGTTGAAAAAAAAAATGATTAGGTATTGTTCTGAGTCCCAAACTCAATTTAATGTTGGGATTGGGTTCTCAATAGGTCAATATACGTGTCAAAATTCAAAAATAATTGGTGTTGGTCTAATGTTTGATCCCGAAAGTAATGCAGGGATTGGAATTGAGACATGGAGTAATACATATGAAGAAACCTTTTGACACTTTATGGTAGAGACCAAAACCTGATTCTTGATGGAACATTGGAAATTGGAATCAAACCAGTAAATGGCGATAATGGTAAAACCTTAAGCATAGTTTCTACTCCTAATCCTAAAGTACATGCGAGAATCAAAGTTCTCACAACAAAAATGAATGAAGGCATCAATAAATGTAACAGTATTAATAAATCATGCCTTCATCATCGGGCTATCTATAGGACCAAGACTCTTCATTTTTGAAATGGTTGAAACTTCTAATTCAAGAAAAATCAATGTGGTTCAACTTAGTGGTACACCCAAAACCCTAGAAAACTAGGGAACAATGGGAAACGAGGTCCATCCACAAAAATCAAGCCAAAAAGGAAAACAACCCAAACACACACAAAAGATGTGAAATATAAAAAATGAGGGCACAAGAGGACAAAAAGGAAAAAATGAACATGAAAAGAAGATGTGAAAAGAGAAGGAAAACATGAAACAAGAGCAAAGGAAACATGAAAAAATGAAGAACAAAAGGAAACATAGAGAAAAAAACCCCTACGTCCAAATGCAACCAAGAATTCTAGAAGCACAACAACAAATTGAAGTGCTTCCTCGAAACCCTAGCTCATGGTGTCACTCTCACATTATTCATCAAACTGGTTTAAGGTGGAATGAACAAAAATTGAAGAGCGGTGAAGTAAAAACTCGTTCACGTGTGTGAACGGTTAAACATTAAATGCAGGTGATCGAGCATCGGGATCAGGTAGTCATCATAAATGTGGGGTTGCGAGAATGAAGATAAGCGGGGGTTAGGGTCGGGATGAGAAAGAGGTTGTTCCTCCAAAAGGTGTAAATTTTGGTCGATGGTCCCATGTTGGAAGCCCAAAAAATGAATAAGATAAAATGGGGCTCATGGTCGGGACATGGGATGAAACTAGAACTTTGAATTTCATTTATGTCAATCATGGTCAAAATTCTGATCTTGAAACACACAAAAGAGTAATAAGTTGGGATCAGGTCAGAGAAATAGACAAGAACATTTTAAGTTCTTGGTGTAGGTTCTGATCCAAAACTTGACTCCAACACAAGCAAAACGTGCAAGAGAAGAAAATAGAGGTCAGGATCGGGTCTTCTCTAGGGTTCTACATCTTGAAGGGTGTAAGGAGATGGTTTTGATCCGAAAACCTAAACCTGAAACATGAAGAAAAAGACATGGCAAGGGACAGCGATTGGGATTGAAACACAAACATAAACCTTTAATTTGCAAAGTAACAAGTGTCAGCACTAGTCTGATACCCGAACCCGAAAAACAAATAACACAGAGACTTACGATAAAAGGAACAACTCGTAAGTCTGGAATAAAAACACCAAGAACAAAAGAAACAAAAGGGGGGACCCATTTTGACCAAAACAAAATGGGGAGGTTATGCAAGGCATAATAGTAACCTTCATCTTAACATCTCTAATTGCATAGTGTTTATCCACAATACCCTTCTCTACCCTTGAGCCTTGTAACATAATTTTTGCTATCGTTTTATCCATTATCAAACTAGGTAATTAGCATTAAAAAACTTCATGAAGGGCTCTTTTGGGGGTAGAACTAGATTTCTAAGCTTTTGTGGGTGACATTTTGGTATAAAAATATGTAGACTATGGTTTTCTAAGGTGTAGCTAGGTTTTAACTTGGGTGTTGAACAAAACTAGGGAAAATTGTAATGGAAATGAAAA
Source organism: Sequoiadendron giganteum (assembly GCA_007115665.2). Classification (NCBI taxonomy): domain Eukaryota; kingdom Viridiplantae; phylum Streptophyta; class Pinopsida; order Cupressales; family Cupressaceae; genus Sequoiadendron; species Sequoiadendron giganteum. The sequence goes on from CM021110.1 coordinate 379,092,140, forward strand.
CAAGCAATGCAAACTCAAGAAATTTTGAAAATATTGCTACCTTAGAACACAATTTCAACACTAAACCTAGCAAGAGCACAAGATTCCACATGTAATAGAGTAAGAAAAGGTGAAATTTAACTTACAAGTTTTATAGCAATGCAAACCCTATTTCTTATCGTAGAGAGATCATTCTTCATGGGATTCAATCTTCAATCACTTCTAGATAGCTTTGGTAAATTATAATTATGCTTTGGATTCTTCTTTTCTGGTGAATTGCATTAAATTTAGGCTTTTTGGCATCTCGTCCGCTATTACTATTTTCTCACACAAAAAAAAATGTTTGTAACTACCTATTTTTGCAATTTTAAATTAGAATAGTTGATCTCATGGTGATCTAGATCCCTAGATGGCTTAGATGGAGTCAATCAAGTTTGAAAAACTTGACTTTATTTAACCTCAACATTGAGCCAATAAAAATTTTCTGTGTGGAAAAGCTCATCCAATGTCACTATGGTGCCTACTGCCTTTGGGGAACATCAAAATGGATGACTTGTCAACTCCCCACTCCCCTACACTCATGCAATGAGAAACATATCAAAGGTTGTGGGATTGTGTGAATGTTAACTAGATGTTGCAAGATGCTGCCATGTATATAATATGTGCACCCTTTAACTTCATATGCATTCACCTACACTTAGGTAAATTTTTTCACATGTTTTAACCTTGTACAATTTGGACAGCTAGGATTTTATCATTTCATCAAAAAATTATAAAAAAAATTCCATGTGTATTCGGATACCCATGTTTTACTCTCCCTTGCCTTAATATTTAATGAAATTCTTCATTTTCTTTAATAATCCCTTTGATGGTCGAGATCATCCCACTTGGCATCATCCCTCACCCCAATAGTCAACCAATGTCTTCAGAGACACCCCTATGGGATTGCAGGGAATGGTCAAGATGGTGATAGATGGCACATTAAAGATCTTCATATCACGGGCCTACCTTTTAGCTTTGCAAAGAACTGTGAATCCCATAAGACATGTTGAGCCTTCCCACTTTGCTGTACTGAAATTTCAATGAATATTTTAATCTTTGCAAGCTTCTCGGGACTAATAAATATTAAACTCATAGCATGTGTGGGACTAGGTCATGCCTTACTTAATGATTTATTTAGCACATGCTTTAAAGTTATTACTTAAGCTGAGGCCATCTCTTCGGTTGACTTATGACTTAAAACTTTAGAATTCAAATTTATTTTTAGACCTACGGCTTAGGAATTTAGGAATGATGCAAAATAATTTTAATGGCCTATGGGACCCTAAGACTTAATAAAAAAATTAAAAAAGGGTGTGACTGGTAAGACGAGAACTAAGAGGATAATTGACATACAACACTAATGCCTTAAGTGGTTACTTAAGAAACTGAAAATTACTAGCAACAAGTGAATGATCAAACATAAGAAAAGACTAAGGGTTTAAAACTATTGGGTTTAAAGAGGGTTTTATCCCTTGGGTGAACCCTAATGCATGAAACTAGAAACCCTAGCTTGTAGAGAACTAATGAAATGCTCAAAATTTTGAACTACCTATGAAAACCACAAAAAAATAAAAAGTACTATAAACATCAGCATTCAATTCATTGAGATTCCAGATACTTACAGAATTTTGTTGAGTAGAGACTATTCAAAGACCCCCAATGGACACATGGCTACCAATTTTTTGCATATGTGGTTATCTTGGTTAGGGATTCCAAACTAGATTAGCATAGATAGGGAACCATGTATGAAGCATATGATCATGAATTACAACCAAAAAATGAAGTTCTTTATATTGACATGGAACTCGGCGTGTATAACATTAGGACATCTAGAGTCAAGATAGAAGAGGTTCTTATGAGTAACATGGAAACAAATGATCATTTGACTCTAGGAAACAATGTGCTCATTGAATCTAATTATGATTCCTCTGAAGGGGAAGAGAGTTTCTTGGATAAATTCTAGAAGATCATTGTCAAAGGGTTTACTAGGATCAAAAGATCAACCTCCTATTGATGGATCTATTGCTACAAGAATGGTGTAGGTTTCATAATTTGGTACATTCAGAAGATAGTTGTGTGATGTTCTTAGATGTTATCAACAAAGTTGAAGGTCAATATCATCATGAGAATGTAGTCACTAGTAGGATTAAGTTAGAGATTTTGGGGGAGAAGACATGTGTGGAATTGACTAAAGAACTAAACAAGGGTCTTCATAAAATTCAAGGTGACGTGCACAAGGCTAATTAATGGTGCATAAAATGACTACAAGATTTAGAGAAGAGAGTGAATTCACTGAATCCAAGGAGCATTAAGTTCAAAATGGTTGAAGAGAAAGCATGAATTCTCAAATTTGATGGATCAAAATCTAAGCAAGGGATAGGATTTGGCATTGAATTGATCAGTCCTCAAGGTAATTCATTCCTTCTAGCATATAGATTACAATTCCAATGTACTAATAATGCAGTTGAGTATGAAGCTCTTATTCACATGTTGTTGCTTGCCATTATGAAAAAGGCTAAGATACTCAAAGTATATGGAGATTCGAGGTTGGTTGTGAAGAAGGTCAAGAAGTATTACATCTATCACTATAAATATGTATCAAACTATAGACATCATGTGTGGTATTTGATAAAAATATTCAATTCTTTTAATATTACACACATTGTATGGAGATTTAATCAGAAGGAAAATGCACTAGTCATGGCTGCTAGTACTTTGGAACTATTAGATGTTTCAGAATTAAAGAGATTTACTGTTGAATTTGTGTAGTTTCCATTAGTTTCAGATAATGTCACTAATTTATAAATATTTGAATATGTTAGGCACATTATGGAGTTCATCACCAACTCAAGAATTTTTGAAGCTTAGATAATTGATGTAGATCACCCTGATTGTGAGCTTGAGTCCGATGATATAGTCCTATTGAAAGACAATAATATTTCTAAGGGAATCATTGAGCTAGAAAGGTTGTTTAACCTTGACCAAATAACCTAGTATAAGAATCTACCTAAAACTAATGGAGGATATTCTGAGCCATATAACTTGATACTTGAGGAAGATCCTAAAAATGTACTTACTCCTTCCTAGATGCTTTTCAATCTCCTTTGTAGATGCTTTTCAAATTACTCTAGACATCATTTGTAGTTTGGCAGTGCATCACTTTGATAAACATTGAACTTGATAATCCACAAAGAATATCATGTTTTTCCCTTGCATTATTCTCATATTCTTTCTTTCTTGCAAAATCAATAGGAGAAATAGGAGGAGGTGTAAAACCATTCTTGATAGACATCCATACATCAAACCCTAATGAGGACAAATATGTCTCCATCTTTATGCTCCAAAAGGCATTATATGATCCATAATAGAGGTGCCTTATTTGTGGATGAACCTTTTTGACTAGCCATTGTGTTCACTTATCCAAGATCTACCCATGCTAATTAATCTTGTCCTAGGGAACCAAGACTCTAATACCGATTATTAAAACACAACAATCTATGGAGAGTGTTGGAATATGGGAACACTAAGACGGGGGGTGAATCAGTATAATGCAATCTTCAACTTTATTAATCTAATATTTAAACCATTTACAACTTTGAACTGAAGGAAAGATGAAAAAACACAAAGCAATCATCCACAACACTATAATAGAAGTATTTTTATGTGGAAACCCTATAAGGGGAAAAACCACGATGGAGGTCATTCCATAATTTGAGTACTCAAATATAAGTTTTACAAAATGGGAATGCACTTGCGTTCATGAGCACTACCTAGAGCTCATTGCTCAAAATAGGAAGGCTCGCTACCTTAAAAAATATTCAGATTAAGTCCATCTAAAGGATTGAACTAAAGGAATAGAATCTTCTAATTCTAGATTACAGTTCTGATTAAGCTTGTCAGTTGGTTTCTTGACCTTTTATCACATTCTACCCTTCTACTCTGCTCTACTGCAACTCGCATCATAAATATTATATGCGTAGATGAAATCGCACAACTGCTCTTCTGAATTTCACATCACACAATAATATACTTTACATCTATGCTACTTCGACACCAAAATGATATAAACAATTGATCTTATATATCTACATCAGAGGATAATATTGTCTTCATGTCGGCTTTAACAAAACATATAATATTTTCTAACTGATGGCTCAGTCCACAAATGATTCTTAATGTGTACCAACCAAATTCAACCACAACATAGTGAGGACCTAAATAAACATGTTCAAACACAAAAAACATTTAAACAATTACTCCTTAAACATCCACAATGGCTATATCCACCAAGTCAGACTTCTAGCACTGATAAACAAGAAATTGATAAACCAGATCTTATAACTCGTACACCGATTGATGGACCAACACAAAACTCAAGAATAAGGTATTATCAATACCCAATGACCTTCCCTAAGATGTGTAACATTAATTGATAAACTGATAATGCATATTGATCGATAGACTCAACTTTAGTTGGATACCTTGTTCTTCACTCTAACTCCCATTATGAATAGATACTAAAGTGCATACCAGATCAATGACTTAGGTTTCCATCAATGACAACACTCAAATCCATATTCCAACAATCTCTCCCTTTGGCATTGATGGCAACACTTAGTGAAAAATGACTAAGTGTCAAAACTAATATAAGTATGCTACCAAACTTCAAAACATAGCTCCCCTTTAAATTGATAAGGAATATTTCATTGCTCTCTCTCCCCCTTTGACATCAATGACAATCATGTATTCAATCTCCTCCTTTGAAATATGAAAAAAAACTTGTTGATCCAAAACTGATTCAAAATTTGAAAAAGAACAACTACTACTTGAGTTAGAATATTATCTTATGTTTTTCTTTCATCTCTAGAAGAAACTTCTTCCAAGCTTCTACTGCAATCCAAATGATTATGATCATGATGTTACTTTTAGATGTCTAGTTGATAATATTGATGAGGGATTCTAGAATTGTGATTGCATCCTCTAATTTCTATCCTTTACTTAGAATCTCAATTAGCTTCTCTAGTCTGCATTCGGTTAAGTCCTTTACTTTCCAAAAAGTGTCCACAAGCTTTTTTCTAGTGAATTGAACTTTTGTATGCTTAGAATGTAACTCTTGAATCCTTTTCTTGATTGCACCATCCTAATCCTAAAAAATATCAAAACTTTGTCTAATCCTATTTAACTCTGTTTCAATTTTCTCCAACTTTTCTTTGTATTTCCCAACTACATGAGGCCAATGAAGGAAATAGTTGTAGATGCTATTTTTTGTACTTATGCATTGCCTCATCTCATTCATTTTCCTTTTCAACTTGGTAAGTGATAGCCTAAATTGCTCTTTCAAGTGTAGAATTATTTCTTCTTCTTTCTTGATTTGAGACTCAAAGTCCATGATTTCCTTAATGCATTCGATCATCTCTTCAGGTAGCAAATTCAGAAAATTCTCCAATTTGATAAGATTGAGCACAAAATAAGCACTTAGTGTGTTCAAAATCATATCCTACTCATATGAGGGTCTGAAGGACCATATGCTTGCAATTTTCTGCATCCCATATTTCTCTTGAATAAGTTGCGATATCTTTGCCTTTGATAAATCACCTTCTTCTTCAGTTCCTTCTTCCTTTTCTTGATCTAGTTCAATTGATTCCAATTCTTCCCTTAGGGTGTCCTCAATTTCCTTATTTGATTCCTCATCTAGTATGTCCATAATTACATGTTATTTTCCTTTTCCTTCAACTCTTGGAGTCTTGCATATTGGAGGAGTACAAAAAGCAGTTTCTTTTTCTCTTTTCTTCTTTCTCTCCATCTCACCGAAAGAGGAACCAGCTTCAAGTGCCCTTACCAGAAGGGAAATGCAAATTGATCCAAAAATTTCTAGCAAACCTCTAAAGAAACTTGCATATTCTTGATCATAGTTTACCAAATTGTTAGAGTGTTCATAAATCTGCTTGCAAACTAGTTCATTCTCTTTCCTTACAAAATTTTTCTTCAGTGGAAAACAATTCAAAAAGTACATCACAAGACATGTAATCAAAGTGCCAAAACTAAAAGGATAACCTATTACCATTGTTAATTGCATGTTCTCCAAAAATTGATCCTTTAGTAATCCACAAATATCAAAATCCTGATCTTCCATTATCATTTTGTGAGAGATGTAAACTACACTAGCTAAGGTTCCTCCTTCTCTATTTCTGAAAAAGATTTTATAAGATACTCCATGTGCAATGTACCTTGTTATTGAATCTCTAATTGTTGAGATTATTAGTGCCCTTTGATCTTCAATTACTCCAGTTAGGGTTTTAACTTCTTTGTTTCAGATCGAATTATTTCTCAGTATATCCCTAATTTTTCATAATCTAGTTAGGACTTCAATTACCTCTTTCAAAATATGATAGGGTTTGTCCAAATTTGGAATGTCATTATTCAATTTGTTTAGAATACACCTAACATTTTTTGCATTTTCGAAATAGGGGAATTTACTCCAAATGTCCAGACTCTTGTGTTTCACATCTTCCAGCCATTTTAATTCATTGGGCGACAACAGGTTTCTTACAGCTCTAATAATCTCATTGCTAAACTCATCTAAATTCACAATTCCTTTGATTTTTTCCATTTTGCATACCGAACAAGTTCTTCTACCGGACATCAAATTAAATGGAAATTCCACAAATGACTGAAATACCTGATGGATTTAGAGATTCATCATCGAATTATCTTCACTCCTTCAAAATTATGCTTTAGAGAGCTCTCCTACTTCTTTTCTTTGATAATGTTGAAAATGAGGGTTTCAACATGTCTTTTTGTAGCTCACACACTTAACCTTATGTTGTAATAATTTTTTTTTTCCCTAGGTGTTCCGAATACCCTACTTTCTTAGACAATGAGAGAACGATTCTTCTATGGACACTTAACTTTTCAAATTTGTGTACAAGTGATCTCCAATGTAGCTATAAACTATTAGCACAACCATTTACAATATCTTGCATTATGGTGCTAACTATTGACAAGGGGACAAAGTATTTTCTTAAAAAACTCCCCCTAGGCCAATGGCCTGAGATCAATTTTCGGATGAATTACCGAAAGTGCATTTCATTGCAGAACCATTTCTAGCATCAGACTCATTCTTCCTTACCCATGTCTTCTTCATTTGATCTCTTATTTCATCCGCAGTCACTTTTACTTTTTCTTTATCATCTTTTTGTGTAATTATGCTATTGTATGTCAGACCTCTTTTATCCATATTTTTATATTTGCAGAACCTTACAATTTGACCGTATCTATTGCAATTGTAACATACAACATTTCCTTATCCACACCAATCATTCCATCTTCTTGATCTGCATTGATTAGCAATATGCCCAAATATTCCATAGGTATAGCATTCAAAATTCCTTCTACTCACAAAGTTGTTTGACATATTTCTACATTCAATTGATTTATGACCAAACTTATTGCAATTGAAACACTAGTCGAAGAATGATAAATCACTTGATCTCATTTTACTTCTACATTGACCTGCCATATGACCAAATTTATTGCAAGAAAAGTAGTATCCATTGAATTTTTGAGCATTAGGTTGTCTTATCAGATACTTTCCACCTTTTTTCATCTAATTTCTTTGCCTAAAATTTATTTGTCCAGATCTGAAACATTCTCCTTTCTCATATCCAAGACCTCACTTGTCATTTCAATTCTTCTATTCTTGAGTCATCTCATCAAGCTTAACTGAGCTAATCTTAAACTTCTCCTTGTACTCATTTGCAATAGAAAGTTCATCCCTGAGAATAACAATCTATTTTTCAAGCTCTTCTTCATTGTTTCTGGATTGTTACAGTTCATTTTATAACTGAATGAATTCTCCATTACTTCTTCTACATTCATCAAATTTTTATTTTAAGGACTGAGCAAGATTCTCCTCATTCTTTTTTCTTTCTTCAATTTCTTTAGTTAGCTTCATCACCATAGATTCCCTCTCATGCTTTAGGGTAGCATTCTCTCTAACAAGCTTATCACATTCTTGAGTTATTTCCTTCAAGGTTTGATTCAGGTGAGCATCATCCATGTTTTCGCTCTCTTTTTACTTAATCTGATCACAAAGATCCTTCCTCTTTTCCCTAGATTTAACAATATGTTCCTTCAATTTCTAAATGAATTTCTTAGCATCCTTAAGATTTTCTTTCAATTCCTAGACTTTTGCTTTAGACTAATCAAGATCATCAAGTTTCACCACAAGCTGCTACTGAAGACTACCGGATTCTATTACATTCCAAGATCCACCTCAATTTGTCAAAATTCTTCCAAGGATCTAGTCTTTGATACCAATTGGTGGAATCTGGGAACACTAAGAGTGGGGGTGAATCAGTTTTTTTCAATCTTCAACTTTATTAATTTGATATTTAAACCATTTACAACTTTGAATTGAAGGAAAGATGCAAACACACAAAGCAATCATCCACAACACTATAACACAAGGATTTTTATGTGGAAACCCTGTTAGGGGAAAAAACACGACGGAGGTCAATCCACAATTTGAGTACTGAAATATATTTTTTACAAAACAGGAATGCACTTACATTTAGGCACACTGCCTAGAGCTCATTTCCATACAAAATATTCAGATTAAGTCCATCTAAAGGATTGAACTAAAGGAATAACATCTTCTAATGCTAGATTACAGTTTTGGTTAAGCTCATCAGTCGGTTTCTTAACCTTTTGTCAAATTTTACCCTTTTGCTCTACTCTGCTACAACTCGCATCACAAATCATATATGCATAGATGAAATCGCACAACTGCTCTTCTGAATTTTGTATCACACAATAATATACTTTGCATCTAAGTTTCTTTGATACCAAAATGATATAAACAATCAATCTTATATATCCATATCAAAGGATAATATTGTCTTCATGTCGGCTTTAACAAAACATATAATATTTTTCAGCCAATGGCTCAATCCATAGATGATTCTTAATGCATACCAACCAAAGTCATCCACAACATAGTGAGGACCTAAATAAATATGTTTGAACACAAAAGCATTTAAGCAATTACTTCCTAAACATCTGCAATGGCTATATCCACCAAGTCAGCCTTCTAGCATTGATAAACATGAAATTGATAAATTGGATCTTCTAACTCATACATCGATTGATGCACCAACACAAAACTTGAGAATAATGTATTCTAGATACCCAATGACCTTCCTTGAGATGCACAACATGAACTGATAAACTAATAATGCATATTGATCGACAGACTCAACTTTGATTGGATACCCTATTCTTCACTCTAACTCTCAGTATGAATAAATATTGAAGTGTGTACCAGATAAATGACTTAGGTTACCATCAATGACAAAAATAGAAGCCATATGCCAAAAAAGAGGGGGGTGCATTGGTAGATCACTTAAAGTTTATCTCTTAATACCTTTAAGTAGATTAATTCCTTTTATCCCTTTATGTACAGATTAAAACATGTCATGTACAGAAGTAAAAATTCACACACATAACATCACATAGCATAGGATATACATGGAAAACCCAAGATGGGAAAAACCATAGTGAGAAATGCTACTAGGATCTGCTATCCTAATCCAACCTCATAAATATTGAAGTGTGTACTAGATAAATGACTTTGGTTACCATCAATGACAACACTAGAAGCCATATGCCAACAAAGAGGGGGGTGAATTAGTAGATCACTTAAAATTTATCTCTTAATACCTTTAAGCAAATCAATTCCTTTTATCCCTTTATGTACAGATTAAAACATGTCATGTAGAGAAGTAAAAATTCACACACATAACATCACATAGCATAGGATATACATGGAAAACCCAAGATGGGAAAAACGATAGTGAGAAATGCTACTAGGATCTACTATCCTAATCCAACCTCATAATCAAATATTTAGATTGCAATGTTTAAGGGAACCAACCCTAAGGAGACAAAAATCAACTACTTTTAAGATCAACCACTCCCTATTTTGATCACCTACCTAGATATCTGATGACACCCACCAATCAGATTTACAAAGCTATGTATTATAATTTGTTATTTTGAACACAATTCAATTTTACAACTTAATTGTAACTGCAAAAATCTTTGTTGTTGTTTCTAAAACTCACTTCTATGCTTTGCACCTCTCTCCTTTTCTATTAGTGCATTATTTAACCACCTCAAAGGATCATGCACACATTCTACAAATTTATATTCTGCATTTCAAGTATTAACCCTAATAAAGATCTTTGATTTTTGTTTGGTCTCTACTCATTCAAAACTTGTGCGTTCTCTTCACTCACTCTCTCTCACCCTCTACTTATACCTCTATCCACACATTTACAATTTCTTGATTGTCTTCCTTTTGCATTCCTTCACTACCCTGCAATAATTTCCTCAAGATGTGCACCTAAATAGATTCTATGCTAGGGTTTACTCATTCACAATCTTCTTTAGCAAGCTACCTATTCATAAAGACACACACCATCATCATTCTGGTGTATCTAATCTCGATTTTTGTTCATTAATAAACATTCTATGTATCTAATATTTTGTTCATCAATAATGTGATCTTCACTGCCTAAGGGATCCAATCACCATTACAATTTTGGTAGTTGGAGTGGTTACAACTATTAATTTCATGCTTTGTGTTGGCTACCTATTTGAATGAGGGTTTTTCCACCATTATCCTCACCTAGCCATTTTAGATCTTCAACTTTGAAATTGGGACATTGATCAGACTCTTTGCACCATATTTCTAAGTGATCTTCATTATCCTCTCCATATTTAAAACACCACCATCAAATTGATCTCCTTTCAACTAGCATCATCAATTTTAACACCTTTATAAACATACCCATTGTGTTCACTAGTTGTATCACATTTTTTTCCTAGAGCGTTGACCTCCATATTCACAATGTGAAGAGATAGTGATCTATCCATTTGATCACCATTTCACCATCTATGTGCAAAGAGAGTTAATCATGATACAAAGGATTATTGTGATGCAATTACATTTTTCCATCTTTCCCTACTTTTTTCATACTCCACTAACTATATAGCTATCATGTATCATGAATTTATTTATTTCCTATTACTTCACAACAATGATGGGAAGCAATGAAGTGATCACCATTAGATATCCTTCACTTCATATCAACCATTGGTTAGACTTCAATGCACATCATGCAAAACACATGCTTAGAATGATATTAGCAATAGTTGTCTGATCTCTATGCTCCATTGACCACCATTGAACTCTTTCATTGCACATTACACACACACTAGGTCATGACAATAAGTAAAACACAATGTGAATGATGCTCACAATGCACATTTTTTCAACACAACTAGTAAATATTAGAATAAGGGGAACAACCACCAAACAACACCAATGGCATAAGATATGACTTGAACAACCTACAACTTCTTGTATATAGTCAACTTCAAAATATAAAACCTGTTGAACACCATGACTATAACACTATAGGTTTTAACTATAAAACCCTAGTTTGACTAGAGAACATAAATAAATCATTTATGGGCTTCTCAGATATCATGTGATCATGCAAACCATTCCAATTGACACCTTTTGAAAAGCCCACTATGAATATGCTATTAGATTCCTCTGTAGACCTCAGAAAGAGACCTATGCAACATGTCAATATTGCATGAAAACTTTGCAATATTCTAAGCAACTTAGCAACATTGAAAAAAAATGCTATTCTCCCCATCATACTTCACCAACTCTTATCTCCCTCTTAACACCAATGACACTTTTGACATCAATGAAAGCCAATTTTCCAACACTTTGAAGAAAGGTAGGTTCTCGCATTCCTAGAGAATGAATTTATCTACCTATTGGTGTGCATGTGTATCAACCAAGTCAATAGAAACCTTAGTCAATCAGTTGCAACCCATGTCATGAAAGGAAGCAAAAAAAAATAAAATATCTTGCTAAGGATTATTTCACATCAAATCTATTAGATTTGGTAGATAAAAATCTATGTGGACTAATGAGGACTAAGATTCCACAAGGAGAGAAGTATTTAATGATTTTGATCGATGATTATACTAGTTAGGATGACTTGGATTGCATATCTAAAAGAGAAAACAAAATATTTTGAAAATTTCAAATCATTTAAGGCTATGGTGGAGAATGAGGTCGGAAGGAAAATCAAGGTCCTATGATTAGATAAAGGTGGAGAGTTTACAATGGAGAAGTAATAAAAATTTTATGAAGAGGACGGAATCTAGAGGGAGATATCTGCAAAAAAATGGAGTTATAGAAAGAATGAACCGAACTATACAAGAAATGGCAAGGACTATGCTATATCAAGCAAATCTACCAGATATGTACTAGAGAGAAGCTACACAGACAATAGTGTATATTTTGAATAGAGTTCAGACCATACACAAGATAGAGAGGACTCCATTTGAGTTATGGAAGGGAAGACCAGCATCAATAAGGCAGCTCAAAACATTTTTAAGCTAGTGCTACATCAAGAGAGATTAAGAGAATTCAAGTAAGTTTGATTCAAGATCACATGAAGTCATTTTTCTTGGTTACTCTTTAAGAAGAAAATATTAAAAAAATATTATAACAAAATATTGAAGAGGATAATTGAAAGTGAAAATGTGAAGGTTGATGAAACTATCCAGAATACTACTGTTCTAGAGGAAGAATATGATGAGGAATAAATTCATACCAACATTAAAGATACAAAATAAGTTGTTTCAAAAACTCCAGCCATGTATGTTCATAAAAATCACTCTGCATATTAGATCATAGGTGATAAAGATGGTGGGGTTCTAACTCAAAAGAAGACAAAAAGATTAGGAGAACACATACATTTTTATTTACTATTAAATATAGAACCTACGACATATAATGAAGCTAGCAAGGAACAAGGATGGATGGAAGCAATGGAGGGAAAACTGAATCATATCATGAAAAATAAAACTTGGGAACTTGTCTGAAGGCCTAAATAAAAAAATGTGATTGGAACAAGGTGGGTTTTAAAAAATAAGATAAATAAAGAAGGTGAAGTGATATTAAAAAAAATAAAGACTTGTGTGTAAAGGGTATGCTCAAGGTGAAGGTATAGACTTTGAGGAGACATTTTCTTTGGTGGCTAGACTAGAGGAAATTAAAAAAAAAATAGCTCTCTCACCATTCAATAATTTCAACGTGTATTAGATGGATGTGAAATAAACATTGTTGAGTGGACAACTTGAAGAAGAAGTATATATTGAACACCTAGAAGGATTTAAGTGCACTAACAATGCGAATTATGTTTGTATATTGAAGAATACTTTGTATGGACTCAAGAAACGTACTAGAGCTTGGTATTCAAGGTTGGATAGATACTTGAAACAAAAAGGATTTTAGAGAGGCTATGTAAATAGTAATTTGTACATAAAGACAGAAGGAGAGAAAATTTTGATAGTTTTGGTTTATGTTGATGAAATAATTTTTTGAAATAGTGGTGAAGAAATGTACCAAAACTTTCAAAAGACCATGTAGAATTAATTTGAGATGTCTATTTTAGGATAAATGTCTTTCTTATTGGGTTTGCAGATTTTTCAATCAAACAAAGGGATTTTTATTTCACAGCAAAAATACATAAAGGATATGTTAAGCAAGTTCAGGATGGAATATTGCAAACCTATTGCAACACTTATGGTTACCAGGTGTAAGTTGAGAAAGGATTATGACTCTGGTTTGATAGATCAAACTTTTTACCAGTCTATGATTGGTATTTTTTTGTATGTGACAACATTCATAATAGATATTATGTAGGTAGTTCAAACATTTTCCAGATTTTAGGAAACACCTAAAGAGACTCATGTGAAGGCATTGAAGAGGATATTAAGATATTTGCAAGCTATTAGAGAATTTGTTCTTTGGTATCCAAAGGGGGAAAATGCATAGATGCACATTGAATAGGTTGTGTGGATGACTGGAAGAGAACAAATGGTGGTGCATTCTTCCTTGGAGACAACTTGGTGTCCTAGTTGAGTAAAAATAAGGAATTTATTTCTTTATCTACAATAGAAGAAAAATACATTTCCGCAACATCATGTTGCACTTAGGCGATTTAGATGAAAAATAACTTAAACGAGATGAAGGTTGAGTTTGAGGATCCTATCAGTATTCTTTATGATAACACAAGTGAAATAAAAATTTCAAAGAATTTGGTGATGCACTGAAAGATAAAACACATTGCAATAAAACATCATTTCTTGAGAGAAAAGGTTGTGAATAAAGAAGTAAGGTTGGAATATGTGGACACAAAGGAGAAAGTTGTAGATATATTTACAAAGGCACTTCATAAGGAGACATTTTAGTTTCTCCAAAATAAGTTGGGATTTGTTACTCCCTCTTCTTGATTCAAGAGGAAAGTATAGGGTGAGGGGGAGCTTGGTCTCCCTATCACAAAAGAAGGTTGGTGCTCTTGTATTGTGTTTTTCAAAAGTAGTGATGTTTGGAATTTTCCATTGATGTCAAAGGGGGAGAGAGTGCTCAAAATGTTGAAATTCTGGAAAAGAACAATTATCTTGATTTGAGGAAATGCTAAGTTATGGAGAGTGCTCATTTAAAGTTGATTTTCTCAATGTCATATATTTCATAGGGGATTAAATACTACAACACAAGAATCATTCATATTTATGAATCGAGAGTGTTTTGGTAGCCCCAACATTTTGTTGTTTTCCATCAATGACAAAGGGGGAGATTATTGAGCATAGGTTTCCATTGATGTCAAACTGATGTTAGTAGGTCATTGTTATTGATAGTGGTTATCAAAGGGTGTCAAGGTTGTCAGATGTGAGGGTTTTCAAAATGAAGAAGATTGTAGCAGTACTAAAATTGCTAGTTCTCTCAAGGTTCCAGAAGCATGTTGTTTGATAGTGTGGGTACTGTCTAATCTATTCAAGTATCATTTTTCATTTCAGTTATGGTGTGACTACATGTAGATAGTTAATGAATTTATTATAATGGGTATGTAGTCAACATCAGTGTGGTCATCTAGAAGGATATATTTTGGGCATAAATATTAATTAATATGGTTTTTGTTTCTATGGTTTGGAAGGAGAGTATTCCTAAACTATTTTTATCAATTTCTTGAGTTTTCAATGGAACGACTCAGTGTGTAAGGATTTTGGAGTATCAAAAGTTTCATCAAGCTACTCTAAGTTTGAGACATGTGTGATAAAGGGTACAAGAATGTAAAATTCAAATCAGGCATGTGGAGTAAGAATATGACCTATTTAAGGTTCCCATGGTAGCATAAGGTATCATGTTATTTTGGTGAAAAGTTTGGATCACTGTATTATATGTTTTATTTAATTTGAATTTTGGTCCACCCTATGTTGTCTAGGTTGGTGTGGGTCCCTGGCCAACATAGAAGAGTGTTAATGTAATGTCATCTATATATTTTAAATGTTTCAGATGCATTGTAATGTATCGAATGTAATTAATGATTACAATGAAATTACTATAGTGGGATGTACAATTGTGTTATAATAGAAGCATGAAGAAAAAGGGGAGTGCTAGTATTAGTGTGTGGGTATGTGTAGGATCATAATGGGACAAAAAGTGTCGATATATAAGTGATATGATAACCCATGTGGCTAATGACATTTTTTTACCCAAAATTGATGAAATGAAAAGGGTTTTTAAAGGAGATTCTTAGCTTTCCACCAATACAAATTATGCTTTACTTTGAATTTAATAAATAATTATTATTCATTTTCTATTTGAATTATGACTAAAGTCTTGATTGATAGGCTGATTGAAAAACATCTTTAGATTTCAAATGGTATCATGTTTTTTTAATCCTAAACATGTGTCACATTCTATGCTTCACATACTATAGGATTAAAAAAAAATGAGTTTCATGAATTTTTGACCAAGTAAAGGTGGTCAGACATACGAGTTTTTATATTTTTTAAAAGTTGTAATAAAAAATTCATAATTAATTATTTACTTGGAAAAAATTACAAAAATATATGCATCACATCGAGACATGAGTCCTCTACTATATCTAAAATCTTATGAAAAAATATTATCATTTTATTATGGTAAGGGTAGTCAAACAAACACCTACTTATTGTTTCCCTGAAATTTAAGTACTACTACATTGAAATTTTAAATTTTCATCAAATATATTTTTTTTAATAAATAAACTTAGTAGTTTAGAAACTACATTCAATTTTCTACAGATTCTATTGTTACATATTTTTGAAATAATATAGATAACTTATTCAAATTTTTACATCAAGTTTCCTAACTCTGATTTTTCGAATTTTCATCACCACTTAAGGGCTTGATTTTTCCATGATGATCCTGCACATACCCGTGTCTATTGGTGCATGTTAGAGTTAAATTTAAAATTTTCCATTAATTTTGTTTGGGTAGGATTTATGTTCTACCTATTGTATTATTTCCATAAGGATTGGTGTCCCCGTTCCAATGGCGATTGGTGTCTCCTATAGGTTGGTTCCTACTGAATATTTTGGCATTGGTGTCTTCGGTAGGTTGGTGCCCACACCACATTATAAAATTCATTTATTTTATTCCTACTTGTGAGAGCTTCTCACTATGGTTTTTCCCATCTTGGGTTTCCATGTAAATTTGGTGTTATGTGTTATCTTGTGTTGTGCTTTACTTACTAGCTGGTTTGGTTTAGTGCTCTTTATTTTGAAAGATTATAAAGTAGTTGTGAAGGTTTCTGGAACTGTTGTAATTATTTGGATCTACTGATTCACCCCCCTCATAGTAGATTGTGTGCCCTTCACTATGTGTTATGAATAATCTAGGTAATAATAGAGCTTAGAGAAATTATGTTAGGGTCTATGTTTATGTGCACATCTCTATACATAGGGTGAACCCACAAAAGTGGTTTACAATTGGAGTGAGGAAGGAAAAATTGAAAAAAATGACCCCATGCCAAAAAAATTCATTTTTGGGGTTCGAACAAACCAAAAGAGGGTTCAAATGAACTAGGGTTCAAGTGAACCCATTCAATGAACTTCCCACCATTCCCGTCAAAAAAACAAAAGGAAACCCTTTTTGAAAGGGGTTTTGAATGAACCCCGGTTCCGAGGTTTGTTCGAACCCTTGGGGGTTTGCTCAAACCCCCCATTGCCCTCCTTCTCCCCCTCAGGCACCAAAAAAGTCCAAATTTGTGTGCTTCAAAGCTCAGTTTGAGGATGAAAATGCAGGATACTTCACAAACCCAATTGGATGATGGTAGTCCTCAGAATGAGCTATCCAACGAATATAATTTTAATATCTTTTAGTTTTATTGTGTATTTACTTTTTTAGTTTTATTAAAGGTAGGTTTTTCACCAAAAATCAAGCTCTTTGTTTTGCACATGTGGAAAAATAGCATATTATCAAAAAAAAATTAAAAATATGAGTGCACTAGATTTTAAAGTGCTTGATCCAATAAAAAAAGTCGAATTTCGATACATACAAAAAACGTTGCGTTGTATACGGTCCGCCTATGTCTCAATTGTAATTGGTTTGACTTTGAAACTTGATTAAGGAAAAAATATTCAATAAAAAACTATGAGACCAATTGGAAGCACTAGATATCAGAGTTAAAAATCTAAATTTTAAATAATTAGAACTTTATCCTTCATGGAAAAAAATTTATGTTGTATATGGTGAGCGTCACTCAAAAATGTTGTTTGCTAAAAAAATCTAGTTTTCAAAGGAGATGGAAAAGGAAGTGCAATCTGATTCCAAATTTTTTGAAAAAAATATATTTAGAATCTACAAACAAAATGTCACAAATCACTAGTTTGCATCATCTTCAAATTCCTCACGGTTTAGCCGCTATAGGTGCCCAAAAGTGAAGATTTAGTCAGAAAAAATTATTTTAGTGTCGAGTTCAGCAAAAAATTATAAACCACTATTGTGGAATCATCCCATAGTATTCATTTGATTTTCACAATGTCTATATATGGATTTTGGCTTCAATATATGGAATTTGAGTGTGTACCTCTTAGATGATTTATCCACTTCAAGCTTGGGAATAATATCATGAACATTTCTTCCTCTATCATGTTTATTTCTATCATGTTGTAGTTACAAAATTTCATCCCCAAATCTTCTAAGTTACATGATGATCTTTTGGGAATTGTGGTCACTTTAAGGTTTCTTTGTAGGGTGACATGTCTTTATTCAATGTTGCATCTTTTTTAGAAACTAATGACAAATTTTTGAATTGGGATAGTATCTCTAATGATACATTTGTAGATGATTCTAGGACATTGATTTCTAAAAACTTTAAGGGAAGGGGTTTGTGATAAGGTTCAAGATTTGTGGTTATCTTAGATTTTTGGGATCTAGGTATGGAAGGTGAGTTTTTGATAATTTAGGATCATCCTTTCCCTCTATAAGATTTCAAGATATTTAGAGGACTTGATGTCCTCGAATATATATTCTCATGTGATCTATAATGCCCTGCCAAGTAACTGTAAGGGAAGTTGTAATTAATGACTTAAGCAAACCAATTTTTTTTCATTAAAGTGTAATTAACATACACATTCACTTACTAATTAACAACAACCTCTAAGGCTACAAGGTTGGGATTACTTAAACCCACACAACATCTTACATATAACCATAGCATGAAACTACTTTAAGTAATAAGTATTAAATCAACATAAATGTATAACATAGCATAATGAGATAACCATCCAAGATACAATTTTCATGATCATTAACATAATCAAATAGTTACATCACTCATTCCCAGAACGAGGCAATAGTACAAATGTGCTACAATTACATAATTTCACCTCATAAACATAAGAGGGATAAAATATCTTATACAAATAGAAATATTACAATGCTTGAATTAAAAACAAGAACCACGAGCTGTCCAACTGGATGTCTCACCACCAAGTACTGAAGATAAAGGGGGACCCAACAGTGTATGGTGCATGTTCCACCCAACCAAGTGGTACTCGAAATCCCACCCCCCATGCTAGGAGATAGTAACAACGTAACATGGACAAAGATCTACAACCTCTAACCAAAGGCTGACTCATACTAACACAACCAACCAAAGAAATAAACAAGTACAACTCACACATCACTGACATAGGTCACATTGCTTCCAGACATGAAATAGATCAAGTATGTTCAGAGAACCATACACATAAAGCAATTAACAACTGTTGTCCTAGACAGAGTGTCATCGCACAGCTAGTCATGAGATCCCCCTTGGGCATTCTTCATAGGCTCTGGTAATCCTGGTGACCTCAACCGAACCCCAACCCTCATGCTCACTCATGCGGAATCAAATACCTCTCGTAAGGCCAAGATAGATGACCATGCCATTTAAGGCCTTCCCACTCATCCTAAGTCTAAATGAGCCCTTATGTCTATGAGTGAGGCTAAATTATCTTGATTAGTGTGAAATGCATCATAATCATCTAAGTACATTAATTTAGTTATCACTTGATTAAACTACTTCCAAAGGTTACCCAGTCTTACCTCTTACGGGCTCTGGCCCCTAATGGAAGCCACTCTTCTATTTGACAACACACAAACAAACTAATCACCAAGGGTATCTCAAGTACATACAACTTAGGTATCATAACCACTCCATCTCTAGGAGGAACCAAACAATGGAACTCACTCCAACAATTGGAGGCAACAAAATAAATAGTCCACTCCTTTCGAAGGAGGTACAAAACATCCCCGTTCATGGAAATCGGTAAATTACTGAAAGGACACCATGCACTACCCAAGGGAAAAACAACTGGTTGACATAATGAATCGACAAACCTCATCCTCTAAGATCCTCTAGAAGACTTACAATTTGGACTAACACTTAATCCCATTTCCCAAAACACAACTTGATGAAAATATTACAAAAAGCTTACAAGTCATTAATCAAATCTAATATTTGGATTTCTTAAATCCATCCTCAATCAATAGGTAACATTGACAAAATCAAAGGTACGATAACTGGGTTAACTCAAATAATCATTTAACCCTATTACCTCTTCCATTATTGAACGTTTGAAACAATTAAACTCACTTCCCTTTACGAAATACAGAGGAAATAAAACATTTAAAGCAATCACAAGGAAATTACTATTTTTGGATATTCTAAATCCATATCCCTTACATACTCCATTCACAATAATATAATTGCCCTAATAGAAAATAAATAATTGCCTCTTCAATATAAACAACTCCTTAATTTACTTTTAAAAACATCATAAATCCATGCAAGTAAACCCTTTCCATTTTCTAACCAAATCTTATATCTCTTCAACTATCCATTTAAAACATGTAATGTATAAAATATCTTTTTCCTTATCATTTAACCATGCACTCAAATTATTTCCATTTAAATCTCCAATAAGGTTACATTGCATTCAACAAAATAAAACAAAATAGATATTGAATATACATTAAATATATATCCATATATTTAACTCTATATATACATTTTATATAATATCTGCTATCTTTTACATGATTAATTGAAATAAATAAAACCCTATTAAAAATATTAAAAATTTACACATTATCTTTATTAATTATTTCACTATCCATATATATTTAATATATATTATTAGATTTACATTGTAAATAAATATCATATATATATTTATTTATTTTTACTAAATGATTTACTATTCATGAAACCCTTAAATTCCTTTGGTATGGCGGACAAATTCAGTCAAAGTTTTAAATTCATATTATAGTAATAGCCAAAACCTGCTCCAATGTATTTGGGGGAGGGGCGGCTGAGTAAACCCAGCCGACCCTCTTCCCAAACACATTGGGCACGGGTGGCGGTGGTAAAGAAAGAGGGGCTGTGGAGGGGGGTCTCCCTCCACACAACCGCTCCCATACAGGGGCGGTGGTGGGGAGGAAACTCCTCCCCCATCTCCCTTACAAAAACAAACCCCCATTTTAAAAAAAACAGCAAACAATTTGCTTAAAAATAAAATGTGTCTTTCATAAGTCTTTAAACAATTTTCAGAAATTTCGTTCGTCGTATGGATGGCGAAAATAAAATTAAAACTAGTATAATATTAACATATAAACAGTATATATATATATATATATATAAACGAATTTAACATGACAAACAAATTGGGGAAATTTTATGAAAACATTCACCTATAGGTGAAATTATGCAATTTTTCTAGAGAACAATCAAAATTCACAGAGGTTCAAAACTGATTCTTTTAATCCATATTCTTGAATTCATAAACAATAAATGAACGAGAAAACTAAAAGGTATCTAAGTTATAACCAGAAGTTTTCAAATCCTCTAGTTTTCTCCACCGCAATTTTTATAGAGGTTTTAGAAATAAATTCATTTCTACAGTGAATTAAATCTTCTGAAACAAATCTAAATGTGTTGTTTTACCCATAAGTTTGATATAATAAATAAACTATCAATTTTCTCAAATAAACTAAATTCTATAGAGGTTTCCTAATTTCCCTGAAGAAATTTCATGGGAAAAATAAAAGCTTTTAATCTTATTTATTTATTTTCTTTCTTCTAACAACAAAATTCTTCTCCTAAATAGATTTAACAAACAAATCTTTAATCACTACAATTTTAAAAGCAACCAAGAATAATACAAAAACATAGAAGAAAACCTAAGTCAAGAAGCTCCCGGTAATGGAGATTTTGATGCAGAGCCTCCTCCAAAGCTTCCACAACTTCTCTTCAACAGTACATTGATTCCAACCAAGAAAGCAACCAACAAACACAACAAGATTTACGAGAACAATTCCAATGTAACTCCACAACCAAGAATTTCCCAAAATAATCCTCTGTGTATTTTTTTCTCAAAAATATCCTCACACCTGTGAAGAAGCTTTTCCTCTCCAAAATTCTCTCCGTGAATGAATTTGCAACAAACCCTTCTAATTAATTAAACTTACACATGTTGGCATAATTGAAAATATCTTCAACAACCAAATCTAATATTGATTTCATTTAATAATTCCAAATAATAAATAGTTCCAAAAATTGAAAATTAATTTCCCAAATACAAATTCAATTCCAAATTCTAATTTAATTCCCACTAATTGAAATAAAATTTCAAAATGAATTAAATTCTTTTCTTTCTTTTAATTTACTTAACATCCCATTAATTAATTAATTTAATTATTTAATAACTAAATTCATCCCCATGGATTAAATTTAATTTAATTAATTAATTTAAATATAAACTTATATCCACAATTTCAATTTTAAATTAAATAACCATCAGCATAATTTAATGCAATAATTCTAAATATTTATTTCCAAATCAAAAATCTCTTCAGAATTAAATAACATTAAAACATGGCAAACAACAACTCGACACACACAATTGACGACACACTATGGCTAGGGTGTAGACTTGACACAAGTTACCTAGCTACTGTCTCCCGTTCAACTTAACTATTGGATCGACACACTCAAACTTGTGAAACCAGGTGGAGTCGATGTCATGTAACTGCAAACCTAAAAACCAAGTAACCAACATCATATATATACAAGCAACATAAAATACACACCGTGAAGAGGAAATCACGAAATCGTAGGGTGCTCACAAGCGAGTGATGCGAACCCGTCCCCTTCACCAATACACTCATCAAAACTGACATTTCCATCTTACTCAATAATCTCATATGAAATCACATGTTATTTCTACTAACATCATTACACCAATTAAAGCATTTAAAATAAAGCATCAGATAAACCGCATCACATCAAATAGTCTACTGCTCTATAATTAGTGATTAGATAACACACACAAGATATAGTATCAGAATATCTAGAAACACAAATCAAAGTAAAACAAGGACACACTATCTAGTCCAGAAAGAAAAATGGAGGGGTGTTACATTCTCGCCCCCAAGGGTTAGGCTTACTCCTGGAAGCCTGCAAACAAGTAGCCCAATATAGCTCCCTCAAACAAAAAACATCAAATCAAAACCTTGACCCCTGAGGACAAGTATCATGTACTGCATGACCAACTCCAAAAGTCTCAACTACATCACCTTGACATCCAGGCTGATGGTTATCAACCGCAACATATGCACGATGAGACCTACCTACATCCCCTACTATCGACTCTGAAACTACTGGTCCCTGATGAAATCCAAAAGTCTTCCAATGTGGACAATTCCTAGCAAGGTGGCCCTGCTAACCACAATAGTAACACCCAGTGTTACGATCAAACCCACTGCCTCCTATCGGTGTAGTAGACTATTGCATACTACCTCAATCAGCTACAAACTGTGAACTCTGCGCTGGTTGCTCCTATCGATTGTGCTTATTGCACCACCAGTTCCAGTTCCTTCTAGGAAAAGAATCACCATCATCCCGATATGTCTGAGAGTCCTTACGCTTTCCATGTGCACTCTCATGTTTCCCACTCTGAGTAGGCCCCTGCTAAGTCATCGGTGATCCAACTCCCTGAGTCTGACCCTGTCGTGCACTAGACCCAGCTCCAGAACCACTACCAATATGTACACCTGTATGGCCTCCTAGTGCCATAGCTAAGTTCTCCTCGACTAGTTGTGCCTTCTCCACAGCTGTCTCCATAAATTTGGGCTCGAAGACCCACACACCACCACTAATACATGCATTCAAACCCCTAATGAAATGTTGCACGAGCATCCCCTCATCATCACCTATTCCAGCGAACTGTTTAAGTTCGTAGAAACGTCTCTCATACTGATCTACATTCATGGCTAGCTAACGTAGGGTGTGGAACTCATTCCCTCTACAATGATGCCAATGGTCAGAAAGAAAGCGGGCTCTGAACCGCTCAAGGAATATCTCCTAGGACACAGTACTCATATCAATGTGGAGTTTCTACTCCTTCAGTCTCCACCAAGTGGCTACAAACCCTCACAGGTGCATAAAAGCACACCGTGCTTTAGTATTACTATCAAAACAATGCATAGAAAAACATCGATCAAGAGCTATCAGCCAAGTCTCAGCCTCTAAACCGGCTTGCTTTTCTGCCCAGTCTTGCATGTATACACAACATTTTTCATGCTTATGTTCTTCGGCCATACCATCTAGATGTTTCTCATGTCCTTGATTGGAATTCTTTACAGGTAGAGGACGAGTAGCTAGCTTTGGAGCCTGTGGCCGTAACAGAGCGTAGAACACTCACTTTTCGAGGGCTAGATATTGATCAAGTCAGAGTTTAGTGGGATCCCACGGATGATGCTTCATCCACCTGGGAAGATGTAGCTAGGATGAGGGAATTATATCTCTACTTGTTTGTAGGCTTCGAGGAGTAAGCCTGGTTCTTGGGGGGGAGAATGTAATACCCCTCTATTTTGCTTCATGTTCAAACTGCTTTTATGCTTTGTTTTGGTTTCAACTACTATGATACTGGGCATACTTTTTTATGTGTGTTTTGATCGCTACTTATAGAGTGATGAACTATTATTTGTGTGATGTGGTTTATCTGATGATTTATTTTACATGCTTTAATGATGTAATGATGTTAGTAGATATAACATGTGATTTTATATGAGATTATCGAGTAAGATGTAAATGTCAGTTTTGATGAGTGTATTGGTGAAGGGGACGGGTTCACATCACTCGCTTGTGAATGCCCTGCGATCCTATGAGTTTCTCTTCACAATGTGTATTTTATGTTGCTTATATATATATGATGTTGGTTACTTTCTTTTCAGGTTTGAGTGTGTCGATCCAATGGTTAAGTTGAACAGGAGATAGTAACTATGTAACTTGTGTCAAGTATAGACCCTAGCCATAGTGTGTCGTTAGTCCTATTTGTTGAGTCATTGATTTCCATGTTTTAATATCATTTTATTCTGAGGGGTTTTTGATTATGGAAATCAATATTTAGAATTATTGCATTAAATAATGTTGTTATTTTTGTAATTAAAGCTGATATAGTGGATAGAAGTTTATGTTTGAATTAATTAATTAAGTTTAATTTAATTAATTAATTAAATTTAATCCAATGGGTTGAATTTATTTATTAAATAATTAAAATTAATTAATTAAATCTTATGTTGAGAAAATTAAAAGAAAGAAAAGAATTTAATTTCATTTTGGAATTTAATTTTATTTGGTGGTAATTAACTTCAATTTGGAATTAAATTATTATTTAGAATTATTAAATTAAATGGAAACTAGATTTGGTTGTTAGAAGATATTTTAATTTTGCCAGCATGTTGGAGTTAAATTAATTAAGAGGTTGTTGAAAGATTATTCACGAAAAGAATTTTGGTTTGAACAAAAAAAATGAGGAAAGTTTCTTCACGGGTGTAGAGATATTTCTTTTAGAAAGGATATTTTTGAGGAAAAAAATAAAATAGAAATATACAGAGGATTGTTTTTGGGGAGATTCTGGGCTGTAGAATTGCATGGGAGTTATTCTTGTAAATTTTGTTGTGTTGGTTGGTTGCTTTCTTGGTTGGAATCACTGGATTGTTGGATAGAAGTTGTGGAAGCTTTGGAAGAGGCTCTGCATCAAATTTCCATTACCTGAAGCTTCTTGACTCAGGTTTTCTTTTGTGATTTTGTATTGTTCTTTGTTTGCTTTTAAAAAAAACTGCAGTGAATAAAGATTTGTTTGTTAAATCTATTTAGGAAAATAATTTTTTATTAGAAGAATGAAAATAAATATATAAATGTAGAAGCTTCCGTTATTCCCATGAAATTTCTTTAGGGAAATTATAAAACCTTTGTAGAAAATTATGGTGGAGAAACCTAGAAGATTAGATAAATTTTGGTTATAAATTAGATCCCTTTTAGTTTTCTCATTCTTAGATTGTTTAGGAATTCGAGAAAATAGATTAGAGGATTAGTTTGAACCTCTATGAAATTTAGGAATGTTCTCTAGAATTTTTTTTTTTCTCTTCCTGTAGATGGTTATTTTCTTTATAATTTGCCTAATTTAACCAGTAAATTAAATTCTGTGTAAATATATATATACATTATATGTATTATACATTAGTATATATACATATAATAAATATATATATATATATATATATATTCATTTTTGTATTAAAGATTTAATTTAGTAATTTATTTTTTTGGATATCGTTGTCCATACGACGTTCTTGGGAAACGAATTCTGGAAAAATTCATTGAAATCGTAAAATTGTAGGTTTTGTTTAAAACAAAAAATAAAAATTATTTATGTTAGTGGTTGGTGGGGGCGGATGTACCCCCACCGCTCACTGTACTCCATTGTGGGAGTGTGCTTCCATGGCAGCAGCGCTGCCCTCGAACTTGGGTAGCCGGCTATACGTATGTACAGTCTGATGCCCTTTACAGTGTGGTCGATTGTACATGCATACAGTCTGGCATCCCTCTTGAAGTTTCGGGTTCTGTGTTAGTTTTAAACAAAAAAATAAAACATATGTTTGGTGGGAAAAATTTATAAGTTATATTTCCGTTTTTCAGAAATCTATATGCTTTGGCTTTTGTGAAATTTAATGATAGAACATTAAAAACATATATACATTATGTATATATGTATATATATATATATTTATATATTATCAATATTATAGGTTGTTATTTTAAGTAGTTTTGATTTCAAATTAATTATAATTTTATGTGGATTAAAATTTGAAATTGGGAAATTTAGATAATTTTGTAGAAATGGATGTGTTAGTTGTGAAACTAAAGAAATTTTCTTGCATGAGTATATTATGATTCAAATGTAATCAATATCTTGTTTTGATAAAATTAGAATTTTTTTCCTTTCCTTGTAAAAGTAAAGACAATTATTTTAGTTTATTATATGTCTGGTTGAAGTAATTGATTATTTACTACAAAAGTATTAGGTAGGGAAATGGATTTAATATATCCAAAAATAGCATATTTCCTTGCCATTGCTGCTTGTTATTATTTATCCTTACGTTCAAGTTTTGGGAAAAGGGTTATTTGAGTTTGAATTTGTAAGTCTTCTAGAGGATGTGGGTTGTTGCTTTGTTAAGTCAACCGTTCGTATTTCCCTTGGATAGTGCTATATGTGATTTGTTTCCTCCAAGTGTTTGGAGTGAGTTTCCTTACTTGTTGCCTCCTAGAATAGGAGAGATTGCGTAGTGTAGTTAGTAAGCACTTGAGTTACCCTTGGAGGTTAGTTTTGTATAGTGTGTTATCCATTAGAAGAGTGATTTCTATTAGGCACCGGAGCCCAAAGAGGTAAACTGGGTAACCTTCAGAAGTGATTTAATCAAATGATAATTAAAGTAATGTACTTAAATGATTAGGATGCACTTCACACTAATCAAGATAACTTAGCCTCACTCATAGACACAAGGGCTCGTTTAGACTTGGGATGAGTGGGAAGGCCTAGAATGGCAAGGTCAACTATCTTGTCCTCACGAGAGGTAGTCGATTCCGCATGAGTAAGCATGAGGGCCGGGATTTGTTAAAGGTCACTAGGAATTTCGGAGCCTATGAAGAATGCCCAGAGGAGATCTCATGACTAACTGTACGATGACACTTTGTCTAATATAACATTGAGTTTTGTTTAGTGTGTATGGATTCTTTATCATACTTGATTAATTTTATGTCTAGAAGCAATGTGACCATGCTAGAGTTAGACTTATATTGTGCATATGTTTGGTTGAGTCAGTATGTGTTAGTATGAGTCTGCCTTTGGTTAAAGGTTGTAGATCTTTTCCCATGTTACATTGTTACTATCTCCTAGCATGGGGGGTGGGCCTTCAGGTACCACTTGGTTGAGTGGAACATGCACCATACACCGTTGGGTCCCCCTTTATCTTTAGTACTTGGTGGCGAGACATCCAGTTGGACAACTCGTGGTTCTTGTTTTTAATTCAAGCATTGTTGTATTTCATAATTGTAATAAGTTATTATACCCCTCTTGTGTTTACGAGGTGGAATTATGTAATTGTAATACTATTGTACTTTTGTCTCATTCTGGGAATGAGTGATGTAACTAGTTGATTAAGTAATGAATTTATATCATGGTTGTTTATCTTCTTATCTTATGTTGTTAAGTATGTTGTATAAATGCTCAATTCTTAAAGTAATTAAATGCAATGATTATAATGATGTATGTTGTATGGGTTTCAGTAATCTCGGTTACGTAGTCTTAGGGGTTGTTGTCGATTGTAGATGAACATGTATGTTTAATTCACTTTAATAGAAAAAAATTAGTACGCTTTTATCGTGAATTGAAACTTCCTCCAGGGTTGCATGGCGGGGCATTACATGATTAGCCTAAGTAGCATAGAATGCATAAAATGAAAATGGAAAGGTTATAGGTGGAAGCAATGACAATAATTAACAATGTTTTCTAACGGACCATGGAGGATCACTTTTCTCACAAGGAAAAATATCAATTGGTATCCTCTATTGTCGAAGATCCCTTGGTATGTATTAATTAAGATTTTAGAGAGTGGTGATGTTTATTTCTATATTACATTCTTTGCCTTTTGTTCTATTAAGTACTCATAGTTTTGAGTACTTGACACTTATGATGTAAGTTTAGTAATTGGTTGCTACAAGTTTTTTTTTCGAGAGATGGTTTTTTGGGAGGAAATGAGTGAAACTATCTATAACTCTTGGTGTGTAAAAAGAATATCTTATGTTTTATTTCATAGGCAAGACCCCCAATAAACCACACTATTTATGAAAAAAATGTAAAATGTAAAATATATAGCAAATACTTGTCATAAATATAATATTTTATTAATATAATACTAATTTTATTAAAGTTTATTTAAAATATTTTTGAAAAATTAATGTAAGTTATACGCATTAGCTTGTTATACTTAATAAAAACATTCACAAATTATTATTAATTAAAATTTTAACTTTTAAAGATTTGACAAGACAATTCTTAATTTAATATTTTGATGTGAATGTGCATGTTAAATAATCATTCTCAACTGAAAAACATCTGATGTAACAATCTAAATGACTGTAAATTTTATATAATCACTAAAATAATATCAAATTCAAATCCCGCTCGTTAATACAATTTAATAAATAAATAAATATTCCTAACACTGATCTAGCATTGAGAGTGTAGACATATAGTGTGTGCCTCTATACATAGATTCCCATGGTCCATATTTGTGTACCTTTTGGTGGCCCACTCTTCATTTTGTATCCCACTCTGCCCTTCCCATCCCTTATTTAGCACATTATCATATGAATATACCTAAGGTAGCCTACTTTGAGAGGACTATGATCAAAGAAGCAAGGGTGAAATGCCTTTATATTTTAAGAGGAATCTTTAAAAAGTAGTGGCTTGGATGTGGGTGGCTCCTCGCCTCACAAAGGGAAATGCCAACGTTTAAAAACATCATGATTGTCCTTCGAAAAGGGAATTGAATGGCATATAATATTGGAGTTTGTATTGTGCCTTACGTATTCCTTTCGTTATATTCTTCGTCTCGTTCACAACTAGTCTCTTTTGGGATCATTCCCGATTTATGTATTTTTTCCTTCATTTTCTCACATGTTAGCCACTCAAAGTTTAATGATATAAGATTTTCAAAGAGGAAAATAAGCATTTCTTAGATGTATTTAAGCTAATTTAATCATATCCATTTTAGCTTAGGTTAAAAGTTATTGGTTTTTAGACAATTTGAAATAGTTAAAATGTTGAAAAGTAATTGCTTTCAGTTTGACAATTGATTTTTATTGGTATAAATATAATGTGTTTGATGTTTCAAATAGGGGATGGGGGATTAGTAACTATTTTGTAATGAGAATTGAATTTGTGGATGAAGGATTAGTAATATTTTGTAATTAAAATATTTGATTGATATTATATACGGATGAATTTGGGGATTATATCTAAATTTGTAACTTTGAACTTAGTCTAGATCTATGAACTTGTCCTATGTGATCTATTGACTTATATTCTTTAATTTCTTAAGACGCCCTTAATGTTGCTCTATGTTTCTTAGATATTTAAGGAATTGCCATTATTTAGCTATACATTAATTCTTATTAATGAGTCATCAGTGTTATACTTTTCACAAGAATTCCACTTTGCTTTAGGAAAATTATACTCTCTTTTGTTTTATCTTTTACTTAGTTTTAGTTTTTGTTCTAGGATAAATACTTCTCAATCCCAACCAAATTGGAAAGGTGCTTGACTTTAATTCTTTGGTTGCTAATCGTATCAGAGTTCTACATGCTTTAATAAAGTGACTAATATTTCCTTAAGATCCCCTAGAAGATCCTCAAAAATGTTTGTTTGGATGGATAAAAATAAAATTGTGGGTTTTCCACCCCTTACTAGAATTATATTCCTCCCTAAAGATCTTGATGTCCACATTTCTTTTGTGGAACATTATAAGACTAAAGAAACTATGAAAAATAGTTTATCCTCTTTTCATCTCATATCCTCTATATCACTTTCTCAAAAATGAGAAAAATAAATAAAAGCATTAAAATTGAAGTTTGTAGAAAATCCACCCATAAATTTCATATATAAGTATTTTAGCATTTAGTCGTCTAGATCCAATACCATTTCTTGCAAAGGGGATTATAATGAAAGAAGTTAGTTTGCTTGGCTTTCATGAAGAAAAGGATGTGGGATATGAATATTTCAAAATAGTAATATCTACATCCACATCTAGTTATAAATCCTATAAAAAGTCCCAAAAGCATTCAAAAATTATTTCAACCCAAAAGTTAATAGGTTCTACCTACCATATTGTTGAGTTAATTATGATAGCAATTTTCATTAGTCTAAAGTTATAAAGTAAAATTTTTAAATTAATCTCATACTTTGTGATCATTTAGAAATAAATTTTGATCTCTTCACAATCATAGTATTTAAGGGAGTGGAGAACTAGCTAGTTGAATGATTATTTATACTAAGGGGAGGCACTGCAAAGTGAGGATCAACTACCAGAGAAGAAGGTGATTGAAGGAGTAACTTGTAGAAAGGGTTTCAAGGAGTTATAATTATCTTTATTTCAAATTAGAATTGTAAGTGAAAATTATGTTCTTTCATTTATTTTAGTTCATCAAATTATATTATTGAATCTAAATCTTTCCATAAATTTTATTTCTCTCATAAAGTTAGATTATAAAATAGGGAAAAAATAGTCATTCAAGGAAACCTTAAGGTTAAAATGTTATAATAAAAAATCAAACTATTGACCAAAACACATAATCAAGTTAAAAGTGATTGTTGGAAATGCTAACTTTTAAGATACAATTTTGCTTAATAAATGATAGTAATTCCAAGACAGAGGTTGAATCACCTAAATAATTCCATAATAATAGATGAAATAAAATAATATATAATATAAAATGGTGTCACTTAAAGATTAATATCCCATTCTATACCAAAGTACCACAAATAGAATATTGACGAGTTCTCCTAATAGATGTGAATGCTTGAAAGTGATAGATCAAGTATCCACTTCTTGACATGTATCTAGAAATAAATCTAAATGTTCTATGAACTTCCTAAAATGATAAATAAGAAAAACTTGTAAAATGATAATATAAAATAAGATTTTGTATGTGGACATTCCAAACATATCTATATCCACATATAGACCTCATAAAAATTTATGCACTATTTTGAAATACTATACTAAAATATATATAGAATGTGTAGTATATTTTGAACAAGACATTTACCTCATAAATTCTAGATTCAATACTAATCTCTACATCCCATTTTGAATCCAAACTTGCTAGGAAATTTGAAATAAATAAAGTTTATATCTAGATCTACCCATTATTTTTGTATCTCGATCTTATGAAAATTCCTACCCTATTCTCAAACCCGATCTCATAAAAACTACGAAAATCTTTGCAATGTCCCCTAATGGATGAGGACGCTTCTAAATTCTTATATCCACATATATTTCTAGTATTCATACTTATAATATTGTAACAATAATGCAAAATATTGGTATGCAACTCAGTAAAGTAAAAACTTAACATCATATGCCATGTGTCCACATCTTGAACAATTTACCACAAACATATCACATAAATGCAACACCCATTTCAATAAAAAGGATATTTTTAAAAACTTATATTTTAGAAACTAGATGTTTTCTAGAAAGTGGCATAACATTGATCTTTTTAGAAATGAAAATGGTAATAAATCTCCTATCCTTTCCATGCATGTATCAATGTATTCATAAGCTAAACAAATGAAGTATGATTTTATATAGGCAACCCCTACCTCTAGAATTATTTCATCGAAAAGTATATACACAAATATAGGTCGATTTTACATGAATGATTTTAGGCAATGGATGAGCAATGTAGATATAGCTAATAGAGGTGCTAAGAGGATGAATAATGGAATAAATAAAGCTAATAAATCCCTTACTTCCTTATAATATTGAAAAATGGAATTCTCAAAAGATTATGATTAAGGAAGGAGATTGTTGGGTTTTGAAATAAGGTTCCACCACTAAAAATATCCACATGAAATATAAAATAATCAAAATGAAAAGGATGTTGAAGATAATTTTAATCTAGATTTTGAAAATAGAATAAAGAAATCAATTCAAAATGAATGGAAACCCATTTATTGTAGTTTCAAAATTTCTCAAAATATTTCTAAGAAGTGACTTTTATGAAGAAACTGGGGATCCCATTACCATACTATATAGAGTAATGGGGAAACTTAGTGTCTCTACCTTTCTACCATGAATGTATTCCTACATCACTAGCATCTTGAATAGAGAAATATTGATCCATTGTTTATATCTCATCAATGAAATCCTACATGATTAATTGAAAAAGGTGGGAGAATTAAGAAGCTTCTATATTACTTCCTACCTAGTATATTCATTATCTAGAAGAACCATGTTCAAATCACTAGAAAGAATAGGTGGTATGGGTATGGAGGAAAGTAAAATTAAAATTTATACTCATTATCTACAATTAGAGCATAAATATTCTAGTGTTCATTATGAAAGAGTGAAAATACATTTTCTATGTGGATAAAAGATTCTTCGAAGGAGGTAGAAGTAAAAGATTATCTCTACATGACACAAAAGCATTAAGAAACGATGACAACTAATTTATCTAGTTTTCTATTGTCTTCTACATTTAAGTCGAAGGATTTACATGCGTTCCTTACAGATTTCTAAAATATCCTAAATAGAAATTAATCCTTTTAGAACTAACCAAATAACCATGTGATATATATATATATATATATATTGGCATCTAGTCTCTCATTATGATTGGAGTGTGTTGTTTTTCTTCACTCCCCTATTCTAAAGAATTAGATAAAGATCCTTAGTTACAAAAATTTCATACATATGCCACAATATCTAATTTTGGCCCTTTTAGATGCATCGAGAAATAGGTGACTTCATAATTAAGAAATATTCATGATCAAGAGAACTTGTAGGAAGAATGTCGTGATGACCATGAAGTAAGGAAAAGAGGATACTACGGATTATCCATGTATCAAAAAAAGGATTTTAAGGTTCATATGTATCTTGATCAAGTATCCAATAGTGGAGTAGTACTCCATATATCATATGATAGTGAGTATTTATAATAACCCTATTATTAAACCCAATTGGGTAGATCTTGAAGTAGCATCATTAAATGTTATAATGAAGAATACTCCAAACTTAAGAAATATGGATAAAAGAAAATATAGGTAGGTTAAATTCAAAAGGATTCCTTCTCACATATAATAAAGATGTAGTTGAAAGGAATAAAGATAAAGGTGAAGAAAATTTCACACAACAAGATATTGATATGTTTTAACAATATTTTTTATAAACTCCTAAGCTAATAACTAAACTAAAAGAGAAACAAGAAGGACCTAGAACTAGTTGCACCTAGTGGTTGAAGTGATTGAAGTATGGTTCCAACCTCTTCATTTGCCATATGTATTCATATTCCTTCTCCTCTAAAAGTGAAAATATTTATTCTACCAACTCCTACTATTGGATATTCCTACCATAAAATAGGAAGGAAAGCATGTACCAAGTTAATCAATCCTAATATCTAATCTACAAGGTGAATAATATTTTTTTTGGCAACAAAAAAAATACTGAGAAAAAAATAAAATAAATAGAACAAAAATTAGGATATTAAGGAGAGGTTAGGATTAGCAGAGTATAAAAAACTTTAGTGGAAGAGATATTATAAAAAGGGATCAATTATAAAAGATATTACAAGAAAATGATGATAATCTACTTGATGTACCTATGCCATAGTTTTATACCCAAAAGATGATTGATGAATTAAATAAGGATGATGATATGATTACAACTACCACATGACAAGGAATAGAAACTAATTATATTGATTATGATGAGTAGACAAAGTATCAGTCATACCCAAAAATTCTCCTATGGTCTCATCATTTTGAAATATACCCAATGACATAATTTCCTCAAGTAGTGTTTATCAGTTCAAGTTGCACCAAGGTTAAAGCTAGCTTTGACGAACCTTATGTCATCGAATTGATATTGAGTGAATATTTTTTTGATGCTTTCATTTCTTTCAAAGTACAATATCCAAACCCTCCTATTGTTTCTTGAGTGTTAGGCTCTATAGGAACATGAATTCCCTACTCTTTTACTCCACATCATTTTCCATTATAGCCAAATTGTTTCAAAATTTGGTAACCTCTTCCATAAATGTTTTACATTTTTTTTGGGGACGGTGGTTTCTGATAATCATTTTCATCATAAGTGGATATGTAATTTGTATCTTTTTGTTTACTACAAGTTGTGGTCCAATTGGATGTTTTTGATGATTCAGTGATAAATTGTGTTGATACCATGGTGGATTCTTTCTCTTTTTTGATTTGTGCATAATCTTGTGTTCCCCCATGGACGTAGGTGTGAAATATAATGAGCTCCAAACATAATCCAACAACTTTGTCAAATTTGAAAGACACACATCTTTATCTGCAACTTGTAAAGGTTCTACTTTTGTAGTTGGTGTTAATGTGCTAAGAGGATTCTTTGTTTCTGTTTCAATTTGTAAACATTGTTCAGATCTAGGGTCAAATTTTATCATGTAAACCTTATTGTTGTAAGTGTGTTTTAGCATACAGTGTAGTGTTGAAGGTACTGCATCCATTTCATGAATCCATGGCCTAACCAAGAGAATATTATATGACAAATCATGGGGCATCACATGGATGGGAGTTTACAACACAACCTTTCCAACTTTGATGGGTAATGTTATCACACCAAGAAATTTCTTACCCACATTATCAAAACCTTTGATAGATAAATTGATAGGTTGAATTTATTTTTTGTTTGCTCCAATTTTGTCCAAAATATTCACACTACAAACATTATGTCCTGAACCATTATCAATAAGGTTACATCTAATCCCAACCTTGTTAATAATAACCACTATCATCAAAGCATCATTTCATTTTTTCTTTTCCAAAGGAGGTAATTCACTTTGATGAAAGACAATACCCAAATTAGATCGATTCATATTCTCAATTGAAGCTACAACATAATTTGGTTGCACACTAGGAGGGGTAACAATATTTTGCAAAGCCTTTTGAAGCCATGATAAGTAGGTGATGTTTGAATCAAATCCCACAAAGATATCTTAGTAGGATTGTTATCAAGTTTCTCAAGAGGATCAAATTATTTACCACTACACTGCAAGATGTTAGGTGTGGGTGGGAGATATGGTTGAGGAAATGGGATGGAAGTTGTTATTTTTCGGTTGCTTATTATTTATAGTGTTATATATGTGAGATAAAATATGATAACTTTGTTGATAATAGGTTGTTATTGATGTCAAGTTGATGGCAATAGGTCATTGTGTTTGTTAGTGGTTGTAAAAGGGTATGAAGGCTATCAAATGTGAATGTTTTTAAAGATGAAGAACATTATAGGAGTTCAAGTATTTACAATAATATGAAGGTTTGAGTAGTGTGTTGGTTGATAGTGTGTAGGTTCTCTAATCAATCATGTTTTTTATCATGTTTTTCATGGAGTGAGTTCTGTCAGATAGTTCATGTATTTATCATACCATGCTAGGTATGTAGTCAAAAATGTTTGTAGTGGTCTGAGATGATATATTTTAGGTAGAGAGATTACTTAATGTGGGTGGCATTTATTTTAGAAATGCATTGTAGCTCTATGGTTTTGAAGGAGAGTATGCCTACACTAGTTCTATCAATTTCTTGATTTTTTGATGGTGTGGCTCAGTGTGTGAAGAGTTTGAATTATCAGAACTCTCATCATGCTATTCTAAGTTTGAGGTAAGTATGCTAATGGTTACAAGCATGTGGTAATGGTTTTAAGTGTGTGGAGTGAGGATAGGACCTATTTAAGGTTACCTTTGTGGCACAAGGTGTTAAGTTTTATTGGAAGCAAGATTAGACCTATGTATTACATGTTTTATAATTTGAATTTGGTTTTGTCTTATGTTGTCTAGGTTGGTGTGGATCTCTGGCTGAAATAGTAGAGTGTGAATGTAGTATCATGCATATATTTAAAAATTCCAGATGCATTGTAACGCAACTTGAAGAAATAAAGTACATCCATGTATGTCCAAATGTAATTAATGATTATATTGAAATTACTATAGTGGGATGTACAGTTGTGTCATAGAAGAAGCGTGAAGAAAAGAGAGTGCTAATATTAGTGTGTTGCTAGTGTCATATTTTAAATCAACCATTATTTTTGTTTTGGTAAGGTTGGTATTTGACCTATGGTATTGTTTAGGCAATGATTGGTGTCTCTGTTTTAGTGGGGATTAGTGTCTTCTATACGTTGGTGCCTACTAAATAATTTTGGGATTGATGTCTCCAATAGGTCAGTGCCTACTTCATATTGTAAAATACCCTTATTATATTTCTTCTTGTGAGAGCTTCTCACTATGGTTTTCCTATTTCAATTGTCCATGTAAAAATATGGTGCTATGTGTTATCTTGTGTGGTTCTTTAATTACTTTACCTACTATCTTGTATGGTTTAGTGCTCTTCATGTTGAAAAACTATAAAGTAATTGTGAAGGTTTCCAGAATTATTGTAATTGTTTGGATCTACTAATTCACCCCCCCTCTTAGTAGATTGTGTACCCTTCAATTGGTATTAGAGCTAAGTTCCTTTGAAAGATTTTATCATCTTAAGGTAGATCGAGGATGGCATAATATAGTTCATCTAGAAGAAAAGTATTAGTTTTTGATGGATCTAATTTTTCTTTTTGGAAAGTTAGGATGGAGTCACATCTAATGGCCTTAGGTATGGACTTATGGAATCCAATTGTAGAGGGCTATGAAATTATTGATAACCCTCCTAGGGATCATATTGGAAAGAGGGATTATGAAATAAATTCTAAGGCTAAAAATTCTCTTTTATGTGATTTGACTAACACTGAGTTTTCAAAGGTGATATATTATAGAACAACAAAGGAAATATAGGAAATATTGGAAACTGTCTATGTAGGTGATGAGAAAGTCAAATAAGTAAAGTTGCAAACTTATAGAGCTCAGTTTGAAGGTCTGAGGGTG
Organism: Sequoiadendron giganteum; assembly: GCA_007115665.2. Lineage (NCBI taxonomy): Eukaryota > Viridiplantae > Streptophyta > Pinopsida > Cupressales > Cupressaceae > Sequoiadendron > Sequoiadendron giganteum. The sequence continues at coordinate 379,129,639 of CM021110.1, forward strand.
AAAGAAGATGAGAACATAGTTGCATTTATGCTCTGGGTTGAAGAAATTGTCAATCATATTCAAGTTCTTGGTGAAAATTTATAAGAGAATACTATTCTAAAGAAGGTACTCAGATCCTTATCTAGAAGGTTTGATCCTAGAATATCTGCTATTGAAGAAGCTAAAGATGTTAATTCTTTAAAGTTTATTAAGTTGCATGGAACATTAATTGCATTAACTGTAATTTTAGAGTGTATTTGAAGTAGGGTGGTCAAGATTCTTATTGTGGTTTAGATCCAAAATAATATTTTTGTGTCAGAAAGCTACAGACAGGTTCTAGTAAGTATAAAGGAAAATTACCTTTCAATTTTTTCAATTGTGGAGATGTTAGAAAGAATAGAATTTTTTATACTAATGAAGAAGAAGAAGAATAATATTCTACAAAATAAGATGATGAACATGCATCTGATGATGAAAATGGGAAATTTGAATTCATGGATTTTGAAACTGTCGATGGTGATGCTAAAATGAGTTCTAGAGAAAAGGGTGAAGAAGAAGAAAATATTATAGAGAATTTATTATAGGCCAAAAAGGAGATCAATAAACTAAATATCTAAATTGTATGAGAAATAAGAACCAAATATAAGTTAGAAAAAGATTTGAAGGATGCAAAAAATATGATTGTTGATCTAAAGATTCAAACATAAGAAGAAAAAAGAGTTGAAGAAGTGTTGACAACCAAGTTGTCAGCAAAAGGAAAGAACTGTGAAAAGCTTTAGGCATAGATTGTTGTAGCTAGAAAAAAACTTGAGAAAGAAAACTAGTTCTAAGTTGTTGAAATTCAGTAAAAGTATTAAAATTATAGATCAGATATTGAAAGGTTGGAAAATATTGCATGACAAAATCAATGTCAGTTTTGGTTATCAGAAGAAAATGGTGACATAACAATTAGAGAAGTCTATTGAGGTGATTCTGGAAGTGACACGTTCTAGAAGTTCAAAATAAGAGAGGGCATCGACATGTAATGGAAGCATGACTCAGAATGATTGATTTTTTCAAGTTCAAAACAAAATGAGGAGATCTAGAGGACAAGGATTCAATACTAGGTCAAGTTTCTCTTTTTCTGGTTATTTTTTTAATTGTAATGAGTATGGACATAAGGTTGTGGATTGTAGAAGAGATATGAGAAGATAAGATGGAATAATTTTGTTAGTAATAATGCATTTGCACCTATATTCAATTTCAATAATATTTGTTTGAAGTGAAACAATTTTGGACATATTGCAAGGAACTACAAAAGCAATTTGGTGAGTTCCTCATTAATAGAAAAGTAAAATAATGATGTTAGAGAAGGTCTAGAAGAAGGTTCTCGAGAAAAATAAGTCTGAGAAGTCTTTGATCGCACAAAATACATTACATGTTCAGAAGGACAAGAAGAACCTATGGATTATTGATAGCAATTTCTCTAGTCATATTACAAGAGATAAAAGTAAGTTCATGAATTTCAAAGAGTTTGAAGGTGGTTTAGTTACCCTTGGAAATAATTCTATTGATAAAATATTTGGTAAGGGTACATTTTCTTGATGGTGGTAAGACAAATAAACATGATGTTTTTGTATGTTAAAGGTTTAAAACATAATTTGTTGAGTGTCAGTTAGTTGTGTTATAAGCGATATCAATTATCTTTTAGTACTGATAGTTTTGAAATCAAAAAATCAAGTACCGGTGAGTTGATTGTAGAAGGAAGTGGGAAAAAAATTGATATCTATCATCTGAATGATTTGAATGGAAAAAGGGTGTCTCACTATGTAGAAGGATGAGAGTTGGCTTTGGCACTAAAGGTTAGGGCATATGAATTTAGATGATATTATCAAGGTTTGGTTCAGGATATGCCAAGAATCAAGAAAACATAGTCAATTAGCCACTCCAAGAAGAAAATCAAACAAGAAACAAATATCTAACTAAGGAGTACTCTACATCAAATCTATTAGATTTGGTACATACAATTTTTTGTGGACCAATGAGGACTAAAATTCTACAATGTGATAGGTATTTTATAATGTTAATTTATGATTACACTATGATGTAGGAGCATCCAAGGTGTAAGAGAAATATTGCATAACCCAAAAAAATATGTTGTTTCTTTTCAATAAGGGCTAAATTTGGCAAGGTTACTATTTTTAGTAAGTTTGCATTTATGCACGGTTGGCCACAAAATCTAACACAAACCTCTAGAATGGTAAATTGAATCCAATGGGGAAGAAATCACTTCAATACCATTTCTCATTTGAGAGATTAAAATTTCAATTTTCAAATATCCTACTAAAATCTTCGAAGTCAATTTTGAGGCACTTAGAGGCTCCAAATGGGACTAAAAATTGGTAGAAAACTAAAGTAGTTTTCCTTTAGGCCCTAATTTTTTGCCAAAAATTTCTCAAGATATTTTTGAAAAGGTATTATAATAGAAAATCCTATGGTTGGATCAAAATTTATCACCCCATGAAGTTGTACTATCAAAATTAATAAAATTTCAAAATATCTTCTTAAAGAAGTTACACTTTTTAGAAGATTCTGGGGTGGTTACACCTTCCAAATAAAGGATGTGAAAGAGGGATAAGGAAGAGGGGAAAGAGCAGCATAGATGGTGGCTCCAATTTGCAGATTTGCAGATTTATGTAATCAGAAAGCCCATGTGATGGAAAATATAATATTGTAATTTATTTTTTATTTCAATAATAGAAAATATTTTCTTCCTTATTGCATTTTGTTTTTGCCATTATCTATTTTTTTTGTGAGTTTTATATTGTAAGGGGAGTATCCTTTATCAAGTGGTATCACAAAAGGTTTTCTTGAGTGGGTAGATAGATCACTAAACATGAGAAGGTTTGCACCAGGACTTGTGGTTGTGGGTTTATGAGAAAAGTGATTAGAATGCCTCCATGAAGAAACCATGGTGGTGGAAGAAATGCTACTGTACCAAAAGAGGGTTTTAGGGCCCTACAAAGACAAGTTCAAGCATTGCAAGAGGAGCTACATAAAGGGTTTGATCCAAGAAGAGAAGATGAAAGTGAAGATGAAGCTAAAAATGAGGAATAGTTTGAAGAAGAACAAGATGTAGTAGATCTAGAGAAAATAAGATTATTTACAGCCATCTCTAAGATTGGGAAAATCCCATCTCTAATATTGAGAAAAGGCCAAAGATCGATGTTTCTACATTTCCTGAAAATATTAACCCAAATGAGTTGATTGATTGGATCAATGATATGGATGAATATTTTGAGTATGTGGAGGTGGAAGATCCTAAGAGGGTCAAATTTGCAAAGACCAAGCTCAAGATTCAAGTGAATATTTGGTGGAAAGAGGTAAAACTAGAAATAAATCAAAGAGTTAAAGAGAAAATAACCAGATGGGATCAGATGGTGGACAAATTAAAAAGACAACTCATTCCTATGGACTATGAGCTATATTTTTTAAATAAGATGCAAGGGTTGAAACAAATGGGAAATTTTTTCAAGGAGTATACAAAAGAATTCTGCCGTGTCCTGATCAGAATAGACCATTCTGAGGCCAACAAGGAAAAAATTGCTCATTACATAAATGGGTTGAAGGTGAGTATTCAAGAAGAGTTGAGTCTGGTAAAAATGTCTACCATTGAAGATGCATATCAGTTTTCTTTGAAGGTAGAAGAAAAGTTGAAAAAAAGGTTTGAAAGCAAGCAAAGAGGTGGGGGTTGTGGTGGAAAGACTAGTGGATGGTGATGTGGAGATCCAAATGAAGACCAAAAGAAGGGTGAAGGATCTAGTAGCAGCCGGATCTAGAAAGGAGATAACACCTACCATCCTCGTGATCAAAATAATGGAGACCATAGAGGAAGAGGAAGATCATGACGAGGACTAGGAAGAGGAGACTTTCGTAGAACCTATTTCTAGTGCGGAGAAGAAGGACATAGAGCCTATGAGTGTCCCCAACATCAAGGAAGGACAAATAGAAGACCCAAGGGTAGTGTAGGAGTTACACATGTAGATGAAGATGTTGAGTCTTCACATTCTGAGGATGCAGAAAGAGGACAGGTTCTTGTTACCAGAAGAGCCTTATTGAATGAGGAGAAAGAAACAACTCAAAGGAAGATTTTTTTTTGCACTATATGTAAGTGTGAAGGTAAAGTTTGCAATTTTATTATTGATAGAGGTAGTACAAATAATATTGTTTCACAAGATATGGTTAGTAAGTTGTGGTTTGAGAGAAGAATGCATTTGAAACCATATAGGATTGCTTAGTTATAGAAGTACCATAAATCTTTGGTAAATGAACAATGTCTTGTAAAGTTCAAGATTCAAAATTACAATAATGAGGTATTGTGTGATATTATTCCTATGGATGTTTTCCATATGTTGTTAGGCAGATCGTTGTAGTTTGATCGACGAGAAGTACATGATGGACATGCCAACACATAGCCTTTGACAAAGGATGGAGTTTGTCATAAGTTGAAACCCTTGAAAGAGGCAGAGGAAAAGGTGTGCAGTAATGCAATAATTAGTTTGGTTGATGGAATAAAGTTCCTAGAAGGTATGAAGCATGATCATATGTGTTTTGATTTGATTCCTAGAGTTGATAGAGAAGATGATAAAGAGATACCCATAGAGGTTTCACCTTTATTGGATGAGTTTCAAGATATTGTATTTGATAATTTACTTGAGGGTTTGCCTCTAGTAAGAAAGATTAGCCATCAAATGGATTTGATTCTTGGAGCCAGTTTTTGAAATAAGGAAACTCATCAAATGACTCCAACACAGAATGAAGATTTGAATAAGAAAGTGCAAGAGTTGTTGCAAAAGTGATTAATTTGAGAGAGTTTGAGCCCATGTGTGGTAGATGTATTACTAGAACTGAAGAAGGATGGAGAATGGAGGATGTGTAAAGACTCATGATCCATCAAAAATATCACCATCAAATAAAGATTCCCCTTGCCAAGGATGGATGATATCATGGATTGTTTGAGTGGAGCTGAGTACTTCAAGAAGATAGATTTGAAGAGTTGTTCTCACCAGATATGGATTTGGGAATGAGATGAATGAAAGATAACCTTCAAGACTAAAGAGGGATTTTACATGTGGTTAGTCATGCCTTTTGGGTTAACTAATGCATCGAGTACATTCATGCAGCTCATGAACATGGTATTGAAAGAGTTTTTGGGTAAATTTTTTATTGTTTATTTTGATGATATTTTTATTTTTAGTAAGACATTAGAGGAGCACCTAATGCATATCCGAAGATTTTTTGAGAAGCTAAGGGAGGAGAATATATTGATTAATTTGAAGAAATGTAGTTTTATGAAGAGAGAGTTGGTGTATCTAGGATTTGTTTTCTCTACAAAGGGTCTTAAGATGGATCCATAGAAGGTGAAAGCTATTAATGAATGACCTACACCAGGAAGTGCTAAAAAGGTGAGATATTTTCATGGTTTGGAAAGTTTTTATAGAAATTTTATCAAAGTTTTTAGCAGTATTTGTGCACCTCTAACTAAAGCAATGAGAGGGGATAGAAAAGAATTTAAATGGACCCTAGGAGAAACAAATAGTTTTGATATGTTGAAGAATAAATTCATAGAGCAACCTATTTTGGCACTTCTGGAATTCAATAAGGTCCTTCAAGTAGATTGTGATGCTAGTGGTACTATAATAGGAGCTATTTTGAGTCAAGAAAGTAAGCCTATTTCCTATTTTAGTGAGAAGTTGAATGATGCTAAGAAGAAATATTTTGTCTATGATCAAGAGTTTTATGCTATAGTTCAGGATTTGAAGAAATGGAGGCACTATTTGTTTCCAAGAAAATATATTTTATATAGTGATCACCAAGCTTTGCAGTATCTCAATAGTCAAGGAAAGTTGAATCAGAGGAACTTAAAATGGGTTGAATTTTTATAGAGTTTTACTTTTGTTTTGAAGCATAGGAGTGGAAGGTCAAACATACTTGTAGATTCCTTGAGTAGAAGGAAATATTTGTTGATAGAGATGAATATAGAGGTTGTTGGTTTCAATGAACTCAAGATTTTGTATATTGAAGACCCAAAATTTTCAAAATATTGGAAGGTTTGTTTGGAACCTGTTACATTGGATAGCACAAGATGGTTGGATTTCCTAATCCAATATGGGATTTTTTTTAGAGGAAGCCAATTGTGCATTCCAAGGAGTTCTATGAGAGAGAATCTAATCAAGGAGAAGCATAGTGGATGAATGGCTAGAAATTTTGGTCAAGATAAGACCATTGCTCTTGTTAGTGAGAATTATTACTGGCCACAGTTACAACAAGATGTAAAGAAGTTTGTACAAAGTTGTAGAGTATGTCAAATGGCGAAAGGAACAAGTCAAAATACTAGATTGTATCAGCCACTACCCATGCCTGAGAGGCTATGGGAGGATATTATCATGGATTTTGTTCTTGGCTTATCAAGGACAAAAAGAGGGCATGATTCCATATTTATTGTGGTGGATATATTTTTCAAGATGGCACATTTCATTCCATGTCATAAGACCAGTGATGATGTTCATATTGCAGAGTTTTTTTTGAGAGAGGTGGTGAGGCTACATGGTTTACCAAAGAGTATACTTTTGGACAAAGATACAAAATTTGTTGGTTATTTCTGGAGGACATTATGGAAGATGTTGAAGACAAATTAGAAGTTCAGTTTTGCACACCATCCACATACTAATGGACAAACAGAGGCGGTGAATAGGATTTTGGGTAACCTGCTAAGATGCTTATTAGGAGATAAGCCCAAGGGATCATATTTGATTATAACATAGACCAAATTTTCTTACAACAATATTGTCAACATGAGCACTAGTAAATAACCATTCTAGATTGTGTATGGAAGTAGTCCAAGAACTACTTTTGAACTGAGAAGGATGGATAAGGGGGAGAAGAATAGTACTGAGGCTGAATATTTTGCTGAACACCTAGAGAATTTGCATGAAGAGGTTAAGAAGCATATAAATAAGATGAACTCACAATATAAGGCTAAGCTAGATTAGAAAAGGAGGTATAAGGAGGTATAAGGAGATCTAGGAAGGAGATTAAGTCATGGTTCTAGTTGGCACATACAACAAGTTAAAAAAGAAGAATTTTGGACCATGCAAGATCCCGAAGAAGCATGATTTTGGAAATTCTTATGAGGTAGAGTTGCCAAGTGAGATTCATGTTTCACCCATGTTTAACATTTCTTATTTGACTAAATATCATGAAGGAGATAACGAAAATGAATTGATAAAGGCATAGTGGAAGATTCCATCACCTACTTCAGAAAAGGAAGAGATATAAGAAATTTTGGATAGCCATGTGGGAAGAAGCATAAGAAACATGCAATATACAGAGTACTTGGGGACATTGAGAGGAAGGCCTATTGAAGATTCATCATGGTTATTTGTGTCTAAGGTTAACCCTCTTGGTTTCCCTCTAACTCCTGAGAAGTGATAGGGTCACGTTTCAAAATTACCACGGGTGTCTAATGCAAGAGAATCTAGGGTGTAAGATAAATCTTGCTTCACCCAAAAAAATTATGTTGTTTCTTTTTAATAAGGGCTAAATTTGGTAGGGTTACTATATTTAGTAAGTTTGCATTTATGTGGGGTTGGACACAAAATATTACACAGACCTCCAAAATGGTAAATTGAAGCCAATGGTGAAGGAATCACTTCAATATCATTTATTATTTGACAAATATTAAAATTTCAATTTTTGAAAATGATATTAAAATCTTCAAAGTCAATTTTGAGGCACTTAGAGGCTCTAGATTGGCCTAAAAATTCACAAAAAATGAAAGTAGTCGGCCTTTAGGCCTTATGTTTTGGCCAAAAATTTCTTGAGAGCTTTTTGAAAAGGTATTATAGTAGAAAATCTAATCGTCGAATCAAAAGTTATGACCCCACGAAGTTGTACTACCAAAATTAATAAAATTTCAAAATTTCTTCTTCAAGAAGTTACACTTTCTAGAAGATTGTAGGGTGGTTACACCTTCCAAATAAATTATGTGAAAGGGGGCTATAGAAGAGGGGCAAGAGCAGCGTAGATGGTGACTTTGATTTGCAGATTTGAAGATTTATGTAATAAAAAAGATTATGTGATGGCAAATATAATGTAATTTCATTTTTTATTTCAGTGATAATAGAAAATATTTAATTCCTTCTTGCATTTTGTTTGTGCCATTATCTATTTTTTTTGTGAGTTTTATATTGTAAGGGGAGTACCCTTCATCAAGTGGTATCAGAGCAGGTTTTCTTGAGTGTGTAAATAGATCTCTAAATGTGAGGAAGTTTGCACCAAGACTTGTGGTTGTGGGTTTTTGAGAAAAGTGATCAAAATGCCTCCATGGAGAAACCGTGGTGGTGGAAGAAATCCTATTGTACTAGAAGAGGGTTTTAGTGCCCTACAAAGACAATTTCATGAGCTACAGCAGAGCTGCATCGAGGGTTTGAGCCAAGAAGAGGAGATGAAAGTAATGATGAAGATTAAAATGAGGAACTATTTGAAGAAGAACAAGATACAGTAGATCTAGAGAAAGTTAGATTATTTAAGGCCATCTCTAAGATTGGGAAAAGGCCAAAGATCGATGTTTCTAAATTTTCTAGAAATATTAACCTAGAAGAGTTGATTGATTAGATCAATGATATGGAGGAATATTTTGAGTTTGAGGAGGTGGAAGATCCTGAGAGGGTCAAATTTGCAAAGACTTAGCTCAAGGCTCATGCGAATATTTTGTGGAAAGAGGTACAACTAGAAATAAATCAAAAATGAAAAGAGAAATTAACTAGATGGGATGAGATGATGGAAAAATTAAAAAGACAGTTCATTCATGTGGACTATGAGCTAGATTTGTTAAATAAGATGCAAGGGTTGAAACAACAGGGAAAATATGTCAAGGAGTCTACAAAATAATTCTACTCTGTCCTGATTAGAACAAATTATTCTGAGGCCAACAAGGAAAAAGTTCCTTGTTACATAAATGGGTTGAAGCTGAGTATTCAAGAAGAGTTGAGTCTAGTAAGAATGTCTACCATTGAAGATGCATATCAATTTTCTTTAAAGGTAGAAGAAAAGTTGAAAAAAAGGTTTGAAAGCAAGCAAAGAGGTGGGGGTCGTGGTGGAAAGAATAGTGGACGATCATATGGATGTTAAAATGAAGACCAAAGGAAGGGTGAAGGATCGAGTAGTAGCCAAAACCAGAAAGGAGATAAAAAATATTGTACTCATGATCAAAATAATAGAGACCAAAGAGGAAGATCAAGATGAGGACCAGGAAGAGTAGGCTTTCGTGGAACCTATTTCTAGTGTAGATAAGGACATAGAGCCTATGAGTTTCCCCAACATTAAGGAAGGAAAAATAGAAAACTTGAGGGTAGTGCAAGATTTGTACATGTAGAAGAAGATGCTGAGTCTTCACATTCTAAGGATGCAAAAATAAGAGAGGTTCTTGTTACTAGAAGAGCCTTGTTGAATGAGGAGAAAGGAACAAATCAAAGGAAGAATTTGTTTCGCACTAGATGTAAGTGTGAAGGTAAATTTTGAAATGTTATTATTGATGGCGGTAGTACTAATAATCTTGTTTCAAAAGATATGGTTATTAAGTTATAGTTGGAGAGAAGAAGGCATTTGAATCCAAACCGGATTGCTTGGTTGCTGAAGTACCATAAAGCTTTGGTAAATGAAAAATGTCTAGTAAAGTTTGAGATTAGAAATTACAATAATGAGGTATTGTGTGATATTATTCCTATGGATTTTTGTCATATGGTGATAGGCAGACTATGGTTATTTGATTGGGGAGCAGTACATGATGGACCTGCCAACACTTTTTCTTTGACAAAGAATGAATTTCATTAGAAGTTGAAGCCTTTGAAAGAGACAGAGGAAAAGGTATGCTGTAATGCAAGAAGTTTTTTGGTTGATGGAAGAAATTTACTAGAAGGTATGAAGCATGAGCATATGTGTTTTTCTTTGATTCCTATAGTTGATAGAGAAGATGATAAAGAGATACCCATAGAGGTTTCACCTTTATTGGATGAGTTTGAAGATATTGTATTTGATAATGTACCTGAGGGTTTCCCTCTAGTAAGAAAGATTAGCCATCAGATGGATCTGATTCCTTGAGCCAATTTACCAAATAAGGAAATTCATAGAATGAATCTAGCAGAGAATGAAGAGTTGAACAGGCAAGTGGAAGAGCTGTTGCGGAAGGGATTGAATCGAGAGAGTTTGAGCCCATGTGCGGTACTTGTAGTACTAGCACCAAAGAAGGATGCAAAATTGAGGATGTGTACAGACTCCCGAGCTATCAGCATAATCACCATCAAGTACAAATTCCCCTTGCCATGAATGGATGAACTCATGGATTATTTGAGTGGAGTTGTGTACTTCATGAAGATAGATCTAAAGAGTGATTATAACTAGATATGGATTAGAGAAGGAGATGAATGGAAGACAACCTTCAAGACTAAAGAGGGCTTGTACATGTGGTTAGTCATACCTTTTGGGCTAACTAATGCACCGAGTACATTCATATGACTCATGAATGATGTTTTGAAAGAGTTTTTGGGTAAATTTGTTATTGTTTATTTGGATGATATTTTCATTTTTAGTAAGACATTGGAGGAGCACCAGATGCATTTGATTAATTTGAAGAAATGTAGTTTTGTGAAGAGAGAGTTGGTGTATATGGGATTATTTGTCTCAAAAAAATGTCTTAAGTTGGATCCATAGAAGGTAAAAGCTATTGTCAAATTTCTTACACCAAGGAATGCTACAGAGGTGAGATCTTTCAACACTTTGGCAAATTTTTATAGAAATTTTATCAAAGGTTTCAATAGTATTTGTGGACCTCTAACTAAAGAAATGAGAGGGGATGGAAAGGATTTTAAATGGAATCTAGTAGCAACAAAGAGTTTTGATATATTGAAGAAGAAAGTCACAGAGCAACATGTTTTGGCACTTTCAGATTTGAATAAGGTCTTTCAAGTAGATTGTGATGCTAGTGGTACTATCATAGGAGTTGTTTTGAGTCAAGAAGGTAAGAATGTTTCCTATTTTAGTGAGAAGTTGAATGATGCTACGAAGAAATAGTTTGTCTATGATTAGGAGTTTTATGCTATAGTTTAGGCTTTGAAGAAATGGAGGCCCCATTTGTTGCCAAAATAATTTTTTTAGATACTGATCACCAGGATTTTTAGTATCTCAATAGATAAGGAAAGGTAAATCAAAGGCAATTAAAATGGGTCGATTTTTTAGAGAGTTATACTATTTTTTTGAAGCATAGGAGTGGAAGGTCAAACAAAGTTGTAGATGACTTGAGTAGAAGGAAAAATTTATTGATAGAGATGAATATAGAGGTTGTGGGTTCAATGAACTCAAGAGTTTGTGTTAGAGTAATAATTTATTTCACTTAATTAATTTAATCATATTGGTTAATTAATTAATTCACTTATCACTTTAGTTACTTAAGCTAAACTTAGGCACATTAATAATTAATTATTTATTAATTATTAAGTGTGCACACTAGGGTTTTCCTTTTAGGTTTCACTTTAGGGTTTCCTGATCTCCTTCATAAGGATTGATCTCATTGTAATTATTGATTTTCTTAATGATTTTTTCGCTTGAGGCTTGCAGAGCATCTTTGTTGTTCTTGAACATCTTTCTTTCTTTGTGATAGGTTATTGCTTGCAGGTGTTCACTGGGGTCTGTGAGGCTGGTTTATCAACTTCTATAGTTTGTATCCTGAAGACCTTGACTTTGCAGAAGCTTGGAAGGATTGCTTGGAACTTGTTACAGTGGATAGGACAAGATTTTTGGATTTCTTAATCCAAGATGCAATATTGTTAAGAGGAAGCCAATTCTGCATTCCAAGGAGTTCTATGAGAGAGAATCTAACCTAGGAGAAGCATAGTGAAGGATTGCCTTGACATTTCAATTGAGATAAGACCATTGCTCTTGTTAGTGAGAATTATTACTAGCCACAGTCACAATAAGATGTGAAGAAATTTGTACAAAGTTGTAGAGTATGTCAGATGGTGAAAGGAACTGTAACTATAGGTAAAATTTTAGGTTAGCTTCAAATCAAAGAGAAATTAAACCCTAGTATTACTATGAAGCACAAAGGAGGAAAAGATGCAAAATAAGGAACAATACTACCAAAGCTCCTTAAGACCTCCATGATTCACCTCCATAGCCCTTCTCCATTTGCTGCAAAATGATGTTTTCCCTCAGATTTTTGTGGGCAAGGATACCTATGACATGACCTAGCAAATATTGAAGGATTCCATGAAAATACAAGTGAGGCTAAATGCTACATGCACTAGCAAAACCTGTAAATGACAATGTTAGACTAAAATGTCAAGAGATGAAGTTGAAAAACAAATTCAAGATGATGAGGGATGCAAGATGTCAAGAGCTTGAGAGATTAAAAATAATTAGAAATAGAAAGTGGATGATTTTAAATAAATGATTTTATTTAAAATTAGAAAAGGCCAAAGTGGGTAATAATTAAATAAATTAAGGAATTTATTTAATTATAAGAAGATATGAGGAATTAATGAATTGTTTCGATAAATAAATAAAGTTTATTTATTTAAATAATCAAGAGGAATAAAAGACAAAGGTGTAACAAATATTTTGGCACCACAAGACTCTCTAACACTTCTAGGGTTTTCACCTAAAAGGAGAAAGATGGGCCAAAATGCATAGGTTGCATTCAAAGATAAGTGGTTTAAGGGTGTGTGTTGTGTGATATGGAATGCACTAAATGCTATAAGCTGAAAAAAATAAAAATTATTAATGTAAAACCTAGAAAATGCAAAATATTTGAAAGCACATTAGGATATGCAGACTTTATGCTAAATGACCTACAAAAGCTTCTAAAATAGAATAGAAAGCTATAAAACTAGAAATGTGTACCTAGAAGTTTGTTGAAGAATTGAAGGAACTTAGAAATTCTGGAAAAAATGATTTTTATGTTTGGAGGGACACTTGTGCCAAGCTGGGCAACCTAGTCCTTTTTTGGGGTGATTTCAAAAAACAACTCTAGGTCTATTTCAACCAAATGGGTATCGAGATCCACATAAATATTTGAAGAATAAGAACAAAGGGACTAGGTTTCCACAACTTGTGAGAGTGTCCCTTTTTCCTTTTCTTAAAATCTGAAGGTGGAAACAAGAGTTCTTGATCTGCACTTTCTACTCCTCCAAGTGTTCAGACCAAAAACCTTAATTTTCGGCCTGTAGGTGTCTTTTTGTATAGATTATTGACCTAAACAACAAGGAGATGCCATGAAAAATTCTTCAAACCATTCTTGAATTATCTCTAAGCTTCCAAGATACCTTAATTTGCAAACACACAAGGACAGGAGGAGAAAATGTTGATTGTTAGGGATTGGGGGTTTGAGTAATTAAACCAAATGAAGATGTAAATATAATGAATAATGAAACAATGGAGTTTACCTTGCCATGATGGTTGATCTTGAGTTTCAAAAATGGAGAATTCAACCCTTGAGTGGTTCAACAAGATGTCTTTATGGCTTAGAATACTCAAACCCTAGCTTGCTTAAGAAGAATAGTGGATGAAGAGTGAAGAGTGAATGAGAGATTTGTGAATAATGATGAATTAGGGTTAAAATGAGGGGAAAACCCCTTATTTATAAATGTGATGCCCTAGTTTCCCAAAAAATACAACCTCACAGGCCGACCTTGGGGTTTAGGAGGTAAAATCCTGCAAGAATTTTGATTTAAATTTGAATTCTATGCCATTGGTGACCTAGTCCACTTGGAAAAATTCAAGTGGATGTCGGTGATTAAGAGGTGATTAATAATGTTTGTCGGGATTGTCTCACAAAACACATTAAAGTTGGAATTGTAAGAGCATTAAGGGGTCATTTGTCATAAGAAAGGGTTAATTTTTGTGATGACAAGCCTAGGAAAGTGTGAAAATGTTTTGCAAAACCTTACAAAAATTTGGCACAAGGCTTGGAAAGGGGTAAAACGAGGTCCAAAATCCATAAGCAAGGGTCCAAATGAGTGAAAAGTGTCAAGGCTACACTTTTTGGTGACACATTTAGCCCCCACTTTAGTGAGAGGATGAACTTGCTTCAAACTAACACTAAAGTAGCCACATGGAGATGGTGAAGAATGAGGAAGAATAAAGAAGGTGGTCAAGCCCCCAAGATTCAAGATTCTAAGTCAAGCTGACATAAATGCACACATTCAAGGGTGAATGATTTGTAGCAAAACGAGATACATGATCATGTGATGACAAGGACTAAAAGAAACAAGAACAAGGTGGAAAAGGTGCGCTCACTCTGGGGCCACAAAACATCAGGTTGTCTATGGGGTGAGTTATCCCAAAGAAGTGGTTTAGTGAGAAAGTCATGCTAGTGTGTTAACTTCCCATTGTATAATGAGAAATTCATGCCAATGTGTCAGCTTCCCATTATACTAACCATACCAAAGTAACCTCGCTTGATAACTTTGATAAGGCACCACAATGCTTCTGTAAATTCTTTTGAATATTATGTAGAGATTTTGTTGAAGGGGGATTTTGCTTTGTTCGTGCGAGGTCTTCTTCTTAGGGATAATTGTGCCTAATGTCTCCAAGAGAGGAAAATTCAGGGTGTCAAATCATTATCCATGGGATGCTTCTTTCACATCAGGCCACTTTAGTTGATCGTACACTCTTGGAAGGCATCAAACCCAATGACACCACCAAGAAGAGGACACATCCCAAGGAAAGAAAAAATCATGCCATGGAAATTTGTAAAAAGATGTCATCTATGTATGCCCCCACTTTAAAGGAATTGCTACACCATCACTGTGAGCAATTGCTTTAAAGTAGTCAAGGATAAGGGAAAGAAGACATGAGAGACAACTTGGAAAGCCCTATGCCAAGTCATATGTTTTGAAGTAGGCTACATCATGAAGAGGGAGAGTATGTCACATGCGATTCAACTTAAGACATGTCATCCAAATCCCAAGCTTTCTCTTATAATTTTATGAAAGGTTAACAACTAGTGAAAAGAGACAACAAAAAGTGACATATGAGGCTAAGGCTACTTAACCCATTTCCCCCACTTAATGCAGGACAAAGGTGAGTTAGGAATGGAGGATGGTATGCTACTCCTCGCAAGGTATGTAAAACATACAATAGTGAGTATGCTATGATCCTACAAATATTACATGACAAGGAGAAGCAACTAATGTTATTTATGTGGATGAGTAAACAAAGTATCAAAAAAGGTTGCCTTGATGGTATAGACTTTGTCATATATGTGAGAAATGTCATGGTAACTTGGTTGGTGTTAAATTTTATTCTTAGGGGGGTGAAGGATTAGAGGATTCTTAGGAGGTCCAATAGTAAATGTGTTGGCAAGAGACACTATTTATATCACTTGGTATTATCATTGATGGAAACCATAATCAATGATTAGATCCATGCACCATCATTCATCCATATCGTCAAGAAGATTGAAGATTGTCAAGAAAGAATAGAGTTTCGAGTAGCACAGTGTTCATCGATCTATAAGATGATTTCAGGTAATCACTTTTCTTTGTGCACCTTAAGGAATATCTGTTGGCATATTATCCTTGTTTTATCTAAACTGTAGTGGCTCGTATTAGTTCGTGTGAAAGATAGGAGATTTGGTTATTGTGCTCTCAATTTTTCTTGTATTAAGGCCGACCTCATGAATGTATTAAGTTGTGCATGTATGAGAACTTATTAGTTTTCGATTTTTTTATATCTTTGTTTGGGTCCTAGCAAAGTTGTGGCCGATCATTAAGGGTATGCATTGTATATTTCTCATAATGTGAGCCGATAGTTGTAATTCTCTTGTGTTCTTTTGAAGCCAATAAAGTGTTAACAAATCCTATGTTGCAAATATATATGCATGATCGACCGCATAATTTTTCATGATGCATAAGTTGTCTGAGTGTCCAAATTTTGAGTTAGGGTAGAGTAGAGGAGCGATAAAGTACATTTTCACTTGTGCATAGAAGATCTGTGTTGTTTTTGTCGGTAGAGAAGAGTAGAATTACAGAACCAGTTTGTAAGGGAGCAGATCTATTATTGTACTTAATCTAGAACTATAATTAGGAATTTTAGATGCTATCATCTTAGTTCAAATCCTCAGATGGTTTTAATATGAACTCTTTTTCTTTGAGCAGTGAGCTCTAGGTAGTGTGCCTGAATTCAAGTACATTCCCCTTTTGTAATCATCATTTTTTAGTATACTTAGAATCATACTTGTGGATTGGCCATCCATCATGGTTTTTCCCCTAACAGGGTTTCCACGTAAAAATCTTGGTGTTATTGTGTTGTGTTTACTTTTCTGTTTATGCATTACCATTGAATATTATTAATTCTATGAAGTTAAAGATTGTTAAAGTTGAATTTTGCACAAAACTAATTCACCCCCCCTCTCAGTGTGCCTTGTTTCCAACAATTGGTATCAGAGCTAGATCCTCAGAAGAAGAAGTCTAACAACTTGGGGAGATCTTGGAAAGAATTTCAATGGATTTAGGCAGTCTTGAACAACAACTTATGGTAGCTCTAGATGATCTTGACCAGTCAAAAGCTAAAGTCCAAAAACTACAAGTGAATCTTAAGGATGCAGAAAAATTCATTGAGTCTCTAAAAGACAAGATCAACAAATCAAGAGATAAGAGAAAAGAACTTTGTGATCAGATTCAATAGAAAGAGAATAAGAGCACTAAAGATGAACAATCAAGCAAAGCCTTGAAAGAAAAGATAGAATAATGCAGAAATATTACCCAAGAAAATATAGTTCTGAAAGTTGAAATGGAATCCATCACGATGAGAATGACCAAATAGACTGAAGAAAAAAAGAATAATGAAGAAAATATGGCTCAATCCCTGAAAGAAAAATCTGAGGTATGTAGTTGATTGGATGATGAATTGGAAGTATCTAGAAACAGTGAATAAGAACTTGAAAGACAACTCAATGATCTCATAAATGAACTTGTTATTGCAAATGAATATAAAAATTTCAAAGCTAGGTCTACCATGATTGATGAGCTGATTGATAATCAAAGGAGTCATGGTGACAAAAGAGGCCTTGGATATGTAGAAAGAGATAGCTCAAAATTTGGATAAAATAATCTTAGTCAGAGGAAGTCAGGACAAAGACAATTCAAGCAAGGAAATCAAATGAATAGACCTATAAGGTATCTAGTAAGACAACCTAATGCTCAAAAGTTTAATGGTTACTGTTTTAACTGCAAAAAGTTTGGACACATGGCTTCTCAATGTGAAAGTAGGATAAACCAAAGTGTTCCACACTTCTTAGGTCAATGCTTCAATTTTCACAAGATTGGTCATAAGCAAATGAATGTAGAAGTATGATGAATCAATATCATAGAAATGTCAGATGCTACACATGCGACAAAATTGGCCATACTGCTAATCAGTGCAGATCAAGAGGAAACCAATGGAACAATTCTTCTAGAAAGAGAAAATTTGTATGCTACAACTGCAACAAATTCGGTCATATTGCAACACATTGTTGGAATAGAAAAGGTCTAGTAAATCAAAAGAGAAATGTGTAGAAGGATATGAAAGGAAAAGGTAAGATCACTATAGATGAATTCAGGTAGCAAATTCAAAAATAAATGGGTGAAGAAAGAACCCTCTATTGAAGAAAGTATGCCAGCACCAAAACCTGCTTCTAGGAATTCCTCTAGGAATTAGTATCAGGCCTTTGGCCTAGGGGAGTAGTAAATAAAATCAGATGAACCCCTAACTGACAAGTGTCACTGAATGTGGATGTGTTTAGTAGATGTATAGATGATCAAAAAATGCTACTGAACTAAGTGGTATGTCAAATTGGAGGTCCATAGATGCTTTATCAGTAATGGTGTATAGATACAATGTAACCATATGTATTAGGGTTAAGGAATTTATTGTGACAAAAAATTTAGGTGTGTAAAAGATAAAATGTCACTTCTCCACTTCATTTTTCACCTTGAATTTGGAAGAGAAGAAGTTTGGAGAGCTCATAGGTGATCTTTGGTGATTTGAAGCAAGATTCGAGCATTGGAAGTGATTCAACATTCAAATTGTGATCCGGTGAAAAAGGTATTTTTCAAGAAACTTTACAAACTTGTGATTTGGTAAAATGAATACTCCTTTGGTAGTTGAAATAAAGGATCGACCTCAACCTAAATTCAAGTGGAACCCCTATAAATCCTGTGAGACTGATCCTCTAGGATCTTTTTCATCCATTCTGGATGAATTCCTACATATAGAGGATATTAGGGTTTATGTTCATGCAGACATTGAAGAATTGGGATGTTCCCAATTATTGAATATTTACAATAATCATCTTATTGATGAAGAATTTAGTTTGAAGCTAGAACACAAAATCCTGGAAATGAAGAAATTCATTCAGATGGATAAATTTCTCATATTTCTTGAATTGGAATGGGTCCATTATGTCTTGAGTTGGGTAAATGATGAGTTTATGTGGCTTACTATTCCATTCAAAATTACTAAGGAAGCCATCAGTGCAGTAAATGGTCTAAATTCCTTCAATGGATTACCTGTTCTCAAGTCCATGAAAAACTAGACAGTTACAGATGCCACAAGATCAACATATGATAGAAGGGAAATGACCATCGAAAACATTATTGATGTAAATGTGAAATTTTCATCCATGGTCATAGGTTACAAAATTTACCATTCTAGCCTTGAAAATTCAGTGTTTGGCACAAAAATCTATGCAACTTACCAGATGGTAAAAGAAGATGTTGATTACGACCTTTCTAAGTTGCTGAGAATTCAGTTGATGGAGAATCTAGAAAAGATAAAAAGAGACAAGAAAAATTAATTCAAATATGGTACTTTTCTTTTGTGTCTTTTTTTCTACTTCATGGAAGAGATTCTGGGAATTGGAAAGGTTCATTGGTGAAGAGATGTACTAGTAGTTGAACAAATCAAAGATTTGCTATATAGTTCTGAGGACATGAAATCAAGAAATGCAGCTATGTGGGGATATTACAAATATTTCCAATCTATGATGCAAGCAAGGGAGAGGATTCCTACCTCTATTGTAGAGGAATACAAGGACTCTATTTGCTTCATAGTGAGTATTGATCAATGCATGATGGAGGCCGCTAATCCCAGGATAATCTAGGTCATGCCCATGGGATATGAAGTTGATGATAAATTTTTGGATATGTATGCTCAAAACATATTGAGCATGTGAGTGGATCCGACAGAAGAGAGATTTGGAACATATGCTGAGAAGGAAAAATAGGTGCATAGTGAGCTATGAAATCCTATTGGTAGTAAAAGAGTAAGAAAAGAAGTTGGGATTCTTGTAGAGAACTTGGGAGTATCTACAGAATTGATTCAAGAAGCTAGATAGAAAAGGGAAAAAGAAGAAGTAGCTAGTCAAGCCACTAAGGAGGCATCAAAATCATAGTCAATTGGTCCGGCAGTGCCAATTAGCCAAACTAGAACCACCAGGAGCTTTGTATCTCATTTTTCCCTTGAACTAAAGGCCACTCTTGTAAAAACTGAACCTAAGAGATCTAGAAAGGAAGGGAATAAAAAGAGAAAAAGAGTAAATATGTCTATTTTGGATGATGAGAAGACAAAGTCTAATGAAGAAATAAAAGAGATTAGGCATCAAGGCACCAAAACATCAATAGTCTCAAAAGGCAATCCTTCTAGTGAGAGCGACCAAGCAAAGAAGAAAGCAAAGATCGACAAACCAGGTATGTCAGCCTAAGCAGTTGAAAAGGCTCTGGTTCAGGATGGGAATCTCAATCCACTTCATAAATGGTACAAATATTTTGATGTATCTAACAAAATAATTTTGGAAGAAGCAACTATAAAGCATATGAATGTTTTTAATAAAGTTTTGATTGAGATTATGAATAGTCTTCCAAAACGTTTGTATGAAATTCTAGAAGCAAGGACGTTAAGCGCTAGAACCAAAGAAGAGAAAATGAGAGAGAGGATTCTTGTTGAACTATGTCTAGCAATGTCTATGAATGAAATAAAGTCACTCCTGAAAAAGACCCAAAATAAATTCAAAAGTAAATCAAGGGTTAACAAACTTATGATTGGTGAGACCGAGGAAGTCACAAAAGAAACAAAGGAAATTCTAAGAGAAATACTATTGAAAGAAATAATTGAAGTTGTGTCTGAGAAAACACATGTTGTTAATGATCTACCTGATCCGATAGAAGAAGTAGGAGAAGGAAATGTTAATGCTAATGATAATGTTGATGATAATTTCAACACTAAAATTCCTATGAATGATGAGGGTATATGAATTGAAAAAGTGGAAATATCCAGAGCTGAATCAATACCTTCAACTGAGGAAATACTAGTTGAGGAGAAGAAAGATAGTGTCAAAGTAGCTTTGACTGCAACAAGAGACACTATTGAGTTTGTAAAGAAATTTTTGGTTGCACAAAAGGAGGAACTAGATCCAAAATTGATTGAAGGTCCTATCCACTTGTCTACTTTAAGGCCAATTAATAAAATGAAAGTAGCAACATTTTCTCAAGCTCAAGCCAGAGAAGAGCTACTTAAATCACACATTGAGGATAATGAACTACTAAACCTAGCATTCGGAGTACTGGAGAGGATAATGCCATCTTATGTGAAAGATTTGTCTAGCTCATGTTCCTATGAACTAAAAGGGCTAATCAATTCACTTGGGACTCACTTTGAGTCATTAGAAAAGTCAGCCATGACAAATGTGCAGAATGAATTTGATGCTAAGAGGTTCCAAGGAGTGAAAAAGTTGATTGACCAAGACAAAAGCTTCTTAACTACATGCATTAAGAATATGCGGAATGCTTTATCAAAAGGAGGGAAGATCTATAAAGCATGTCTATCTTTTTCAAAATTCACAGAGGCAAATGAAAGGAAGATCAAAGACTTGAAAGACAAGTTAAATGCTATCTCTGAAGCATTTGATCTGATAGACTCCAGTATTGGGAAAGCATAAGGTGAAGTGATGTCTCTACTCAATAACATAAAATGTTTGTAGCATGAAAATGAAAAAATTATTGCCAGAAGTTGTGAACTCCAAAGCATAATTTTTCCTAAACTTAACATATTGTCAAGTGCTCTAAAAGAAGGAGAAGACTCTATAGGAGTTGCTGATCTGACCAACCTGGAGACCGTAGAGACACAATATTATTTGATATGTGGTCACATCAAAATTATGGAAAGTCTTAAAAGCATTTGGGATGTAAATCTGGTGTAGCTGAAGAAAGATTTTGCTGACATCTTTCAGCTCATGTAAGTTATAGTTTTTTCATAACAGTTTTTGGTTAATTGACCCATTTTTGGCATGCGACCGCAAAATTTTCCGTTCTTGTCAAAGGGGGAGAATAAGTGAAGTTAAAAATGCTCAATCCTCTCAAGGGGAGAACTGGATTTTTGAATTTTTGGTAGCAGTACATTCTATCTTGGTACTTGGTCTGACACTTAGTCATTTTTCACTAAGTGTTGCCATCAATGCCAAAGTAGGAGATTTTTGGCAAGAGACACTACGTATATCACTTGGTATTGTCATTAATGGCAACCATAATCGATGATCAGATCTATGCACCATCATTCGTCCATACCATCAGGAAGATTGAAGATTATCAAGCAAAAAAAGAGTATCGGGTAGCACAGTGTTCATCAATCTATAAGATGATTTTAGGTTATCACTTTGCTTTGCACATCTTAAGGAATATCTATTGGCATAGTATCCTTATTTTATCTGAATTGCAATGACTCGTATTAGTTCATGTGAAAGATAGGAGATTCAGTTATCGTGTTCTCAAATTTTCTTGTATTAAGGTTGACCTCATGAATGCATTAAGTCACGCATATATGAAAACTTATTAGTAAGTATTTTGATGTTTTTATATCTTTATTTGGGTCCTATCCAAGTTGTGGTCAATCATTAAGGGTACACATTGTATATTTTTGATAATGTGAGCCAACAGTTGTAATTATCTTGTGTTCTTTTGAAGCCGACAAAGTGTAATAAAATCCTATGTTGTGGATATATATACAAGATCGACCATATCATTTTGCATGATGCATAAGTTGTGTGAGTCTAAATTTCTAGTTAGGGTAGAGAAGAGGTGCGATAAAGTGTAGTTTCATTTGCACATAGAATATTTGTGTTGTTTGTGTGAGAAGAACATAGTAGAATTACATAATCAGTCTATAAGGGAGAAAATATATTATTGTACTTAATCTAGAACTGTAATCAAGCATTTTATATGCTATCATCTCAGTTCAAATCCTCAGATGGTTTTAATATGAACTCTTTTTCTTTGAGAAATGAGCTCTAGGCAATGCACCTGAATGCAAGTGCATTCCCCTTTTGCAATCCTCATTTTTTAGTATACTTAGAATCATACTTGTGGATTGGCCATCCACCATGGTTTTTCCCCTAATAGGGTTTCCATGTAAAAATCTTGGTGTTATGGTGTTGTGTTTACTTTTTTGTTTATGCATTACCATTGAATGTTATTAATTTTGTGAAGTTAAATATTGTTAAAGTTGAATTTTGCACAACACTGATTCACCCCCCCTCTTAGTGTGCCTTGTTTGCAACAAAATGGGGATCTAATGGCAACTTGCATATGCATAACCTTAGTGGGTTTGGTTTAAAGTATCTCTAAGAAAGGACAATTGATTATCATCATTGTACTATTACCTAAGGAGGACACATTACTATTGCTTGAAAGGAGTGCAACCATGCTATTTTTTTCTTGTACCATGATGCCTTCCCTAGTAGAAGAGTGTTTAGGAGAACTAAAAACAAGATGTTCAAGACATTTATTATTTGGTTCTATACTATTGAATTCATAAAAAGTAAGGGAAATATCAATGGTTGAAGTGTATTGTATCATAAGATTCTCATGATTCTCAACAATTGGATCTTGTAACACCATAATATCTTCTTCACTAATAGGAGATATATTAGGAGAGGGGGAAAGTTGACTATTTTGATTGTGGATGATTCCATTATTTTCCTCTAAGGTTTCACTCTCTTGTGCCATAGTATCTATCCTAGAAGGAGATATTTCTGGAAAGTGCCACACAATAGGTTTATCACATGGAATGATTAGAGTTGGTAAAGTAGTTGCATCGATCATAAGAGAGGTATGAAGAGAAGGATAACTAGGAATTAAATGGTTACCAAGGATTGGGCTGTTTTGGTCAAAGAGATGCTTCCAAATGTGAGGAATATTAGGAATGAGAGAAATAATGCTATAACTCTCAATCATTGGATTTCTTCATACCAACATAGCCTTGGTTATTAAAGAATTATCGCAAATAGGGGAGATAGTGGGAGATGATTGAAGACTAGGTAAGGTAGTAACAATGATTCTAGTTTTGTGTGTTACAAGGTCTTTTCAAGGGAAAGGAGGAGGAAGACAAGAAAGAATTTCATGATATTCAATGATTGCATCTTCTTGCTACAAGATACCTTCATCACCAATGGGAGAGATATTCGGAGAAAAACAATTATGATCATCATGATCATCATGATTATCGATGTTTACATCCTCTTGTGGAAAAAAACTAGTGGATGATCAAGGAGAGATGAAGTCATCAAGGGCTTCATCTAACATGTCCAAGTCATCGCTACTAAAGGGACTAAGAAGGGTGTGAGTGGGTGCTTGTGATGTTGTTAAAGTGTTGTGCTCATTGTGTAATGAATGTGATCTAAATGACTAGGAACTAATGTTAAAAATGAAAATCGCAAAATTCTAATACTATCCATAAGTACCATGAATTGAAATTTAATAGAAGCTATACAAACTTAAAATGTAATGTAAAGACATAGAATGCAATGCAAGTTTCAGATTTCAAACAATGTAATTTATTGATTGTATTGCAAAGAAAATGTTGTGAATGCAAAATGAAATTTAAGAAATGCATGAAATGGGATAT
Organism: Sequoiadendron giganteum; assembly: GCA_007115665.2. NCBI lineage: Eukaryota > Viridiplantae > Streptophyta > Pinopsida > Cupressales > Cupressaceae > Sequoiadendron > Sequoiadendron giganteum. Next base: position 379,153,591 of record CM021110.1, read on the forward strand.
TTTATGCTAGATCTAATGAAATGCATGCTACATAAACTCAACCAACTAATACAGATAGATAATTTGAGAAAACAAAAGCCTAAAAATAGAGTTTTCAACTCTGTAAAAGGTTGTTTTAGAGGCCTAAAGGGGCTAGGGGGCGACCTAGTCCTCCTAGTGATTTTTTTGAGATTTTTAAGAATTTTTGGAGTTATTCAGGTGGTTTTTGTATGGGGTGAGGTAGACCTAAGATGAAAATGCAAAATTACAAAGATTTTTAATGTTTTAAGATGCAAAAGATGCAACCTATATGAAATTTCACTAATGAAAAATTTTAAACCCTAGAATGCAATGCAATGCAAATCTAGGATAATAGTGGATGCCAAATCACAGAGGAAGGGTGTAGGAATGTCGGGTTCACCAAAATGTCATGAATATTTTAGCACCACAAGACTCTCTAACACTTCTAGGGTTTTCACCTAAAAGGAGAAAGATGGACCAAAATGCATAGGTTACATTCAAAGATAAGGGGTTTAAGGGTGTGTGGTGTGTGATATGGAATGAAATAAATTCTACAAGTAAAAAAAAAAATTAATTATTAATGTAAAACCTAGAAAATGCAAAATATGTGAAACCACATTAAGATATGCAGACTTTACGCTAAATGACCTAAGAAAGCTTATAAAACATAATAGAAAGCTATAAAACTAGAAATGTGTACCTAGAAGTGTGTTGCAAACTTGAAGTAACTCAGAAATTTTGGAAAAAATGATTTTTATGTTTGGCGGGACACTTGTGCCAACTTGGGTGACCTAGTCCTTTTTTGTGGTGATTTTGGAAAATTGCTCTAACTCTGTTTGAGCCAAATGGGTATCTAGATCTGTAGAAATCTCTAAAGAATAAGCCTAAAGGGGATAGGTTTCCACAACTTGTGGGAGTGTCCCTTTTTTCTTTTCTAAAAATCTGAAGGTGGAAACAAGAGTTCTTCATCTGCACTTTCTGCTCCTCCAAGTGTTCAGACCAGAAACCTTGATTTTCGTCCTGTAGGTGTCTCTTTGTATAGATTCTTGACCTAAACAATAAGGAAAACAAGTATTCAACACATTCTTGAATGATCTCCAAGCTTCCAAGATACCTAAATCTGCAAACACACAAGGAGAGGAGGAGAAAATGTTGATTGTTAGGGATTGGGGGTTTGCCTTGGTCAAACCCCTTTTGAGTAATTAAACCAAATGAAGATGTAAATGTAATGAAGCATGAAATAATGGATTTTACCTTGCCATGATGGTTGATATTGAGTTGCAGCAATGGAGGATTCAACCCTTGAGTGGTTTAACAATATGTCTTGGTGGCTTAGAATACTCAAACCCTAGCTTACTTGAGAAGAATAGTGGATGAAGAGTTAAAAGTGAATGAGAGAGTTGTGAATAATGATGAATTAGGGTTAAAATGAGGGGAAACACCATTATTTATACATGTGATTCCCTAATTTCCTAAAAGTACAACCTCACAAGCCGACCTTAGGGTTTAGGAGGCAAAATCCTAGAAGAATTTTAAGTTAAATTTGAATTTTATGCCAAAAGGGACTAGGTCACCCAAGGTGGCAACCTAGTCCAGTTGGACAAATTCAAGTGGATGTCGATGATTAAGAGGTGATTAATAATGTTTGTTGGGATTGTATCACAAAACACATTAAAGTTGGACCTGTAAGAGCATTAAGTGGTCATTTTGTCATAAAAAAGGGTTAATTTTGTGATGAAAAGCCTAGAAAAGTGTGAAAATGTTTTACAACACCTTACAAAACTTTGGCACAAGGCTTGGAAAGGGGTAAAAAGAGGTCCAAAATCCATAGGCAAGGGTCCAAATGAGTGAAAAGTGTCAAGGCTACACTTTTTAGAGACACAAAAGGATAATTAAATAATTTTAAGAATTTATTGAATTATAGAGTGACATAGGGAATTAGCGATGTATTTAAATAATGAATGTAATTTATTTATTTAAATAGCTAGGAGGAATAAAAGACATGAATTAATTAAATAATTGAGAATTATTTAATTAATAGTTGAATTTGGACCATAGGAAATAATTAAACATTTTAATTATGTTGAGACGAAGCATGATAGGACGTAGAAAAATGTGGTTTGTGGGTCTAGGCCAATTTTATGTGTCTATATTTTTCCCCTCTTTGTCATAATGCAGTTTATCGCATTGTGACAAAGAAAACAAGTCAAAAATATGCCCCAACACAAAATAGGATGAGGAAGAATGACGAGGAGGTAGTGGTATGCTTCCTCGAGAGGACAGTCTAGTTCAAAGAACATGAATGGGTTCTCGAAATGGACAAGGAGACTAGAAGATAAAGGGAAAAAGATAAGGATGATAAAGATGTGGACTAGAGGAAATGTTAGAGGGGAAGAGAAGGGTGGGATGGGAAAGAAACCCTCAATAATTTCCAAAGAACTAATAGTTGTTGCTCGAATCATCATTGGGCGGTAAAAATGAAACAAATGGACAACAAAAACTAGGGTATGACATAGACCAAGGTGTGCAAGTTCATCCACTTGTAAACAAACAATAAAAAACAAGGAATGTCCTAACTCATACTAAGATTGAAGTTGTCGTAGTTGTTTTTCCAAGACAATCCACAAACAGTAGTCAAAGAAAACAAAAATAGGTCATGAGATGTCATCACACCTCTAAATCCTTCATTGGACATCCTTGAGGTAGCTAGTAACATGACCTAAAGACAAAGCCAAAAGAAAAAAATAAGACAAAACAAGCCACAATGTCAACAACTAGTAAGAGTGTTTGAGAAGGTTTGATTTGTGTGACGGTTATGAAATGGACAAAGCCTGGTTTTAGGAAAGACACATCCTGTATAAGGCGAATGATGATAGTTTGACTAAATGAAAATATCTAGTTTCAAGAAGGACACATCCTCTATAAGACGTATGTTGATTGGTTAACAGTTCAATTATTTGACTATTTTGATAATTTTGACAATTTGTTTGATTTGACTGAGTGATGTTGTTGACTTGTTGTCTTGATGAGATGTGACTTGTTTGATGTTTTGAAAACTGTTTGTGTGTTTTCCGAAAATGTCCAACTTATTTGACTAACGTGATGAATTCTAACAGACTAACCTAATGCCTCAGGGGAACATCGATAGATGACCTTGCCTATGTTGAGTCACAAAGGAAATGTAGTTTGACGATGACATGGACTGACTGACATGATCGACTTTGAATTTGTTTTGAGATTTTTGATGATTATTTGATTTTTTTGGGTTTTTACATGTTTTGATTTTTTTGGATTTTCAAGTTTTCCAATTTTTTTTGGATTATTTCAGGGCATTTTATATTTTTTATAGATTTTTGATGTTTTACAAGGGTCGCAACAAATGGATGTGAATGATGCCTACAATCAAGTGAGCACGCATGCACAAGAATCCAAGGACAACCATGATCTTGCCCCTAGTCAAGCTGAATACCAATTGACAGGTGATAATGATGATGATGACAACGCCATTTGACATGGGAAGGACACATCCAAAAACAACGTGAAGATCAAAATTATGTGACCTAAAGGATCAAGGTTTGGAGTTGGGCTAGGAATAGAGCCAAGGAATGTTTTGGATGATGTGCTAGTTTGCATATCCAGATTGTATGGATTAGACTTGTTGCATTTGGAAAGACTTCGTTAGGACTAGATAGGATGATGGAGAATATTTATACCATTGACAAGGGAAACCACGATAGACGATAGGTATAAAAGGAAGATGGATGGGTTTGGTAAATGATGAGGAGACCTGAGGATGATTGGTTAGAAGAATTATCATACTATCTCCAAGGACAATGTTGCAAAGGGATAATGAGGCTTTGAAGGTAATGACTTGATATTTCATGGATAGAGTATGGTCGAAGGATAGACATGTCAAATGTTTTCCCAAGGAATGATTTATGTGTGTACCTTAGTTCTTATCAAGATCAAAGTAGGTGGGAAAATGGATGGACATGAGAGGGCCTAGGCGGATAGATGGAAATGTCATAAGAAAATGTCATGCAAAGGGGAGGGAAGATGAGACAACTTGCCCCCAAGTGTAATGGTCCACATAGATAATTTATTTTACACATGACACCTATTTGCTAGGTTTTCATCAAGGTACTTATCTAAAGTGCCATAAGAATGGTTTTCACTATTGCAGGAAAAATTTCTTTTTACTATTTTTTTTATGTCATGAGAACACCTGTTTGCCAAGTTTTCATCAAGGTGACGATTTTTTTTTTTTTTTTGTATTTTTTGGATAGGATACCTAGATTATTTAGATGATCATTGATTTCGCTAACTCCCTTGATTGTGCTGATGTAGAGACTGGTGCCATGATGTGCCAATAGTGACCTTTTTGAAGTAGTTTCCCTGTTAGGATCATAGCGCTTGCATACAACTGATTGATGTAATTGTGATCATTTTTTATATTAGAGTTGACCTTATTAGAATAAGCACATCATAATAGAGTTCCATGAGATTCCTTATGATAAAGAGTTACTACCAAGATGTGATAAATTTGTGACATTGTTTTTTTGGACTTTAAGAAAGATGTAGGATTATGACAGATGATGGTAGACGTGGAAGGATTGTTTGGCAACTCTATTGTTTAACAAGGCCTGTTGTCCCTGATAATATCTATAGTTGGATAGTTTTCAATGACAACACTGATCTTATAAAATTTCTCCATTGTATTGATCAATATGAAGCTCAGGAAATCAATTTTAATGCCTTTATTGAAGAAGTTGATGGGAAAAAGACTGTATTTGAGAAAGAAGTATGGCATTAGAAAGAGGATATGATGGAAATGATTGTTCTCTCATGAAGCAGATGCCAATCATGAGAGAAGATATTGAAGAAATCAATTTGGGAACTGATTTATCACCGAAAGGCTCTACATTGTAAAGAAGATAAGTCCAACCATCAAGAGAATGTCGATTGCACTGCTGAGAAAGTAAAAACATGTTTTTTCTTGGTCTTATGAGGATCTCAAATCATATAGAGAAGTTCTTTTTCAATATGAGATTCCACTTAAACTAGAAACAAAGTCATTCAGACAAAAGCAAAGGCCCATAAACCCAACTTTGCAGCCTAAAATGCAAGAGGAGCTAGCAAAAATCAGAGATGGAGGTATTATTAAACCCATTAGACATTCAACATGGGTCTCAAACCTAGTTCTAGTAAGAAAGAAAAATGGAGACATTAGACTATGTGTAGATTTCAGAAATTTAGATGTTGCCTCCCTTAAAGATAATTATCCTCTCCCAAATATGGAGGCAATATTACACAAAGTAATGAGATGTGAATTATTATCAATGATGGATGGGTTTTCTAGGTATAACCAGGTTAAAGTCAAAGAATATGAGCAATACAAGACACCATTTACTACACCATGGGGAACATATGTTTATGTTAGAATTCCATTCGGTCTCACAAATGTAGGGGAAACATTTTAGAGAGCCATGGATGTGGCATTTGCAGATCTAATCAATTCCATAATGGTGGTGTATCAGGATGACCTTACTAATTATTCCAAAAGGGAAGAAGATCATGTAGAACACTTGGAGAAGATATTCATCAAGGATTTGGAATATGGTATTAGTCTCAATCCCAAGAAATTTCACTTTTCTATCATAGAGGGTAAGCTTTTGGGGAATATTGTATCAAAAAAAGGGATTAGAATAGACCCTGAAAGAGTAGAAGCTATAGACAAAATCCCCATTCCCAAAATTGTCAAAGCCATTCAATCATTTTGTAGACAAATCAACGTTGTTAGAAGATTTGTATCAATTTTTTTTGAAATCATTAAACCTATATCCAAAATGTTGAAAAAAGGAGAGAAGATAGATTGGACTGCAGAAGCCTTGGAAGCCTTTATATCCATCAAAAAGGCCATAAAAGAAGCCCCCATTCTAAAGTATCCTGAATTTACCAAACCTTTTCAAATATTCTCTTTTTCCTCATTCCATACCATAGCAGCTATTATGTTATGAAAGAATGATGAGGGTCATGAGAAACCTATATCCTTCTTTAGCAAATCGTTACAGGGGTTAGAGCTGAAATATGACATTATGGAGAAGCAAGCTTTTGCATTAGTCAAAGTAGTATAATATTTTAGACCGGATCTAGCTGGGGCCAAGATAGTTGCATATGTACCACACATAGTTGTGAAAGATATTTTTGTGCAAAAGAAAGTGATAGGGAAAAGGTGTAGATGGATTAATAAAATCCAAGAATTTGATATGGAAATTCAGATTACCAAGTTAGTAAGGGGATAGGGCTTGGCCAAACTTATGGTAGAAACAAAGATTAAGGTCAATCAAATTTACAATGTGGAAAATGAAGATAGCATAATTGCAAGCATTGAACACACTCCTTAGTACACCAAAATAATGTATTATCTCAGACACATGAAGTTCCCTGAAGGTTTGAGCAATAATCAAAGGAGGACTTTAAAGTTACAGTAATCCAAATATGTATTTATAGAAGGAGACTTGTTTTGGAAAAATAGGGATGGGATACTATTATTGTGTCCGAATGAATCACAAGCATAACATGTCTTGAGGGAAATGCACGAAGGTGTGTGTGGTCATTACTCTACCAAAACCACTACACATAAAATCCTTAGAGAAGGCTATTATTGGCCTAAGGTTTTTAATGATTCTTTTGCACATGTAAGAAAATGTGAAGCTTGCCAGAAATTCTGAGGAAAGTTAAAATATAAAGGAGCCCTACCCCTTAGAACTTTACAAGTGGAAGCCCCTTTTCATCAATGGGGGATTGATTTTATTGGGGAAATATAGGAAAAATAAAGTGGAGGGCATAAGTGGATACTGGTGGCAACTTATTATTTCACCTAGTGGATAGAGGCAATCCCAACCAAATAAGCAACAAGCAAGGTAGTAATAAATTTCTTGATGGAGAACATCATAACCAAATTTGGTACACCAGTAAGATTGATCATAGACAATGGGATGTGTTTTAAGTCTAACAAGTTTAGAAATTTTTGCAACACATATGGTATTACTATTTCTTATGCTGCCCCTTACCACCCACAAGCAAATGGTCAGGCAGAATCCAGTAACAAAAGCCTTCTAAAAATCACAAGGTGGAAGATTAGATATGAGAAAGTAATAGGCAAATAGGAACAAACACAATTTTTACATTTAAATGGACCATGATGTAAGTATAATTATGTTAGATTTAATGAAAGATATTTGATGTGGTGGCCCCATTTTGGTATCAATTATTTGTTGAATTTATTCAATTATTTGATTATCTCCAACTTAATATTTCTTGATTATTAAGTTGATATATCAAGTATATACTCGATTTATCAATGAATAGTTGTTGTACTTGTGTGATATGATAATTTGGTTTCTTTAAAGAAGAATTAAATTCCTTTTGATCAATCATAGTAATCTAGAAATGTTATTTGGATCAGTAAGAGAATCATATAATTAGGGTTGATATTCTATCTCCAATAGAGTTTGTCAATCACTTTCTTACAAGTTTATATAATTTATAAACTAATATCTGTATGCCAAACAATTAGAATTTCTTCCAAATAGAAGCCATTCATCATAGACTTTCATTTGACTCCATTTTACCCAACAAGGCATTGGTCTCACCCATTTTATTTAATTAGTTTAATTGAATTCATTTCCAAAATACTACATATGTTAACTGAACATATTCATACACCTTGATATTGCTTATACAATTTATACTAAATTAGGATCAAATCTCTCCATTGTGGATAGATTGATAAAGTAGGAAACACACAATTCAAATCTACATCATTTACATAGGTATACTCGCCTAAGTTTAGCAGATCCTAAAGAGTAGAAGGTTCAATGACATTAATTGGCCTTGTACATTAGCCAAAAATGTGTCAAGATCTTGGCAACCTCTTGTGGTTCAAACCTGCATTTTTGAGACCTAACAACTAGGATGCCTGTTTTCCAGGTTTTCATCAAGGTGACAATTTGCTTTATGATTTTTTTGTATTTTTTGGATTGGATACCTAGACTCTTTAGATGACCGTTGATTGCGCTAACTCCCTTGACAATGCTGATGTAGAGATTGGTGCCATGATGTTCCAATAATGACCTTTCTGAAGTAGTTTCCATGTCACAATCATAACACTTGCATACAATTGATTGATGTGATTGTGATCCTTTTTTATATTAGAGTTAACCTTATTAGAATATGCACATCACGATAGAGTGCCATGAGAGTCCTTATCATAAAGAGTTACTTCCAAGATGTGACAGATTTGTGATATGGTATATTTGGACATTAAGCAAGTTGTAAGATTATGATGGATGATGGTAGACATGGAAGGATTGTTTAGACATTCGGATGTAACAACTTTTATTTTCCAAACTTGGGGTGGTGAATGGTGGAGTTGGGAATTTTGATTAGGATAGTGTTTGGAACCAACACTTTTATATGCATTTCTTGATGACCATTTTGATGGAGGTGGATATTTGTTATATGTGGGAGTCCTCTTTTCTTGTGGCTCCACATTTTGATTGACTTTTGGATTTGATTCATTCTTTTCTTGACTAGATCCATTTTTATTTGGGATCCATTTTAACTTCATTTGTCCACTTGGATTTTTGATTGATTCAATGGCCTTTGACATTTGATTTTGATCTTTGGATTTGTAATAATTTTATTTTTGTTGGTTCCAAATGGAAGGTTTATGTATCTTGAGATGATGGTTTATGGTGTGGATGGAAGGAGTGTTGGAAACAATATTATGACAAGGACTATTTATGACACCCATTTTAATTTTTGTATTTGATAAAGTTGCCCCCAATGTTGAGGAGGGACCACTAACATCATTAGATTCTTTGATTGAGGAATAGCCAAGGCCTTGATGTCTATAATCTTCATAAACTTGTATAGGTTTGATCATTCCTTGCTCATGTAGGCCTAGTCCTTTTCCTTGATAATGCATGTTTTGACAAATTCTGTTCGCGATGGGATACTTGTTATTTTGAAAGAAAGATGCTAACCCATCATTGTTGTGGAAATTAATCCTCAGAATCTTCTCATCGGTAATAAATATTTCTCAAAAAAATGTGGATGATCCTAATTTGTAGGATGCCATATCTTCATTAACATGTTGGATATATTTTTGATGGACATCTTTGGTTTGATTTTGTGACATATCAGATTCAAGTGATTCCGCTAGTGCTTGCAAGTCGATGTCGAAACCATCTTGATGGTTAGTGTCATAAAGTCTAGTGAATTCAACAATAGCTTGACCATTTACAAATATGTCCATAGTAGAAGTCTGTTGTTCTACAAGTAGATCATATACGTGTCCCATGGAGGCAAGTGTCTCATTTTTGAAACTGTCAATAGTCGGAGCCCAAATAAGGTCGTTAAGTGTTTGGTCTTGAATGGCATAAAGGTCGAGGAGTGGATCATTTTGGACTTCTTACTTGATATTAGTGGCTTGGTCGAAAATGGGGTTGTATTGAATGACATGATTGGAAATAGGATCTTGACCAAGTATAGGTTCATCTTGGACACCATGGTTGTTAATAGACTTTTGATCAAGGATGGGCATATTTTGTATGTCATGATTGTCTAGGAGGACTTGTTGAATGGATTTAAGGATGGGGTCATGGGATGGAAATTTTTTATCTTGACATGAAAGTGACATTATGATGTCATGCCTTGGGTTTTCATCTTGACATATATCCTCAAATGTAGACAATAGAATGTGACTTTGGAGAAGGATAGAATTTGCATGGATAGATGTGCTTTCATGACTAAATGTATGTTGGGATGGAGTGTCTTGGAATGGATTAGTGGATGAAGGAATAAGATAGGACATGGAGGATTGGATAGGGTTAGTGAATGAAGGACTAGGATTGGATGTGGATAAAGGACTAGAATAGGATGTGGTTAATGGACTAGGATAGGATGAAGGACTAGGATAGGACATGAAGGATTGGTTAGTGAATGAAGGTCTAGGATCATATGTAGATAAAGGGATAGGATAGGATGTGGATAACGGAATAGGATAGGATGAAGGACTAGGATAAGACATGGAGGCTTGGAATGGATTGATGAGTGAAGGAATATGATATGATGTGGTAAATTTCAAGGGGTAAATGGATGGTTGACTAGGATAGAACATGGAGGCTTAGATTGGATTGATAAGTGAAGGACTATGATGGTATGCAAAAACTTGTAAGGGGTAAATGGATGGTTGACTAGGATAGGATGTGGAGGCTCGAAATGAATTGATGGATGGTTGATTTCTATTTTCAAGGTTAGGGTGGGTATGACCAATGGTGTTAAGGGACTCTTGATAGTGAAGGTAGATGGATGAAGGACTAGGACTTATGGATTGTTGGCAAGATGGATATATGGATGGAGGACTAGAGGTTATGTGTTGTTGGTAGGAATGATATGTGAGTTGTTGACCATGGTTTGAGGTTGATTTGCATTTGGATTGGAGGTATTATCTTTTGAAGTCCAAGGCCTATTGGTATTGTCTATTACGGAGTAACCGGTATTCAACTGGACTAGAAATCAAATAAAGGTCAATGGAAGAAATGATGGTGAAGTCTAAAGAAGTAAAATGCCAAGATATGAATTAAGCCTAAGGTATGTTGTTTTTCCAATTTTGGTTAGAGACCAGCAAGAAAAGATGTCTAGAGGAAGACTAAAAAGTGCCTAGTTTCAGATTTGGACATAGACTATGATTTTTCTCAATGATAGGTAAATGCATTGCAAAATGTTAGATGCGCCGTTTGAGGAAGCAATTACGGTTCAAATATGCATATGCATTTCAATATAGCAAATGCATTGCAACAGATCGAATGCGGTGCAAAAGGGGGGAATGTGTTGCAATGGATTGACAATGTTTTGGCTTAGGCTTTAACTGACAAAGCTTTCTATGACCGGAAATTTTGATGTTTCAGGTGAAAAATGTGTTGCAGGGGATCAAATGCATCTCAGTTTTAGTAAATGTGTCATTTTAGGAAGTATATGCGGCTCAAAAAAGTGATTGTGTTGTACAAGAAATAAAATGTGTTTCAAAGTAGGTGAATGCATTATTTCAGTTAGAAAATGCAGCTTGGAAGAGCAATTGTGGCACACAGAGTCTTGAATGTGGTTCAAAATTCCAAATGCAGTGCAAAATGTAGCAAATGCATTACAGAGTCTGGTTTTCTTGGCAATTTTTGCAAATTTTGAGGATTATTTTAGTTCGAAGGTGTTTTTCCATATTTGCAAAAGGTGTTGATTTGTTTGTTCTTTCAAAAAACACTTGGAAAACACATTATCTTTGAAAATGTTTTGAAATCAAGCACAAAGAAGACAACACAATCCTATAGTTGGAAAATACTATATTCTTTGGATTCCATGCAGTTTTTACTCCAACCGCACTTATTCTTAGCAGGTGATTTAGAATCTTGGTGACACAGGCTCCCCCTTACATTGCACTCACTTCTCGGGTCAACCAACCTTCAAGCCCGCATGAATCTCCCATGGAAAAAATTTCACCTCTACTAAGAACTGGAAGAATGTGGGTTCCTTGGCAATGACCATTGTTGCACCAGTGAATAGATAGGGCTTTTAGATTCTACACAATAGTTTTTAGTTCAGGAACCCATTCAAGTGGCCACACGTGAGGCAATATTAGCTCCAATAAGGAGGAATTCCATCTTGAAGAGGTTACGCTCAACAAGGTTCTAGGGAACTCACTTGTCTATGTGACACATCCACACTCGTAATCCTAAGATTTCCATTAGGATTCACATTTGTATACCGGTCGGGAGTAGCTTAGATAAAAAGCTTCATTGTCGATTTGAGTCACCTTTGGGTGAGTACTTTTTCCCACCAAGGAAGGCCCAATTCTTATAGTCAATGACAATTTATCTTGCACCCAGGATCACACAAGTGTGCAAGGGGAGAGGATACTTCTATAATTGAATCGGGTTACTAAAAGTTGAGACACTTGTTTATTTTTAATTATCAAAGTTGTAATATGAGACAAAAACCTCAAGCACTTTTTTTTTTAAACTCTTAAGCTAATGTGAAGCCAACAAAGTTCATTTTAAACCCTATGACATGAATATGCAAGTTCTTTTTAATCCTCATGAGTTGTAATGCAAGATTGTGTTTATTTTAAGCCCATGAATGTGCATGCATGTTCATTTTAACCCATGAAATGTAAATGGAAGTTGTAGCTGTGATGATTTTTTTGTTTGATTGAGATTATGAAATAAAAATTAAAATATCAACAAACAAGGGTTAGACTCAATGCCACATGCTGCAAATAGAATATTAGTACCCAAAACCTCTATTCTTCTAAACATAAAATTAAAAAATCTAGAAATGTTGTAAAACCCTAAAATAAATTTATAGTAGGAAGATGCGTCGTAATAGAGCATATGCATCTTGAGGTCGAAAGCTGGAAGTTTACTAGGCAGATGCATCGTTATGAAGAGAAAATTCATCTCAGAAGTCAAGTGTGTTGCTCGGGTATGTGAATGTGGTTCAACCGATCATATGTGTCGTTCGTCTTAGCAAATGTAGCTTGACAGATCAAATGCATTGTTCCCAAAAGTGAATGCATCATGATAGAGCATTTGTGTCTCAGAAGCCTATGATTGCGTCATTTAGTACCTATACCAAATCTCCTCAAGACCTCCATGATTCACTCCATATTCCTTCTCCATTTGGTGCAAAATGATGTTTGGCCTTAGATTTGTGTGAGCAAGGATACCTATGACATGACCTAGCAAATATTGAAGGATTCCATAAAAATGCAAGTGAGCTAAATCTTACATGCACTAGCAAAACCTGCAATTGACAATGTTAGACTAAAATGCCAAGAGATGAAGTTGCAAGACAAATTCACGATGATGAGGGATGCAAGATGTCAAGAGCTTGAGAGATATGAGAAATGTTAAAATGAGACCAAAATTGTCATTTTATAGAAATTCCAATTTTGAATGGAGGGAAAAGATTAAAAGATGGAAGATGCCCTAAGATCAATGGCCATAAAAGCATGTGGCAATCCCTAATTAGGGTTAAGGAAACATTAGGTCAAGTTTGAAATGAAGGGCTAAGATCAAATCAATGGTTAGAATTGCATGTGACAAGAGAAGATTTGGCACAAAAAAAGAGGAAAGTGGGAAATTAAAATAGAAATTTAAAATTAATTCCCACAAGAGGTGATGTTGACCTTCTAAATTAAAAATTAATTTAATTCAAAAGTGGTGGTGCCATGTGACAATAAATAATGATTTTAAATTATTTACTTGGAGAGAAATTAGAAAGTGGACAATTTTAAATAAATGATTTTATTTAAATTAGAAAAAAACACACTGGATAATAATTAAACAAATCAAAGAGATTTTTTTAGTTATAGAAAGACATGGAAAATTAATGATGTATTTAAATAAATAATTAAAGTTTATTTATTTAAATAATCAAGAAGAAATAGAAAGTGGATGATTTTAAATAAATGATCTCATTTAAAATTAGAATAAACCAAAGTGGGTAATAATTAAATAAATTAAGGAATTTATTTAATTATAAGAATACATGAGGAATTAATGACATATTTAGATAAATAAATAAAGTTTATTTATGTAAATAATCAAGAGGAATAAAAAGCAAAGGATAATTAAATAAATTTAAGAATTTATTTAATTATAGAGTGACATAGGGAATTAGCAACGTATTTAAATAATAAACATAATTTATTTATTTAAATAGCCAGGAGGAATAAAAGACACAAATCAATTAAATAATTGAGAATTATTTAATTAATAGTTGAATTTGGACCATAGGACATAATTAAATATTTTAATTATGTTGAGACAAAGCATTATAAGACATAGAAAAATTTGGTTTGCAGGTCCAGGCCAATTTTATGTGTCTACAAGAACAAGTCATAATACTAGATTGTATTAGTCACTATCGGTACTTGAGAGGCCATGGGAGGATATTAGCGTGGATTTTGTTCTTGGCCAGCCAAGGACACATAGAGGGCATGATTCCATATTTGTGGTGGTGGATAGATTCTAAAAGATAACAATTTTCATTTTGTGTCATAAGAACAGTGATAATGTTCATATTGCAGAGGTGTTTTTCAGAGAGGTGGTGAGATTACATGGTCTACCAAAAAGTATTATTTTAGACAGACATACCAAATTTGTTGGTTATTTCTAAAGGACATTATAGAAAAAGTTGAAGACAAATTCAAAGTTCAGTTTTGCACACCATCCACAGACTAATGGAAAAACGAAGGTGGTGAATAGGAGTTTGGGTAACCTACTAAGATGATTTAGGAGAAAAGCCCAAGGGATGGGATTCGATTATACCACATGAAGAATTTACTTACAACAATTATGTCAATAGGAGCACTAGTAAATCACCATTCTAGATTGTGTATGGGAATAGTCCAAGATCTACTTTTGAACTGAGAAGGATGGATAAGGGGAGAAAAGTAGTGCTGAGGTTTAAAATTTTGGTGAACACCTAAATAATTTACATTAAGAGGTTAAGAAAAATATAAATAAGATGAACACATAGTATAAGGCTACGTCAGATCAAAAAAGGAGGTATAAGGAGTTCCACATAGGAGATGAAGTCATGGTTCCAGTTGACACATACAACAAGTTAAAGATGAAGAAGTTTGGACCATGCAAGATCCTGAAGAAGCATGATTTAGGAAATGCTTATGAGGTAGAGTTTCCAAGTGAGATTCATGTTTCACCCATGTTTAACATTTCTGATTTGACCAAATATCATGAAGGAGATAAGGAGAATGAATTGACAGAGGCATGGTAGAAGATTCCTGCACCTACTTCCTAAAAGTAAGAGATAGAATATATTTTGGATAGTCGTGTGGGAAGAAGCACAAGAAAAAAGCAATATACAGAGTACTTGGTGAAATGGAGAGGAAGGCATGTTGAAGATTCATCATGGTCATACGAGTCTAAGGTTAAGCATCTTGGTTTCCCTCTAACTCCTGAGAAGTGATAGGGTTACTTTTCAAAATTACCTTGGGTGTCTGATGCAAGAGAATCTAGGGTGTAAGAACAATCTTGCATCACCCAAAAAAGTATGTTGTTTTTTTAATAAGGGCTAAATTTGGCAAGGTTACTATTTCTAGTAAGTTTGCATTTATGCATGGTTGGACATGAAATATTACAAAGACCTCCAGAATGGTAAATTGAAGCCAATGGCAAAGAAATCACTTCAATACCATTTGTCATTTGAGAGATTAAAATTTCAAGTTTCAAAAATCCTATTAAAATATTTGAAGTCAATTTTGAGGAATTTAGAGGCTCTAGATGTGCCTAAAAATTAGTAGAAAGCAAAATTAGTCGGCCTGTAGGCCCTACTTTTTGGCCAAAAAAATCTTGAGAGATTTTTGAAAAGGTATTATAATAGAAAATCCAACAGTTGGGTCAAAAGTCATGACCCTACAAAGTTGTACTACCAAAATTAATAAAATTTCAAAATATCTTCTTGAGGAAGTTACACTTTCTAGAAGATTCTTGGGTGGTTACACCTTCCAAAAAAATGATGTCAAAGGGGGCTATCAAAGAGGGGCGAGAGTAGCGTAGATGGTGGCTCTGATTTACAGATTTAAAGATTCATGTAATCAGAACGCCCATGTGATGCTAAATATAATGTAATTTCATTTTTTATTTCAGTGATAATAGAAAATATTTGCTTCCTTCTTGCATTTTTTTTGTGCCATTATTTGTTGTTTTTGTGAGTTTTAGATTGTAAGGGGAGTACCCTTCATCACACTAGGATGACTTGGATTACATATATAAAAGAGAAATTAGAATCTTTTGATAAGTTCAAAGCATGCAAGGCTATTATGGAGAATGAAAATGAAGGAAGAATCAAAGTCCTAAGATCAAATAGAGGTGGAAAATTTTTAATAGAGAAGTATGAGAGATTATGTGAAGAGCATGGAATTCGAAGGAAATTTTCTACTCTTAAAACACCTCAAAAATATGAGTTACTAAAAGAAAGAACCAAATGCTACAAGAGATGGATATGACTATGCCATGTCGGGAAAATCCACCTGATATGTACTGGAGAGAGGCTATATAGATAGTTGTTTACATTCTGAACAAAGTTCAAATCAGACATAAGATAGAGAAGACTCCATATGAGCTATGGAAAGGAAGAATGACATTAGTGAGGCATCTAAATATTTCTGGAAGAAAGTGCTACATCAAGAGAGATGAGGAGAATTTGGGTAAGTTTGAATCAAGATTAGACGAAGTTATTTTTCTTGGTTATTCTTTATGAAGCAAAGTTTATATATGTTATAATGAAAAGTTGAAGAGAATAGTTGAAAGTGTAAATGTGAAGGTTGATGAAAATATTTAGAGTACCACTAATCAAGAAGTTGAAGAGGAAGAGGAATTAGTTCATAGAAATATTGAAGAACCAAGAGAGGAAGTTGTTTTGAAGACTCCAACTAAGTATGTTTATAAAAATCACTCTAAATATCAAATTATTGGTGACAAAGATAGTGGGTTTCTAACCTAGATGAGGCTAGAAAGATCAAAAGAACAAATAAAATTTTCTTTACTATCAAAGATAGAACTTACGAAATGTAAGGAATCAAGCAATGAACAAGGATGTATAGAATATATGGAAGAAGAATTGAATTAGACCATGGAGAATGAAACATGGGAACCTGTCCCAAGGCCTAAGGACAAAAATGTGATTGGAACCAAGTGAGTGTTTAGAAACAAGTTGAATGAAGAAGGAAAAGTGATCAAAAACAAAGCAAGAGTTGTGTGTAAAGGTCATGCTCAATTTTAAGGTATAGAATTCGAGGAGAGAACTATTCTAGTAGCAAGACTTGAGGCAATTAGGATGTTTCTAGGTCTATCAACTTACAATAATTTCAATCTGTATTAGATGGATGTGAAGTTAGAATTTTTGATTAGATAGCTTGAAGAAGAAGCATATATTGAGCAACTACAATGATTTCAAAGTTCTAACAATCCAAACTATTGTTGTAGATTGAAGAAGGCTTTGTATGGTCTCAAGCATGCTCCTATAGCTTTGTATGCATGTTTGGATGGATACTTACAAAAGAAAGGATTATAGAAAGGTTGTGTGGAAAAAAAATTATACATCAAAATAGAAGGATAACAAATTTTGATTGTTGTGGTCTATGTCGATGACATAATTTTTGGAGGAAGCGGTGAAATATGCAAAAAAAATTCAAAAGCCTATGCAGAATGAGTTTGAGATGTATATGTTAGGATAATTTTCTTTCTTCTTGGGATTGCAGATTGTTCAATCAAACAAAGGGATTTTTATCTCATATCACAAGTATCTAAAGGAGATATTAACAAAGTTTGGGATGGAAGATTGCAAATCCGTTGAAACACCTATGGTTACTAGGTCTAAGTTGAGAAGGATGACAAGTGTGCTTTGGTAGATCAAACATTGTACTAGTCTATGAATGATAGTTTTTTGTATGTGATAGAATCTAGATTGGATATCATGCATGTAGTTGGAATGGTTGTCAGATTTTAGGCAGCACCTAAAGAGACTCATGTGAAGGTGACAAAGAGAATATTTAGGTACTTGAAGGCTAATAGGGAATTTGGTCTTTGGTATCCAAAGAGTAAAAAATTCACTCTCATGGAATACACAAATGAAGATTGGATAAGTTTTGTAAATGAGCAAAAGAGCACAAGTGGTAGTACATTTTTCTTTGGAGACATTTTGGTGTCATGGGTAAGTAAGAAGTAGGAATCAATTTATTTATCTACAACATAAGTAGAATATATTGATGTAGCATCATGCTACACTTAGGTGCTTTGGATGAAGAAAAATTTGATGAAGATGAAGGTTAAGTTTGAATATAGTATCACTATTTTGTGTGATAACACAAGTGCAATAAATATTTCAAAGAATCTGATGATGCACTCAAGGACAAAACACATTGCAATTAAATATCATTTCTTGAGAGAGAATGTTGTAGAGAAAGAGGCCAGGTTGGAATATGTGGATACAAAACATAGATTGTAGACATATTCACAAAGCCATTTCCAAAGGAGGCATTTGAGTTTATCCAGAAAATTTTGGGAGTTGTTACTCCCTCCTCTTTATTCAAGAGGAAATCTCAAGGTGAGGGGTAGCATGGTCTCCCTACCATAAGGAGGGTTTGTGCTCATGTATAATGTTGTTAAGAAGTTGTGAAGCATGGAAATATGGGGAGTCTATTTGAACACAAGGTTCCAGATGTTGTAGAATATCAGTTAAGAAAAGGGTGTTGATCCTTTTCCATTGATGTCAAAGGAGAGAAAGTAAGCTCAAAATGTTACATTGCTCAGAAATAATAACTATATTTGGAAAAATTAAGCTTGGGAGAAAGTGAGTTCAAGATGTTGAATTGCTCAGAAAGAATATATCCATCATAGGGGTAGAAAGAGTTGAATTGAGGAAATGTCAAATCTAGAGAATGTGAATGTTGAATAACTCAGAAAGAATAATTATCTTCAAAGCCATATATTTCATAGGGGGAGTGAATGGAAGAACACATGAATCATTCAAACTTATTCTTTCTATTGTTCTAGTGTGTGTCTTTGTGGCCCCAACATTTTGTTGTTTTCCATCAATGAAAAAGTGGGAGATTTTTGAGAATAGGTTGTCATTGATGTCAAATGGATGACAATAGATCATTGTGTTTGTCAGTGGTTGTCAAAGGGTGTCAAGCCTGTCAATTGTGAAGGTTGTCAAAGATGAAGAAGATTGTAGGAGTACAAGTATTGAAAACAATTTGAAGGTTTGAAGTGGTTTGGGAGGATATATTTTGGGCTGAGAGATTATTTATTATGGGTGTAATTTCTTTCAGATATGTTTTGTAACTCTATGGCTTGGATGGAGAGTATATCTACACTAGTTCTACTAGTTTATTGAGTTTTCGGTGGCATGGATTAGTGTGAGAGGAGTATGAACTATGAGAAGTCTCATCATGCTATTTCGAGTTCAAGGCAAGTGTGGTAATGGCTACAAGTGTGTGGTAATGGTTTTAAGTGTGTGGAGTAAGGATATGATCTGTTTGAGGTTCCCTTCGTGGTGCAAGGTGTTAAGTGCTATTGGTGGAAATATTGGACCTATGTATTATATATTTCATGTAATTTAAATTTAGGTTCATCCTATGTTTTCTTGCTTGGTGTGGATCCCTGGTCGACATAGTAGAGTGTCAATGTAGTATCATGTATATATTTCAATTTTTCAAATGCATTGTAACATAACTTGAAGAAACAATGTGCATCCATGTATGTCAAAATGTAATTAATGACTATAGTGAAAGTATTGTAGTGGTCCATGTACAATTGTGTTGTAGAAGAAGCATGAAGAAAAGAGAGTGTGCTAGTATTAGTATGTTGCTGGTGTTATATTTAAAATCTTCCGCTATTTTTGTTTGAGTAGGACTGGTGTTTTACTTGTACTTGTATTTTGTCTCTATTCTGGGGATTGGTGTCTCCTATAGGTTAATACCTACTGAATCATTTGGGTATTGGTATCTCTTGTAGGTCAGTGCCTATTTCATATTGTAAAATACACGTATTATATTTCTTCTTGTGAGGCATTCTCATTGTGGTTTTTCCCATTCTAGGTTTCCATGTAAAAATATAGTGTTATGTGTTATCTTGTGTGGTGCTTTAATTTCATTACTTACTAGCTTGTATGGTTCAGTTTTCTTCATGTTGAAATAATATAAAGTAAAATTGTGAAGGTTTCTAGAATTGTTGTAATTGTTTGGATTTATTGATTGACCCTGTAGACACTAAAAATTAGTTTAAGCCTACGACTTCAATTTCTTCATAATTCATACCTTCATTGTCATAATTAAATAACCTTAATAATTTAATTATATGTCTAAATTCATTTGTCTTCTATTAATTAAATAAACTCTAATTATTTAATTAATTCATTTTACTTTTATTCAATCTCCATTAATTAAATAAATATTATTTATTTAATTATGTCTTTAATTAAACATATCTCCTTTCTAAGAATTAAATAAATTATTATTTAATTTATCTTCATCACATTTTCGACTATAATTAAATAATAATATAAAATTATTTAATTATTCTTTAACCTTTTCTCCAATCAATTAAATAAATCTTTATTTATTTAATTTACTCCCTAAAATCTTGAATGTTGAATTAAATTATTATTTAATTCATAAAAGGAGTTATCTTAGCATATTCCTCTATAATTAGATAATCTCTTTGTTATCTAATTAGTCATTTACTACTTAAGTCGAGATCTAATTAAATCAATCAATTATCTCCTAATTTAATATTTGATTGTTCCTAACGAACATACTTTCTGGTTTAATCAGTTAGTTATCTAGCTTTAATTCTTCTACGTGCAAACTTTTATTAATTAAATAACTTTATTTAATTAATTAATTCATTTGTGCATTCAAACATACCGTTTCATCTATGTCAATCTTTATGTTTTACATGTAATCATTATTCTTCTAAGTTTCAAATAGTCTCAACTAAAGATTAAATTAATATTTAATTTAATCTCCACTTTCTAACTCGTGTTATTACAAAACCTAACTTTGCCACATGGCATGTCTTTAATATCAACTCTCAAATTTTCTTTTAATCTGAGCCCATCATTCATAAATCAATTTTCTATAAATTGGCTTGACCTTCATCATTTTTACTCCTCCTGAAATCTTATGTGTTTGCAAGCAACTTTAAGAATCTTGCATACTTTTAGGAAATCTAAGGGCAATTATACTACAATGGAAAAATGAAGAAGTGCAATGAAGGTGATTCATGGAACAAATGAGACTTTTGGTGACATTGTTCTTTGTTGTTAGCTTAGGATTAGATTAGTTTTATTCTTTTATTAGCTTAATCTATTTGTTGTTTTTTCTTGTGTTTTCTAAATAGGCGCCCTTACTAAAAAGCCAAATTGTTTATAGTTTAACCAAAAACCTTCTATTTTTTGGTGCAAGAGGTCGAACCTCTGAAGTCGTCTCACGTTCATGTGGTTCTTAGTAGAGATGAAAATTTCTCCATGGGAACTGAAGCTTGATTGACTTGAGAAGTGAGTGCACTATAAGGGGGAGCTCGTGTGTTCAAGCTTCTAATCATCCTCTCTGAATAATCGTAGTTAGGGAAACCCAAGCGAGAATTCAAAAAGTATTGTCATTGCCAACCATAGGATCGCACATGTATTTTGGAATTATACATATTCATGTTCATCAAACCTAAAATATAGTGTTTTTTGAGTGTTTTTTATTTTCCAAAATTTGATCACAAACAGATTCAGTCAAACTTGCAATTTACCAAAAAACTGCAACTATTAACTAGAAACTCGCAACTGTCAAACTGAGTCACATCTATTCACCAAAAAATTGCATCTATCAAAACTTATTCCAATCTATCATTTACTAGAAAAAAATGAGTTGCATCTATTTATCAGTCAGCCGCATCTGTCACAGTGTGTCACATCTATCAATTTTAAAACCACATCTGACATACTGAGTCACATATGCCAAGTTTGTAATACCTCCGAGTCTAAAAACTACATCTGTCAAACTTTGTGATGCACTTGATTTTATTATCTACATTTTCGTATCATAGACCTGAGACATAGTTTACTAGAAAAAAACATATGAAACTAAGAACCACATTTGTTAAATCCTACAATGCATCTATAAAACTGAACCACATTTTTTGATAACCAGAAAACCATAATTCATTATCATAGTCTGAAACCAAACAGTCATACCAGTCTTTGATTGCTCTTTTCATTGAGATCCTTGGACAAAAACTAGAAATTTTTCTCATACTTTGCATGATTGTGTCCTTTAGGTATCATTTAGCTATAGTGATAGGCATCCTAGTTACAAAATTTAGTTACATCTTAGGATTCTTTATTACTTTTAGGAGTCTTATAATAGGTCAACTTTCAATGCTTTGGACAAACCTTTGCTTCAAAAAACATTGTCATTGAGCCTAGTCACTTGTCAACATATCTTTTGTCCTACATGTGAGTCCTTCCATCTCATCAGTCTAGTTTGGGAGCTCACCTTATCTTTTGATCCTAGTCCTACCCAAGTTCCTTGACAAAACTAAATTGTAGCCTTGGTTAAACTTTAGGTGGTAGGTAACCTCTTTTTTTTCAAATCTTCCAAAATTGATTACCTTAGAAAATTGCTTAGACTTTGGCATACTTAGACATGATCATCCTAGCATAACATCATTATAGACATTCCTTATTTCCCAGAAAATACCAAAAAAATAGTTGCATTAGCATACATTCCTTAGACCAAAATATCCAAAAAACATAGATTAAAAGAATATCATTCATAGGCATAGTTTTCCATTATCCCCATTTTGAGCATATCTTACATGGTCGAAACAAGGTCCAAAAAGAATAAAAGATAAATGGTTGATCCACAAGACTACATCAATCCATTTCAAACCCACCATCGGGGACATCCAGACCTCATAGAGCCTTAATGGAAAAAAATATCACTACAGACCAACAAGGAAACATGTTAGTTGAAGACATAGACGCTGTCATCCAAGATCAAAAATTTGCATCCTTTGTAGATGAATGTTTGGCAAATGATCCACAAAGATACCTAGAAAAAATTTTAGTAGAAGGTTCCACATTACCTCCTAGTTTTGACATCCACAAATTGATAACTTCAAATACCCAAGGGACAAAAATGATGACAAATAATATCTCTATTCCTGAAATAGCTGCAACCATACCATCCGGAATACCTACACAAGCTGCCACAATATTACATACCATACCATTTGGTGCATCTAGCATGACACAGGGCCTAAATTTTTTCACATGAGAATCATCATGAAATCCCTTTGGCACTAATACCAAAAGTAAACGACCTAGAATTAACACAAACATGTCAACTGTTATACCAAACGTCAACACCACTAATGCTATTCCACAAGTAGGGGTTTGAAAAATAGGGTACATACCTACACTAAGTCAAAATCCACCCTTCATACTCAAATTGAACTAGAATCCGTCACAAAACATTGGGTTTCAAAACATTTACATAGATCCTAACAATGCCACCAACACGTCATTGACGCAAGTAGATGTTCTGCAGACATAAACATAAGCCTTACAACAACAAATGGACAACATGATGACATCTACCAAGAATACATTTTTAGTGAAAGACTTATGTCCATTTCCCTTTGACAAAGCTTTATACATGACACCCTTCCCACACGGATATATTGTACCAAATTTTCCTAAGTGCAATGGAAGGCATAATCCTCTAGAACTTATAAGGGAATTTTCAACAACATGCATGGATGCCACATATGATCCCACATATCTTATGAGAATTTTTCCATGGAGCCTTGTAGGAATAGCACTTGAGTGGTTTTCCAAACTTCCATATGGCATAAAATCATAGGGTAAACTTGCTAAAAAGTTCATAGAACATTTTTCCTTTAACATTGACAACGAAATCATGATAACATCCTTATGTTACAACATATAGGAGGAAGGAGAATTTTTTTTCACCTTCTTCCAAAGATGGAGGAGCCTAGCTAGTTGATGCCGTATCAAAATACCTTAAAAACAAAAGGTCACTATATTCTTAGAAAACCTTAATCCAAAATTGAGAATCAACCTAAGAGTACGCTGTTGTACTTTATAGAACTAGTAGAAAAAGACATCATACTTGAGAAGGATCTCCTTGAAAAAGGGGAAATTAAGATTCCAAATAGGAATCCAAATTTTCAAAATGCCCCCAATGATAGGATTAAATTTTGGTCCCAAAATAAGAACATGACTAATGATGGAGTTGTTGATGCTAAAGCCTTATGTACAGGACCAATCATTACGCTTAGAGGAAACAATCCCTCTAATGACACACCCAACATTGCCAATAAAATTGTAAACCTTGTCCAAAAAAAAAAAAACAACAACGAATGCAAAGGAGGTTTCCAAAACATGAGTTCAATCCCTTAGGGGAACCCATCAAATCAATCTTCAAGGAACTCATAAAACACAAAATCATATAGCCTCAAGAGCCAAAGTAGTATGATCCTGGATAGTTTAAACCTTCTTGGTGGGATGACAATGCCTTTTGTGATTTTGACCAAACTAAGGGACATACTCTATCAAATTTTTGACAACTAAAGAACATTATACAAGATTTTGTTGAAAATGGAACCATTGAAATTCATGGACAAAAATAGACCACAAACACTGACCACAAGGTATCCACTGATCCATTACATGACCATGGGAAAGGGACAGCCTCCAGTTTGGGAAATAAGACCAATAATGTAGCCAATTACACTAATGCCAAGTATGATTATACTCATGATACGATCATAAATCACATCTGAGATACCGATGAAAATGTCAACACTATTACCATTAAGAAAATCTAGGAATTTATTGTCAACACTCGTTGAACTATGATAATTGTCCAAGGTCCTCCAACATAGCAACAAACACATTCCTCTAAGTCTCAGTATAATTTTCTTGAACAGTTGGGGAAGACGCTAGCTCAAATTTCTATCTTAGAACTATTGACTATATCACCTAACCATTGAGCCATCTTAGACAAAGCCTTGCAAAGCACTACTATCCCCACCAACCTAGATGTCAATAACTTCTAAGAGATGGTAGGGTACTTAACCAAATCTCATCATGCTACCTCATTGAACAAGATTAATCGATTGAGAAGACACATCACAATGATCCATTACACCTTGAAGTCCTTGTTCATAAAACCAAAGTTAGACGAGTCTTGGTAGATGGAGGAGTAGTGTTGAATCTTTTCACCTTGAAATTGGTTAAGGCACTAGGTTTCTTAGAGGCATGTGTGGACACTACTAAGAGCATTTTCATTAAGGAATATGATGACGAAGAAAGATCATCTAAAGGAATTGTCACACTCCCTATAAGAATTGGTCCTACGATCATGGATACTAGTTTCCAAGTCTAAGATCTCATCCTTCCCTATAACCTTTTAATGCTTGTAGACCTTGGATACATTCTATTAAGGTCATCCTATCCACTTACCACTAATTTCTTCAATTCCCATTTAATGGCACTGAGATCACAATAGATGGCGATCATGATCCTTTCTAGTATTGCACTAGCCTACACAAAATACCCCAATGAAAGGTGCCTATAAATCAAGAAGATTCATCATATAATTCATCCCAATATGTTGATCCATCTACTCTATCCAAGTCATCCATTTCCCAAACACCATCTTCCACTTCTAAGGTCGATATCGAAGATAATGGTTGTGGAGAGTATCACATGCAAGCATCTTACTTTATCAACCAATTGGTTCCTCCTAAGTCATACGGTCTACCCACATCAGATAAGAGGCAATCCATAGTCACATTCCATGTCCATCCCACAATGAACTTCACAAAATGGGGGGAACTAACTAGAGAAGCTATAGATCAATAATATGTGAACTCTTGGTTATATACAGAAGATAATGAAGAACCTCCTCCATTTGCTTGAATACATACAAATCAATATGGGAAAGGTTTCATGATAATGAAAAATAATGGATATGATGGACATAGTGGACTAGGATTGCATTAGAATGGAAGGACTGGACCTATCATCATCTCTAAGTGGCGAAAAGGTCTAGGGCTTGGATTTCAACCGATTAAGATTGGAGTTCCTAGTACCTCAGTAACCTTATAAGAGGAACTAAGTGTTTCCAAAGATATTGAGACATCCAACAAGAAACCTCAACAATACCATTATAATTCCCCTTACTCAAATCAATATGAATGGGTTTCACTATCCTTAACCACTGCCATGGACCTTGATAAACTATTTGGAGAACTTGACCAAATTATTAATCTATCACCAAATCTGCCTGATTCTCATCCTCAAAAGTCCTTAAAAAAATAGGAATGGCTCAAATATTACTATTGGGAAACCCTTGATCCTACCTCTTGGGAACAGCATGAACCTGCTCCTAATGACCAAGACCTTACAATGGATCCACCCAATAATCTACCTGTGCCCAAGAAAAAGAATAAGAGGGAGTTTCTAAGAAAATTGTGTGACCATGTCAATAGGTCTAACCTCACCTTATCAGCCTCTACCTTTGACAATTATGATGATGAAATGCCTCTAGTATATCCCTAGCTTATCAATTGGGACCTACAAGACACCCCCATTTTAGATATCTTTGAGAACTATGAAGCATTCGTTGAGTTCCTATGACTGCAAGAAGGCATACCTAGTGGTGGCTATAAGGATAGATTTACCATAGACTTGGATAACATGGATTACTTTGGGGAGTCTATTCACCTCTTCAGTCATAAAAATGAAATCGAAAAGAAAAATAATGACAAGTCCAGATGTGAAAACCGAAAGGCACCTTTGGACGATGAAATAGTAAAAATAAAGGACACATCCAAGGGCAAAAACCTCTCTGAGGCACCCAAGGATGGAGGGTTGAACATTATCCCCATTGTTAAGGAAACATCACCAAGGTTAGTGGAGGATATAGTGGAGATAAACATAGGCACTGAAGATAATCCCCAACTACTCTATTTTGTGGCTTCTTTGACAAAGACAAAGCAATAAGAATTCCATAACTTCTTCACACAAAGACATATCAACTTTGCATGGTCATATACCAACATACCTAGACTAGATCCTGAACTAATATTACATCATTTTCCATTACAACTAGGTGTTAAGCCCGTGAAACATAAATTAAGGAAAATGCACCCACATATTGCTTTATTAGTCAAAGTTGAACTAAAGAAATTATTGGATATCGGCTTTATCAGATCAATTGACTATGCAAACTGGATTTCCAATCTTGTACCACTAAAAAAACCAACAAGGGGCATACACATCTGAATATAATTTAGAGATATAAACAAAGCATTTCCTAAGGAAGATTTTACTTTGCCAAACATTGATATGATTGTGGACCTAACAATAAGATATGAGATGTTATCCCTCATGGATGGTTTCTTAGGATATAATCATATCAAAATTTCCATTGAATACCAACATAAGATTGTGTTTACTTGTCCATGGGGAACCTATTGATGAAATGTTATGCCTTTTGGAATTAAAAATGTTGGAGCCACATACAAACATGCCATGACAACTATTTTCCATGATCTCATACACAATCTCATGGAGGACTATGTGGATGATCTGATAGCTAAATCATTGACAAGGGCTGACCACTTGCAGGTCCTAGATAATATTTTTCAAAGACTAGAAGAGTACAAAGTTAGGCTCAATCCTAAGAAGTGTGTATTTGGGGTGATATCAGGAAAACTCCTAGGATACATTGTTTCTAGATGAGGAAATCAAGTGGACCCACAAAGGTAAAAGCTATAATAGACATGCCTCCCCCAATCGATATAAGTCAACTAAGGAAACTACAAGGCATAATACATTCTATTAGACAGTTCATCATGCAATTGGCAGATAAAATAAATTTGTTTCAGTATCTACTAAAAAATGGAGTATGGATGGATAAGTGTCAAGAAGCTTTTTAATAGATCAAATATTACCTACTTAAACCACTTGTTCTAATGCCACCTATTGATGGATGACCTTTGATACTCTATATTTCATAAACCACATCAGTGCTAGGAGCTTTACTTGCACAAAATGATAATGAGGGCCATGAAAGATAAATCTATTATATCAGTCATACTTTGGTGTGATATGAGGTAAATTGTAGTCACATAGAACTTGCTTGTATTGTAGTCATTTTTTCTACTCAAAAACTTAGGCACTACATGTTAAACCACTAGACAATGTTGGTCGCTAAGATCAATCCTTTGAAGTATCATCTTAGTAAACAAACATTAATAGGACGACTGGCTAAATGGGTAATGCTACTCAATGAATATGACATCCAATATGTAGAAAGAAAGGCTATAAAAGGGAAAGTGATTGCTAACCAATTGGAAGACACACAAATTAAGCTAGATCATCCTCTAGTTGCATATTTTCTTGATGAACTGATCTTGAACATTGATACAAGAACAACATGGAAGTTATACTTTGATGGGTCCCATACTAATCATAGATTAGGGGATAGCATATTATTCATCACACCACAAGGTGACACTATCCAAAAGTCAGAATTTATTTTCCATACACCAAAAACATAGTAGAATATGAGGCCCTTGTAATAGGATTACGAATGGTAGTCAAATGAAAGATTAGGCATTTACAAGTTTATGGAGATTCTCAGCTGGTAGTTCACCAAGTAAATGATGACTATGAGACTAAAGATGAAAGGATCACCCCATACAAGCGGATGGTAGATAGTTTTAACCAATATTTTGACAACATAAACTTCCATCAAATACCCCATTTAGAGCAGGGTAATAGATGCAATGGCAACCATTGGTTCACTATTGGACATTGCTAGCAACATGCCTAAATTCGAGGTTTTGGTAGAACAACTTTTGGTCCCTACCTTTGATGTCCCAGATTCTGATATGCTATGTGAGCTTGTTGGTACCAATTCCCCATGGTACAAGGACATATAGTATTACTTCAATGCCCAAATCCTACCCCTAGACCTCTCGAACAACCAATGTAGAACTTTTATCCATAAGGATTCCAAGTATACCATCATCAAAGACACCCTTTATAGATGTTCCCTAGAAAACACCTTATTGAGATGTATCAATGCTAAAGAAGCACAAGCAACCTTACGTGGGGTACACAACGGTATATGTGGATCACATTCTAGTAGTCCTGCTTTAGCCAAAAAGATTATGAGACTAGGGTATTATTGGCCCACCATGGAAAAGGACTCATATGTATTTGTCAAGAAATGTTGATAGTGTCAGATTCACGAAGACTTGATACACACACCCACATAGGAGCTCTGTCCAATAAATTCAGCATGGCCCTTTGCCCAATGGGGACTTGACCTCATTAGTAAGATACATCCTACATCCTATAATGGCCATAAGTTCATCATTACTATGACTGAGTACTTTACCAAGTGGATTGAATCCATTCCTATGACAAACATTACTAGCATAATAATTTCTAAGTTTATCCTTAACTATATCATCTGTTGGTATGGGGTTCCTCAATCCATAATCATGGATAATGGCCGTCCATTTAAAAAACAATAAGTTTGTCACCTTTTCCAAGAATTCCATATCCAACACCACTTTTCTACACCATATTACCCACAAGGTAACGACCAAGCTAAGGCGTCTAATAAAACAATCATTAGAATCCTTAAAAATACCTTCAATGACATTGGTCATGACTGGCACTTACAACTTAATCCCACCCTATGGGCCTATTGCACAACCATCCATACTCCTATTGGTGCCACTCCATATTCCCTAGTATT
The DNA here is from genome assembly GCA_007115665.2 of Sequoiadendron giganteum. Taxonomy (NCBI): domain Eukaryota; kingdom Viridiplantae; phylum Streptophyta; class Pinopsida; order Cupressales; family Cupressaceae; genus Sequoiadendron; species Sequoiadendron giganteum. The sequence goes on from CM021110.1 coordinate 379,183,037, forward strand.
TGGTTCTGAAGCCATATTACCTATAAAGGTTGAAATTCCTTCCCTAAGGGTATCTTTGAAAGGGCATATTGATAATGAAGAGTACTGTGTGTCAAGAATGCATGAGCTAAAGTTCCTAGATGAATGAAGACAAAAGGCACTAGACCATCTCCAAGCATATGAAAATCATCTTCGTCATAGCTATAATAGGAAAGGCTTGAATCAACATTTTGACATTGGTGCCCTGGTCTTAATGGAGAGCCCAAAGAATCAAGCAAAAAGAGAAAAACCAAGAAAATTTGAACGAAACTGATTAGGACCGTACATTGTCATAGAATTCTTTGGATCGGGAGCATATAAAATTTCTACACCCAAAGGAGAACCATTATTAGATCCAATCAATAGCCTTGATTTGAAGAGGTTCTATACATAGCTTCTAAGAACCTTGTCTTAATCATGAAAAATACAAAAAAATATAGAAAAAAGGTAAAAAAAATCATTACCTTGATGAAATCCGTACAAATAGGTGTCTTCATAACACCAATTTTTTTTTTTAAATCAACAAAATAGTAAAGAAAAATAATTCATACAATAGTGAAAACCACTTTCATGGCCCTTTGGATAAGTACCATGGTGAAAATATAGCAAACAAGCACCATGTGTAGTCAATTTTTCTCCTATGTATACCATCATTCCAATCTGCTTTCCATATCAGAACACCCATAATAAATGTTGTCCTTTTCATAACTTGCAATTACTGACATCAAGTACAACCCATATCCCCATCCCATCCTATTGGTCTTATAACCAAGTGGGGGAAAATTCTCAACCTATGTCATTTGGACCTTGCACTTGCTGTTCCAGTGTCATAAAATGTCTTGAAAAAATAAAAAATCATTATAAAATGTCTTGAAAAAAAACTCCAAAAACATCAAAACATTCCAAAAAGAAAAAAAATCAAAACATGTCAAAATCCCAAAAAAAGAGTCACATTCAATTGTGTTAGTCAATTGTAGACATTGTTAGACTATGTTGCCTCTGCGACTGGACGTAGGCAATGCCATCACCAGATGCACCCCCGAGGCATTAGGTCAGTCTTTCTAGGATTGTCATGTAGCACACACATAAAATCATGAATCTTTCTTTGTACGTCAAAGTAATTGGTCATGTCGAACTACGAGGTTGATGTGTGTATAACGTATGCAAGGCCATCAATTGATGAGCCCCTGAGGCTACACTAGGTCAGTCCTTTAGGGTTTATCACATTCACTATCACACACATCAGTCAGTCTTGTCAGTCAAAGTCAAGTCAAACTACGAGACCTCTTCATGTATAACATAGGCATGACCATCAATCAATGAGCCCCCAAGGCCCCACTAAGTCAGTCCTTTAGGGTAAATCATGTCGGTCAACATAAGTTAGACACTGTCATCACACACAAACAATGGTCAAAACATCAAGGCAGGTCACACATCAACAAGACAAACAAGTTAAAAATGTCACCAAGTCAAATCAAACAAATTGCCAAAACAATCAACTTATGTCTTATGCAAGATATTTCCTTCTTATCATCTAGACAAACAATCATCATAGCCTTATACAAGTTGTCACATCAACTAAATCAAAATCAACATATTATATAGTACATGTCTTTCTGAAACCAGGCTTCATGATGCCTTACATAGATATTCACAAAAATCAAAACCAGACTCATCATCTTATACGGTATGTGTCATCCCTGAAATCAGGCTTTATCAAGCAATCATCTTATCAATTTCCAACAATAGATCAAATTTTGGGAAATATTTTCTTACTAGCTATTGACTTTATGGCTTGTTTTGTCTTATCTTTCAATCTAGCTTTGTCTTTGAGTCATGTTACTAGCTTTCTCAAGGATGTCCCATGAAGAATTTAGAGAAGCAAGGATGTCTCAGGACTCTTTTTCTTTGACTATTATTTGTTGACTGTCTTTTGGCTTTGTCTTGGAGTCAGGTTACTATCTTCCTCAAGGATGTCCCATGAAGGATTTAGAGGAGCGATAATGTCTCTTGAATCATCTTTTTATTTGATTGTTGTCTATGATTTGTCTTGAAAAAAAGATTGGGGAAATTTTTCCCTTAGTATGAGTTAAGACACTCCTTGTCTATGACTATCTATTTTTAGCAGAAGGATGATCTTGCACACCTTGGTTTATCTCATATCATGGTGTTTGTTATCCATTTGTATCATTTAAACACCCAATGATGATTTAATGCAAGGCCTAGTATGTATTTCGGAAAATATTGAAGATTCTAACATCCATTTCTAATACTCACATTTAGATTGTCTGTGCTAACATTTCTTCTACCCTACATTATGAAAAAGTCCTATGAAAAAAATGATATCAAGGATCATGCATATACATTCATGTTAGAAACATCATATACATATACATATTACATCATACATATATGTTGCATCTGAAAAGACAAAAATATAGGCATTTATCATATTTAGGAATCCATGACATAACATTATAATACATGAAATTGTACATATCACATTGCATCTCATTAAATACACATATAATGAATACATAACATTTATAAATATAGAATATTCATCATCATATATAATCAACATATCATTATAGGAACTAAAACATCATAATGAAAACATTGTCATCCATAAACATTGAATATCATGTAGAAAAATGCATGTCAAATAAAACATGTGCATACATGAATAGAACACTACATATCATATAAATCGCTGCCAAAAATGATATACATATATATCGCTCAAAAAAACATGTGTCACAACATAATGTCATAATGTGTTCATCAAAATGGAGCCTATAGGATCTATCATCATAATACAATGTTTTCAAATAAAAAACATGTCCCTAATCTAAACTACAAGTACTCCCATGTGGAGAATGAGGAGGTGACTGATGGAGAGGTCCTGATGATCGCTATGTAAAAGGGTGCCTATCATATGGTCCTAACCTATGAGGCCCTACAACATCCTTTGTGCTCTGAGATCTTCTATGTGACCTATTGTGTCCACTACTACTATGTGCCTATGAATAACTATGAGCTCATCCCTCAGGAGGTACCTCGTGCTCATATAAATCTCAATAATATCTCTCACTATCACCATCTCCAACCAAATCTTGAGAAAAATCTATAGCCGGTCTAGTGCATAGATCCCTCAACTCCATAAATATCTACTTCATCTTATGTCTCTGGGCTACTACCTAATCTCTCTACACATAGGCACTATCTCTCTCCATCTGCATAGAATCTTTCTCTATAGTCACAACCCTCACTCCCTCCTCCAAGGCCTCTACTCGGGCCTGCAAATCTGCTAACCATTGATCAATTGGACCCTCCTCCCACCATGGCCTCTCTCCCTCCTCAACATCTCACTCCTCAACAATCCTATCTTGGACCTCTCTCTCCTGATCTCCAATCTCCTCCTCATCCTAATACCCTACAAGAAAACCAAGGGAATCTACCTACATCTCCTCCTCCTCAGCATGCTTCTCTCCATCAACCTCCTTTGTGGCATACTCCACATCCACTTTTTCCTCCCCTCCTCCACCAACCTCTAGCATAGGAATGTCCTCCCCTCCCCCTCCTCCTGATAGACAAGTGACAAATATGGTCCTCTACCACCTCTATGACCTCGTCAACCCTGATGACTACCTTTACCACCTCCTCCTCTTCCATCATCTCCACCATATCTTCCACATCGACCAACTCTCTTTCCACTACATTGACATCGTGGTCCTATCCCTCGTCACTCTATAGGCGTCAACTGATTCAGCTATGTAAAGGGCACTGGCCTATGCTCAGCCCACCAAGTATCATATGTTGTGGTGGTCCCATGATCTACAACTCCACCCCTCCAACCCCACTGAATAGGCTATAGTGAGAAAATATCTACCTTGACTATTGCCATAGCAATCAGTGAGCCCCATAGAGGAACCTCTCTCAAAGAACAAGAAAACTCAGCTCATCCCTGTGGCTCATTCTACACCTCACAAAACTATCTGAGAACTTAGTCTGGAAGGTGTCTCTCAATAATGTGTACACTGCAAACAATCTACCTAATCAAATACTATGTCTATCTATAGTATGGAAGATGTCTATCCTCATCACACCACCGTGCACAATCCATATGTGACCTCCATATAAACTACATGCAGGTATCAATGGCATGACTCCAATACCTTGTGTCTCCAACATGAATTTGAGTAAGGATCCCAGCATACCAGAATACATACAAAGATCTATCATCCAAAAAAAATGTAACTAGCGGGCGAAAAACAATAATGTGCTCCCACACCGAAATCATTAGGACAGTGGTTCCATAGCTCATCGACTATGCCACTATGTAAGCTATGTCATGCAAATGAAAATATAACATTGCTAGTAAACAAGGGCCCCATGCATATACAACTTGATTCTCTAACATCCCAATCAACATCTCACCCCACCCAACATGAAACCCATGACCTCGATAGTCAGGTAGTACAATCCCAACAATCAAAGTGCATAGCATACAATCAATGCGCTCATATATCTCAATAAGGACATGCCATCTAATCTCATAATGCTCGATACGAAGTTGTCTCATATCATCATATACATAAAATCGGGTGAGCTTGCTATAACCCCTCTAGGTATCATATAGGACTCTCTCACCCCTAATCAATAATTGCAATATCCTATAGACATCTTCTAATGTAACTATAGCCTCTCTTGTAGGAAGATGAAAAGAGGAAGTCTCTAAATGTCACTATTCACAGAGTGCAATCAACATACCTCAGTTCACCCAAATGGTGGGCATAAATGTCACATGATGTAAACCTAGGTTCCATATCAATCATCTCTCAACACTCAGCATCTGATCTCTCAAATCAAAGGTAGTTGACCTTGACTCTTGAGTATATATCGGATCTAAAACAACCTACAAATACATTACAAATACCTTGTGTCAGAAAAACATAGCCAATTTTTACATCATAAAACCTAAAAAAAATTGACAAGAAAATGCGTCATTTTATTATCAAATACGATGCAAAATTTCATATGCATCATTTCAACTTGCACATTCATCATTTCACCATGTAGATGCATTATTCTAATGCAGATATGTCAAACAAACAAGCACAACCAACTATCATTCATATGCATCACATTTTTACAAATGTGGTGCAAAATTAATCCATTTCCTATCATGCAAATGCATATCATAAAACACATGTGGTACATTATTCTATTGTGACACTATTTTCAACGTATGTGATGCATAACTACAAATGCAATTCACAAAAAAAAAAATGTATTTATGTATCTAAATGCCCTAAATTGACCTAGACATCTTTTCACATATGTGTCATTTTGGGAACACATGCAACACATATGAATGCATATGCATTGATTCCAAAATGACGCATTTGAAAATTAAAATTAAAATTCCTAAAAATATGTGAAAATTGAAAATTCAAAAGATGGTTCAGGGGTACATACCAAGGGTCATGTGTTAGCTGGCCATTTGAAAGTTTCAATGTCACATCCATGGTGCTCTATGTAGGGAATGGACTAAATATTTGCTAAGAGATCTAGATAAAAATCACAATTTTGTAAACTTGAGGGGTGCAAATGAATTCAATTTCCACCCAATTTTTATTTATACCTAGGGTTTTGGAGTTTTTTTTTCTCAAACCTTTTGTACTGGGTGCACTATTTTCCAATTTCAAACAACCATTTCACCTACCAAACTTCACCAAAACTAATTTATGTCACCACCATTGAACTTTTAGCTATCCAAATACCTAATGAGGACAATTTCCAAATTTTTCTAATTTAAAAAAAAAAAAATCATTTTTCCCAAGGGGGCATACCCTTACCTATTACACACTGGGGCATGATTGGGGCATGTTTTGACTCATTTTCTTCGACACAATGCCAAAATGAAATTATATTAAAGAGGGGAAAACTGTAGACACTAAAAATTGGTTTAGGCCTGTGACTTCAATTTCTTCATAATTTGTACCTTCATTGTCATAATTAAATAACCTTAATTATTTAATTATATGTCTAAAGTCATTTGTCTTCTATTAAATAAATAAAATCTAATTATTTAATTAATTGAGTTTACCTTTATTCAATCTTGATTAATTAATTAAATATTATTTATTTAATTACGTCTCTAATTAAACATATCTCATTTCTAAAAGTTAAATAAATTATTATTTAATTTATCTTCATCACATTTTTTACTATAATTAAATAATCATCTAAAATTATTTAATTATTCTTTAACCTTTTCTCCAGTCAATTAAATAAATCTTTATTTATTTAATTTAATCCCTAAAATTTTGAATGTTGAATTAAATTATTATTTAATTCATAAAAAGATATATCTCTAGCATATTCCTCTATAATTAGATAATCTCTTTGTTATCTAATTAGTCATTTACCACTTAAGTTGAGATTTAATTAAATCAATCAATTATCTCCTAATTTAATATCTGATTGTTCCTGACGAACAAATGTTCTGGTTTAATCAGTTAGTTATATAGCTTGAATTCTTCTACAGGCAAACTTTTATTAATTAAATAACTTTAATTAATTAATTAATTCATTTGTGCATTCGAACAAACCATTTCATATATTTGAATCTTTATCTTTTACATGCAATCATTATTCTTCTGAGTTTTGAACAGTCTCTAAACTAAAGATTAAATTATTATTTAATTTAATCTCCACTTTCTAACTCGCGTTATTATTGAACTTAACTTTGTCGCATGGCATGTCTTTAATCTCAACCATTGAATTGTATTTTAATATGAGCCTGTCATTTGAAAATTAATTTTCTATATATTGGCTTGACCTTCATCATTAATACTCCTCCCGAAATCTTATGTGTTTGGAAGAAACTTTATGAATCTTCAATAATTTGCTAAATCATAAATCAATAGGCCATACTTGCACACTTTTGAGAAATATGAGGGCAATTATACTACAATGACAAAATGAATAAGTACAATGAAGGTGATTCATGGAACAGATGAGACTTTTGGTGAGATTTTTCTTGCTTTATGCTTTTGATTTCCATTGTTATTTTTTGTTAGCTTAGGATTAGATTAGTTTTATGCTTTTATTAGCTTAATCTATTTTTTGTTTTTTCCTGTGTTATAGAACCCCCCTCTTAGTAGGTTGTGTGCCCTTCAAACTTGGTTAGTGTGACACATGGTTACTAATAATTTGTTTTGTATAGTTTAAGATAGCACTTGGAGGTTTAGGAGTTCCTATAATGAGAGGTGACTTAGGTGGTCAAATAAGTAGGGGAATTTTAGGAGGTCCAATAATTAAAGGACTGTTAGGAGGTCCAAAATTATTTTGAGGTTTAATAATCAGATCAGACCTAATAGTCAATTTTTCATTCATAACCTCAACAAATTTGATCTCTTGTTGATGATTTTCTAATGAGGGGGGATCTAAGGTGACCTTATCATCTTCATCTAAGAAACCCTCTTAATATATTTTGAAAGGAATTTATTAATGATTTCATCCTCTTTTCCAACAAGATTTTCTCAAGTCTAGGGGAGGTAGGGAGAGAAACAAACATGATTCTCATGATGCCTAATGATTAGATACTCTAACACAAAGACACATTCTTCACAAGTAGCAGAGGTATTAGGAGAACAACTATGATTGTCATGATTATCTATGATTGCATCCTCTTGCACCAAAACATCTCATAAGTAGCGAAGATGATGGGAGGTGGTGAAGAATAGGAAAAGTGATATTAAGAAATGTATTATTGATTTAATTATCTTTCAATAAGATACTTTCATATATAGGAGAGATATTGGGAGAATGACTTACATTCTTGTTGATTACATCATTTCATTTCCATATATTGTACTCATAAGTAGGGATATTATACTTATACAAACCATAATTTACCATATAAAAACCAAATATTTAAAAATGAAGCATGTTGTTACTTGCCCTATGGATGAAATGATCGAAATCATATAGTTCTATAAATAGGATTGCAAAACAGAAACTAGATCTAGAAAAAACACACTAAGAGATCTCTATCATAGAAATCTAGGCTCAAAAAAGTAGGGAAAAGGTGGCCAAGGCACTTATGTCCTAGGTAGGGTGTCTAGAAATTCAAACTTTGACTATTTAGGGTGTTGTTTAAGGTTTTTGATTATGTGTTCAAATAGGTATATCAATGAATATTTTCTAGATTTTATCAAAAAAAATTTGTGGAACCAAGAGTAAAAGTGTGCAATAATTTTGAATAAAAAATAATAATTTTTAAATACATAAATAAAATTAAAATAACAAAATCCTATAGAAAACATAGGAATAGAGGTCTAAGAAAAATTTCAAGAAAAAAAAGGATAGAAGGGCCTAGGGTGCCTATGATTTAGATAGCGTGTCTAAAAATTCAAAGTGTGACTATGTTTGTTACTTTTTAAGAATCTCAAATCTAGGTGCAAATTGCTGGTGTTTTTTAAAACCCAAGCGGATTCCTCAAAGCTTTAATGAATTTTACATATTCAATAATGAAATCCTAGGAAATGATTGGCCAACTTAACGAGAAGAAGGAACAATGCTTATTCTCCTACACTTGGGCTCTGCAAGACCTGGGAGGGTGACCCCACAATGTGCTTCTTACAAATAGCTAAACCATTTCATATACACATTGTATAAAAATAGATAAGTTCCCCATCAGTACTGAATAGATGAAATCCTTCAAGAAATTGACAATTCCTTCAAAGATTCAACTCCTATCAGTAGAGAACTTCAAACATAACAAAGATAGGTCGATATGAAGATTATTATGAATAAATCAAATGCCAAAGATGTGAGAAATATGACCACTACTTTAGTATCAGTGCCATATCCTAAAGCATGAAGTCAAATGAGAAAGAACTGAACTATAAGGAAAAATTCATCCTAAATAGTTGAGATCTATGTGAAATGCATTATAGTTCACGTATCCATACTAGAAATCTATTACTATTTATGAATCCAGTTGCCAACCCACATGAACTTATACAATAAGTAAATAATTTAATTGATCCTTTGAACTACAGCCACAATTATAGTATAATTCATAGCAAAGAACAATGAAATTCAACGAAATCGGTCTTTGAACAGTCTTTCATTAGTAATTCATGTCAGGTATCACAATTGGAGAGAAAATAAACTCAAAATATTGTCATATTCAACACAAACATGCTTAAGAACCTCATAATTGAAAAAATTCTCCTATCTGACTCTAAAATTTAAAATATGGACTCAATGTTTACTCCCTCTGTGTTGCAATTTTGCACTCTCAAATATTGCATTCAACAAAAGACCCTGTACATCGGCCCAAAATTCCCTTTTATAGAATAAGGGAGCAAAACAAGCTTCAAGCCGAAATGTACACATGTCCACACTTGATTGGACTGATATTTCACACATTCCCTTTTACAGTTATATTTTCATTTTACAATCAGAGGGAATGCATATAAGACAAAATCCATCTTGAAATGTCATGGAGAAAGAAACCTACCTTCCAAAAGGAAACCCGTTAAAAGGAAAAGCATCTTTAACCGTTGCAACATCTTTTCCAGCTTAGTAGTAATCCACATTAGCAATATGCACTTTGAGTTGGGAGAAGTATGTGTATATTGAATTGTAACTCTTGAGGCCAGACTTTTATTATACTTGACCAAGTCATAATTCTCCACCTTGGTGCTCATATCCCAAAATCATTAGCAAATACCATCTTCCATAATTCAAATTCGGTTTCAGATGGCCACTTAAAGGTGATAACCTCATTAATCTTTTCTCTATATTGTGCATATTTCACCATTACGAAAGTATCCTCCTTATCAAAATCTTCTAAGAAACTAATAACAAAGGATAGTTTCTCAAGTGTATCATTCAAAATACCAATATCAACATTCTTGCATATTTCATCTATCTGAGTTATCATGATGTTATTCATTTGGTCCCTCCAAACTTGCAAAGGCTTTACCTCATCATAGTTATGCTGGATTTTTGGCAATGGTGTAAGGTCTACTTCATCATATTTGGCCTGCAGTTCTTCAATCTTCATTTCCATAGGAGCAACATATCCCTAGAAATTTTGTTACACAATCTCCTTAACAAATTGATAAGTTGGCATAACCCTTGGATACTTATCCTTCTGATTCTTTGCTCCTACCACCATGAACTTTAACTCCTTAGCTTTGGGACTCTACTTATCTAGCAATGGGGTGGCTAACTATTTATCCCTTGGGAACATTTTGATAGCTTGCAACATTAAAACATAACTTGCATGGACACTATTTAATTTTCCTTGGAATTTTCTATTCACGTGTCTCAATACAGTATCAACAATTACTGAATTACTTTTCAACATTGATTCATGGGACTATTGCAACAATTATTTATACTCCTCAACCTGGTGGACTAATTTCTCCCTTGAGAGTCCTCCTCATGGGAAATTCTCCCTTTCAATTGTAATGGGCACCTGCCCCATATTATATGGCACGATTGCTAAGAATTTTTCTTGTGGGGGAGGTTGAGGTTGTTCCACTGGTGGATCAAAAATAGTGCGGCTAGAGCTAGCTTGTCCTTGAGACATCAATGTATCCATTTTCTGCTTTAATAATGCTACTTCTTTTTCTAGCTCTGTAACTCTTTGTTGAATCTTATTATAGGGTATGTTTAGGATCATCATGGAAAAAGTAGGCCCTTAAGTGGCGATCAAATTCAAAAAATTCAGAGTTACACAACTTGATGTAAAAATTTGAATAAGTCATCTATATTATTTCAAAAATATGTAACAAAAGAATATATAGAAAATTGAATGTAGTTTCTAAACTATTAGGTTTATTTAAAAAATAAAAAAAATCTATTTGGTGAAAATTTGAAATTTCAATGTAGTAGTACTTATATTTCAGCGAAAAAATAAGAAGTAGGTGTCTGTCTAGCCACCCTAACCACAATAAAATGATAATATTTTTTAATAATATTTTAGATATAAATAGAGGACTCATGTCCCAATGTGATGCATATTTTTTTGTAATTTATTCCCTAGTGAATAATTAATTATGAAGTTTTTATTACAACTTTAAAAAAATATAAAACCTCGTATGTCTGACCATTTTAACTTGGTCAAAACTTCATGAAACTCTTTTTTTTTTTTAATCCTATAGTATGTGAAGCATAGAATGTGATGCATGTTTTGGATTCAAAAAATATAATACCATTTGAAAGCTATAGATGTTTTTCAATCAGTCTATCAATTAGTAGTTTATTCGTAATTCAAATAGAAAATGAATAATAATTATTTATTAAATTCAAAGTAAAGCATAATTTAAATTGGTGGAAAGCTAAGAATATCCTTTAAAAACCCTTTTCATTTCATCAATTTTGGGTAAAAAAAAATTTGTCGGCCACATGGGACATCGTATCACTTACATATCACCACTTTTTGGTCCATCAGGATCCTGCACATACCCTATACTCATTAATAAGATCATGATATTGGTCAATCAAAGTATCCTTGGTCAAATCATCAATAGTTGCCTTGGTAAACTTGGCAACATTCACTTCCATATCTGCTACCTCGAATGTTGGAGTATCAACAACTCTTCTCACAACCAAGTGACCACTAAAATTAGCTGGCTCTGCAACTATTGGATTTCTAGATCTAGTAGAGAATGACCAAATTTCCAAGGCATCCCACTCTTCACTGAAAGCTAAAACTTTAAGTTCCAGTGTAGCTTCTTCTTCAATTTGGGGAAGTGGCCTATTGGCCCTTCTTATTGTATCGAATACCACAACATCTGCAATATCCCATTCTAGGAGCAATAATACTCCACTCTTTTACAGCAATGCCCTACCTTGCTCAGGTGTCATTCCCTTGAAGGTTTCCCTTATTTTTTGCATGGCATTGGCTTGAATAACCTTTTCTGGAAGCTCCAAATGCAGACTCCTTTCTTGAGCTACCTTCTTAGCATACACTGGAACATGGCCCCTCCAGAAAAAATATAAATAAATTTGTTTTAATAAAGGAGTCATCCCTCATGAATTATCTATAGGCCTCTATTCTCATATCATTGGTATTAGTTATTCCCCTTATTTCATCTTTCCTAATCCTTAGAGCAACTTCTCCAAAACTTGATGCAACACTTTGTGGAAAAGATGAAATTCCTTGTTGCATATCATCAGGGGTCACCATGATCTCTTCATCATATGTTTCAGGATAATCAACCACTTTTTCCTCTTTAGTCCTCTGTCTCTTGGGTGATGGTGGTTGTGTTGGAGAGGAAGGCATCAGGGGAGAATCTAGATCAACAACATTCGATAAAAATTTCCCTAAAGATGATGGCACGGATTGCTTATGAGACCTCACTCCAGACTTTTCTACAGTAGCAGGAGTGGGCCTAGTTTCTTTCTAGAATATACCCTAACCTTTTGTGGAGGTTGATAGGTAGGTCTTTCCTCCAGTCTCACCTCAAGATATTCTTCAACAACTTGTGACTTTCATTTGTCCTCCACTATTTCCTCTGCTTTCAAAACTCCTACCATGCTCTCAAAATTGTCAATAGCATATATGGCCCTATTCAATTCACCACTAATATTTGCCATGGGATTGTATGCTGGGTTCTTTTCTTTCTTCTTCTCCATCATCTTAGTAAAAGCTATATATTTTTCTTTTCTTTCCTCCAACACCTGCAAGTCAAGGATGTTTATGATGATATCCTCAAGGTAATAGAAATTGTGAATAAAGATGTCGGTCCTGTGATTTTCCTTCATTTAAGAAATGAAGCTCTCATGATCATGGTTCCTTGAGTGCACAGTGCTCAACCCATAAGGCTTAAGTAATGTCCCCAAATCTTTCCACCCTCCTTAAAATCTACAAATGTTGCATACTCAGGAAAGAAAGATCCTTTCTTATGCTCTATTAGCAAGTGTGCATTTTGAGCACACCCCAACTATATCATGATTTCTAAAAACCTAATCCTTAAAGGCACATCCCTAGGAAAAGAATATGGGTTGAAATTACTACCATAGACCCTGAAAATGGTTGTATTATAGTAAGTAATGATGTCTCCCCAATTATGTGTCAATTTTAACTCAAGACTCCTCTCCATTGGCCTCAAGAAATCATGAATTTCCTTTGGAATTTAGGGTGGATCATAGACTAGGGATCTTGTCAATTTGGACCCAAAAACATTATGAAACACCACATAAAAAAAATCATGGTCATGCCTATCAAGAATTCTGGTCCAACATTGGACAAGCATGTCAATGTCATCCTCTTTCTTTTTTAATTCCCTATTCCACCCAAAAACTACCTCTCCTTTGTACAAAAACATGTGCATCAATAAAGAGTTCCATCTAAAGCTAACCAATGTTTTTCCTTCTTTAAGAGCTACCAAACCCTCATGTGTTTTATCTGCTAGATAGGTAGCAAAATCATACACCACATTGAAAGTTGGATATTGGAGAAGTACAACCATATACATGAGGCCAGTAGACAAGGTAGTCTTTATACTAATACCAAGAACTTGGCACAAAGAGAAAACTATCTTTCTAAAATAATTGCAAAAGTAGTTCAAGGGAAAAGGTTTTGGCTCATTCTTGCCAATCATAATCTTCTTTTTATTTTTTCCCACTCCTGTAGTGGCCAGATGAGGAATTAACAGAGAGGTCCTACACAAACCTTTGATATTCCTATGTTCTTCTCTAAAGGCTTGAAGGTCAATAGGCACCATATCCTTATTCCATTCATGCAAGTAAAAAAATTCTGCAATCTCCTCTTTGGTTATCTTAACCATTTCCTTACCATCATATGTCCTAACAACTCTAGTTATAGGGTCACACCTTGCTGCAATATCCTTTAACAAGTCAACATCTAGATATGCATTCAACACTACTAGCTTGCCAAGGTCTAACCTCCAGGGGTTACATAGAGGGGCACCTAAATTCCTATTTCCAAACCAATTAGAGAACAACTACCAACCTGTGTATGGCACTTCAGCATCTCAAATTTCACATTGTTTATCAATTAACCCTTCCAAAACCCGGGGTCTATAATACAAAAACTTTCCCTCAATTTTCCTGTTAGTGGAGGGTTTCAATATATCTATGACATCTTAAGAAAAGGACCTAGATGGATTTTTAGAGCTATAACTTCAGGCTTTGGGTTCCATTTGCATAAGATAGATTATGGTTCGAGCTAGGGTTTTGAAATAACATAAATTTTATGGGGTGTAGCCTATAGCTTATAACCTTAAACATAGTAGTTTCAAAATTTAAAAGGTCTTAGAAACTATTTACGCAAGCTTTATTTTTTTTAAAGCAAACAAATCAGTGCGAGCTTTAAAGCACAACAAAACGCAATTTACACTTGCCCTCAAGAAATTAACAAGATTTTTGAAAGATAGATAACATGATGTATATGTTACTTATGGTTTTTCTTGCGAAGAAATTTAATGGTAGTTATGCTGGACTTACAGGAAATTGATCGTGTCGCCTGGTACCTAGAAATTCTTCTTTAGTGTGGAATCATGCACGAAAATAAAAATTCAAGGAACTTTTAGCATTAAATTTGGTGGCACAGTCTAAACTCCACCATTACTGTTCACTTATGCAAGAAACAACAACTATTGTACAACACTAACTCATTTTGAATACTAGTCGTTGATTTGAATCCATGCAGGCAAGAAAGAGCGACTCAGATCGAGTCAATGTGGTTTGAAAATTCCATGTTCATCCACCAAATCCTAGGCAAATGAAAACTCACATATGAGACACCACCTTAGCACATGTAGGTCCCACCCTGATCACATCATGCCTGGCATCGGTGTCCACACGTCACCTATTCACACACCTCGTAGGATTATTAAAATTGTTGTTTTAATTGCACGAGGTTAGTGAGGAATGACCATGATACATCATTATATGACAATCGTTGATTCAATAGTCTTCATTAATCTGTAGGAATACAAGGGCTGGGACCCACGAGCACAGGAAACATGTGGCAGCATCTCGCATACCTCGCAACACAATTGTGACATCATTGAAAATCCTTGTGAGGCCAGCGGGGAATGGTTAGGATTTAGCCCATACATCTGATGGTTAGAAAATATGCACATGCAACAATTATTATTCATAAAGAAGGGGACCAAGTAGGTATACGAGGCACAACCCTTAAGGTAGGAAATTTAGACATAAGTCTAAAGTTAGGAGAATTATTTGACTCAACCTAAATGTGAAGATTAAAACCCAGTCCCAATGTGGAAAAGATTGACGAGCTAGGTAAAGGGGGCCGGTACACGAATGACTAAAAGGGCTCAAATCATGACTTATGCAACCGGTAACTAAGAACAATAGGTCAATGCAGGATTAGAATGTCTAGACTGAAACAAAGCCATAGACCAAAAGTAAAGTTTTTTAAGGATAAAACCAAAAACCCCAAGGTAGACCAGTGGTGCCAAACACCCAAGAAACAAGGAATGCACCAAGTTATGGAATATTTTAAGAGCTCCACCACAAACAATTCTAACAGTGACTATTTTTCCATATTTTTCTAACTTTATGACTATGAAAATGGAAAATGCAAGTGTGCAAATGTATATTAATGGAAAATTTACATGAAATTTTTAGATGAAATATGTAAATATTGACTAATTCCAATATGCTAAATCTAAAAATGATGGTATGAAAATTCTTTTTGAACAAAAATAATGCAATTTTTCACATTTTAGCAATATGCAAGATACCTAAATGTATGAAAATGGCATTTTTTATTTTGTTTTCAGTTTTTAAATGATGTAATGTGGACTTATTAATGCAATTTTAATGTAGATCTAATCTAAAAAGACAAAAATTAACCCTATTATAGCCTATTATGTAATATAATATGCATTTTTTTTGAATTTTTATTCTCTTTACGATGCAAAAATGGATTCCTAATTGAAAATTTCAAAACAATGCAATACAAAACCTAGATCTAGGATGCAATGATTCATATTTTAAAAGGTTTATAATGTTAAAATTTGAGGTTCACCAAAATGAAACAAATGAAAAAAAGGTAAACCCTAAGATTTGACCCTAGGGTTTAGGTGCTTTTCCTAAATGTTTCATTCATTAGATATTTGAAATGGTAATGGGGGTTTGATGGATTAGGACAAGATATGATATTGAATCACAACCTAAAATGTGATGCAAACTTCTCTTGAACAAATCTGAATTGATCCCCATAATGAAGTGCAATGATCTAATTGTCGTAATGATGCAAATAATCACTTTTATGTAGAAACAATAGATTTAGAATATCATAGAGGAAATCAAACACCAAAAAAAAAAGGGGAGGACATTGTAAACCTATGATATAAATTAAAAACAATTTTTTTGGACCTTGGTGTTGGGGGTTCCATTGTCCTACTAAGTCATTTTTGGATCTATTCTCGTAGTCCTTTGATGTCAGATTTGTACTTTTATTTCCCTCTTGGAAACTATCTAGATCACTTCTAGATTTTTTGTAGTTGAATTTTTATGTGTTGTCAAGGATTAGGGTTTTGAATGCAACAATGGAAAAAGTGGACCTTCAAACATCCTTTGATCCTCTTCAACTTGTAACCTATACATTCACAAAGAGAGAAAATATTGTGCCATTTTAGGGGCTTGCCTCAGTCAAACCGTATTAGTGTTTTTACTTCCACAATGGCAATGCCAATGATAAATTGATAAATGAAAGGAAGGAAATGAGGAATGAACACAATGTTACAACTCACCACCCTACAATAGCTTCCTTTAATGACTGAAGTCACACATCACCTCAAGAATCCTAGATCTTTCTTGATAGATTTGCTTGAATGCTTGAATTCTTGGATACCTACAAAAATGTTATCCTTCACAAAGAAACACAAACAAATATAAACTTGGACATGATGTTAGATCTTGAATTTCTATAATAATTCTCTAGATATGATTCTCTTGAGTGCTCTTGACAATAGTATTTTATCAATTGTATGTCTTAAATTTTAAATGATCCAATAACTAGGTATTTATATGTTATTATTCTAATTTCCCAAAAATTAGATCTTGATGAGTGACTTTAGATATTTAAATTTTGAATAATAAAGTCCCACAATCGAAATATTTGAATTTGGAGCTAAAATAGGGGGACATATGCATTGTAGGTGCTAGTGTCCCAACCGTATTTTGCAAAGTTTTAAGTTTTGAGGACAAAGTATTAAATGAGAGAATTTGTTTTATGCTTGAAAAATATCAAAAAATATTTTAAATTGGACCAAAAAAGGCATAATTTTGGAAATTAGAAGCCTAATTTAGGTCCAATAAATTAAGGGGTAACACATAGAGTGAAATTTTCAAGGGTGACAATTTATGATGCTACACTTCATATCTTCCATGAAGGGGTCATGCCATTCTAAAGGAGATTCACATTAATTTGAGAGTCACCTTCAATTTCCACTTCATGGAGCCCCAAACTCTAAAGACTCTTAACCCTCCACTATACAACCATAGCTTCAAAAATATTAGTGGATTTGTATCCAATGACACATGAATATCCTTCAATTAGGTTTCTATCATATATTATTATACCTCATACCACTACCTCACTAAGGTTTCCCTTGGAACAACCATCAAAGCTAAGCTTAGCCCATTCCCTTTTGGTGGTGACCCATTTGGTCACCTTTCTTTTAAAAATATTTAACCACTTTATATTGGTTAAGTTATGGGAGATTTCGTAATTCTACTTCATGCTTAGTTTTGTGCGAGTACACATTCTCTTGTAGGTTCTAAAGGTTAGATGATTTATGTTACCTTGAATGTTATTTTTGATGATTTGGAATATGGCCTTGTTGCTTCTAAACTAGTCCCAGAAAACCCCCTTGTTCCTTTCTTTCCATAGGCTCCAAGCCATAAGACAAGGGATTTGGTTCCAAATTTCAAAGATGATAGTATTTTTTATTGGGGGCCTAAATTCCAAGAGGTAAGAAAATATTTAATATGTAGGGGGGAAGTATAGGAGATTAACAAGTGGATTAAGACCTCATCCCCAACCTTTCTAGAAAACATGCAACGAAAGAAGAGATGGTTAACCATCTCTTCCATGTTACAACATAGGCTACATCTATTAACAAGGAATATTCCTCACCTATTGATATTGTCAATAGTTAGGATCTTGTTATACATGGTGGCCCACCATAGACTATTTATTTTAGGTAAAAAAATATTTTTCCAAACCATATTCAAGTTGAATATAGACTCATCCTTATCATCGACAATAAGAGTAAAAGTAGATTTAATAAAGAATAATCCCAAAGGGTTGCAATGCCAACAAAAAACATCCTTAAAATTAGGCCCAAAGGGTATCAAGAACCAATGAGCTTGTACATATAATCAACCATCCCCTTCCTCTCATGTTGATCCCCATTTATCAAATTACTTCCTCTCAATTGATCCTTAAAATATTTTCATAAGGTGTGGGCGTCATTCTAGTTGATGTGCTCATGAAATTTAGTACCATTTAATTTGATAAGTGGTTCCCTCATGCTAGCTAGACTTTAATCATAAGATATGGAGACACCTATTAGAAACTTGAATTGTCGAAGAGATTGTTGGAAGTTTATCATTCAAGATTGTGTGACAGAAATATGAGTTGAATGGAGAGATTGATGAAGATTGATGGAGATTAGCATATGGAATTATATGGTTTTGTCACTGATGGAAACCCATTATTGATGAAAATCCATGAAAAATATGTAGAAGTTTTGGTCTGGTAAAGATCAGATGACTGGAAATATTTCCTAAGTCTGAAATGTAGTTCTAGTGTTCAAAGAACCAATATTTTGGTTTCTATTGCTCCAACATGAATATTTTTTTTATTTCATTTTGGGGTAATGATGGCGTATGTTGGAGGACTCTAATTCCAAATTTTCTTGATCTGATTTCTTCCATAGTTGAAGATAATAGTGACAAATTTTTGTTCTGGATGTGCCAGTATAACTATGAAAGAGTGTATGATAGGAATGCTCTTCATTCCACTATAGATGAATATTTTTGTATGTGAGTTTGCAGAAGTGTTGGAGGATTCTTTTAGTATGTTTTATCCAACTGAAAAGTGTTTTGGTTGTTCATATGCCAAGTTATGAGTGCGCATATGGTTCACTCTATTATTACTTCACCTATGGAGATGACCTAAGTATTTTAGATTGTGCAGATTTGAGTAAAGTATGGAGCGAGATTATAGGAATAGTTATAGGTCATTATAACATATCTTAATGTGTTAGATGCTTTGGTTCCCTTCGCAAGGCATGTATGATTGATTTTTAATTCAAAAAATGAAGTGTTGCATGGTACATGTTTTGGTCGGTTGTGATATATATACAAGGTTAATTCCTTATGTGAAGTGTATAAAATATTAGAGATGTGAGTGAATTAAGTCAGTGTGTGAGATTCATAGTAGTGTTATTTTTGTTGAGGTGAAGAATGAAGTGTATTAAGTCAATATTTTAAGCTTTAGTGGAACTGTATCTTCAGTATAGGTCAGATGCATTATTAGTAATTCATATTTGGTAGTGAGCCACCCTTTATTCTATCTCTTTCTATTCTAGGCAATGAGCCACCAACAGTGAGACTTTATTCATTTAGACAGTGAGTCCACCAATTGTATCAAAATTTATAACTGGTTACAATATCTATATTATGAGCTAATCCTCAATGTGGTTTCTCCTTTTTGGGTTTTCCACATAAATATAGTCTTCTTGTGTTCCTTTATGGGATGCATTATTTCTATATTCCTTTCCATTACTATAAGTTTAATGTGATGCATTGAATGAATGTTTAAGTTATTAAGAATATTGATTCACCCCCCTCTTAGTATTTTGGGTGTTCATCACTTAGTATAAAAGCTTGGTTCCTTCAATTGGCTTTTCTGTTGAGGTAGATCTTGGAGTTGAACACATGGCTATAAGGAAGTATCCTTTTCCTCTAAAAGAGATTATCCCTAAAGGATTTACTGAAGAAGATTACATAGTGGGAATGGAAGGAGAACTCAAATAAGCTCTTGATGATTTGGATAAAGTAGAAGCTGAGAAAAAATATCTAAAAAGGGTTCTTGGTGATGGAGATGAGTGTATTAATAAGTTGAGAGAGAAACTCAAGAAAGATACATACAAAATCAAGGAAACAAATGGAAAGCTTAAGAAATATAATGAGACTATCACTAGTTTGAAAGTGCAAGTTAAAGAAGGTAAAAGAGTTGAAGACTACTTGAATGTTAAACTAAAAGACAAATCTAAAAAATATTCAACACTTGAACAAGAGATTGTAACTTTGTGATTAGATTTAGAGAAAGAAAGGATTCAAGAAGTCAAATTCAAGAAGAGCTCCACAGTACTTGATGAGAGTATCGCTAGACATAAGGCTTCTAAAGATAAAGAAGGATTAGGGTTTGAGAAAGGTAAAATTTCCAAGGTAGATCAGACTCCAAACAATGCTGAAAAGAAACATGACGAGAAGGGAAATTCTAGACAGATCTGAAATTAGAAGAAAGACGTCAAGAGACCAACTATCAGATAACCATATGCACAAAGGTACCCATATTTTCATGGTTATTGTTATTACTACAATAATTTTGGACATAAATCTATAGAATGTAGAAGCAAAATAAATCAAACTATTCAATCATTTGCCATTCAGTGCTATACATGTAATAGATTTTGTCATAGAGATATTGAATGCAAAAAATAGCTAATAAATAGTAACAATGGCATGATGTCCCTATGTTTCAATGGCTATTTTTATGCATGTAATGGATTTGGGCATAAGGATAATGAGTGTAGATCTAGAATCAGTGGAAGTAAGCTTTTTAAAAAATGTGGCATATGTCACAACTGCAATAAACCAAGACACATAACAAAGTTTGGTAGAAGAAAGAATATGAAACCCTATGTTTCAATAAGGAATGTGGATCCAGTTGAGATGAAAAATTATATGAAAAATATCTAGAAAAATAAGTAAAGGATGAGTCCCTGGTGCAGATATTTCCTCTAGAAACTAGTTGAAGATATTTGACTCAAGGGAATTTTTAACAAAAAATCCTTAAATTGCCACCAAAATTATGGTGTTGATGCCTTCATCACATAGGTTAATATGTAGTTCTATGTGTTTGAATTATTGGATAAAACAATACTGAGAAATGTCTTAATACGAATATTTTTGGAGTGATGGAAGGTGAATGTGATTGTAAGTTAGGGTTTGTCGGCTTTTCAACCTAACATTAATAATTGTAATCAATGATTTTTAGGTCTTATCATTTCTTTTATATGTTCCTTTTCATATGAAAAGTTCATTTGTGATCAAGCACTTGAAGAGTGAAGAGAAGAGTAGAGGCAATTTGAAGAGGTTTGAATTTGGTGTGCAAAACCCTATCAACGAAGAACTCAAGGTATTTATCATCTCCTACTAAGAATCTAGTTTCAAAAGTGGTTGATAATGTTTACCCATCAAGTAATTGATTCCTTGGAATGGCCAAGACCTAAGTTCAAGAAATACCCCTTTAAATCCATGGAGATGGTTTCAGAAGGCACATTTTTGAGAGTTCCATATGGTGTAATGCATATTGAGGATGTGTGAACATACATTCATGTGAACATGACATAATATGATTGTGACCAATGACATAGTATAGGTTAACTACACCTGATCCATACAAATTCAAGGTATATTTAATCCACTAAGCAACAATCCCAATAAGATATTCAATATCAATAAAAATGAAGATGCCATTAAAACTAGCATGCTAAAACATGAAAGATTGAAAAACATATATTTTAAGACATTGGAATTTATCCTATTAGGAGAGTGGTGTCACATTGATGTGGAATGGTGACCCTTTCCAAATCCCTTGGATAATGAGATTGTTTCAATCAATTTTATTGAAGAAAACTGATGAAACTGATGAGCGATGTGTGTGAAATATGATGAAAGCTAAAATGTTTGATGTAAATACATGCAATCTATGTTAAATTTGTACAAGATTCAAAATATGTAAGTATTAGATTCAAAATATATACTAAATGGATGCAAGCTAAGTTATCATGGAAGCCATTAATGGATGCTTAAGCTAATTATGTATGAAGATTAAACAAATAATTTTAAACCTAAAACATGGAACCAAATGAGGGCGATTTTCAACAACATTAGTTTTCTTTGAAAAGGTGGATCCCTATTCAATAGATTCAAGTTCTAGTTATAAAAGAAACCGATGGACAAGATTGAAAGAATCAATCAATGGTTAGGATGGAAAGAAGATGGAAGCATGGATCATGGATTCCCATCAAGGGTTGAGAATGAAAGTTGATATATAATCAAGGGCTCACAATCATGCAAAGAAGCACACTTTAAAATCTTTTTCAAGAAGTTTGTTAAAATTTTGTTACAAAGAAGAATATTCCCTTTTTTGAATGAGTGAAGAGGGAGAATATTCTCATGCAAGTGGGTGAAGAAAATTAGCATTTAGAAAATTAAAAGAAAGTATTAATGTGCAAAAGGGAGTGATATTCCATAGGAATATTCCATTTTGGAGGAATTTAGGATTTAACATTAAATAATTTATTTATTTATTGAAAGGGGTGAGATTAGGATATTTAATTAAATAACTAGGATAACTAAGATTTATTTAATTAAATAAGAATACATAACAAAGCTAATTAAAAAATTTACATTATCTGATTAGATAGGATGAAAGGTGAATATGATGGAGAGTGAATTAACATAATAAGATTAATTATATTAATAGGTGAAAATTAAGCCTTTAATTAAATAGATAGGCTAATTTAATCAAACAATAAAAAATAGGATGGATTTTAGGATGAAAAAATGTTAGTATATCATATTCAAGTGTGTGATATCATTCAGGACATTTTTAAGTGTCTATATTTTTCCCCTCTTTGATGTGAGGTACTTATTACGTTGGTTCAAAGACTGATGCTTTTTCGGATTAAAATTGCTTCTTAGATCAATTGTTTTTTTCTTTTTCTAATTTTTGGATGCCCCACTGTCCCAACATAAGGAATAAGCTAGTTCCCTGCCCCCCCGAGAGATCAGGTGGAAATTTTGAATTTTGGGTTGATCTCTCAACAAAGGTAAAATATGGATTCAGCTTAGCTCAGAGAGGACCAGAAAGCTCAGATGTTTGGTGTAGACATATTTGATGATGTATAGACACTCATCAGCCATGGGTAGCCTCATGTATACTTTGATATATATCACAAATGTTTGATACTTGGATAGAATTGTTTGTAAAGGTAGAAGAATAAGAAGAATAAGATGGATGGATTAACCATTGAGTTTGAGATTGATTTAGAAGCCCAAAAATCCTATGATTCTTCAAGAATTTATTAGATATAGTGATGAGAGTGATGATTTTTCTCATATATGAGATTGGGACTTTCTATCATTCCTTATTTTTGATATAACACATAGGCACAATGCATCAATGTATTGATAACTAGGATGGCATTGTATCTAGTGTAATGGAATTTGACTCTGCAAATAGATAAGATAGTTCTTGTTTACATCTTGACATATAGAAACCTCATTGGAATGCAGTTTAGAAGTTTAGAATATTTTGGACCAAAGAGTATGCAATAGTCAACAATCTATTCCAAATCACCTCCCTACACACAACTAAGAAAGTATGTGCTAAGATTATTTTACAAGAATACCCCACAAGCACAACAAATGAAAGATATTGATCAATGCCCCATTCCTTTCTCTCTAAATTGTTTTGATAGACATCATCCAGAGGTTCTCAAAATGAGTAAAAAAGATAAATCATAAGACAAGATCGAAACAAACAGTCAAGGCTATCTATATCTCTTGCCAAAGGTTGTGATGTTTGTTGAGGATAAATATCCAAAGTGATATCCAAAATGATGCCCACTGTCAGAAAGATATATCATAGGAAATGAATTGTATAGGATGATGATGGGTTGATTGGTTGCTTGAAAGGCCATTGATATTCGGTTTGATTGACATGTTTGATAATGATCAAGAGTTTGATTTTTTTCATTTAAGGTTTTACTTTTGTTGTTTGTTGTACTTTTTTTCCATTTGTGATATCAAAGGGTGAGTGTGATGATCGATTTATTAGGGATGAAAGTTTAGTGTAGGTGAAAGCGAAATGGGATGGGTGGTTTTGGGATTTTTGGAATATTTCAATGTTTTTGGTATTTTGAAAATGTTTTGAGGCTGTTTTTGATCTTTTTAAAAGTTTATGTGAATTTTTTTGTTTTCTGATTTTCAAATTTTTTTGTGTTTATCCTAATTTTTTAAATTTTATTTTGTGTTTTCTGATTTCTCATATGTTTTTGTGTTTTTTCTAAGTTTTCAAATGTTTATGTGTTTTCTAAGTCTTGACCAAGAACCTAACCTAGAAGACTATCCTAGGGACATTGCGGGATTATCAAAGATGAGCCTTGCCTACATTATACACACAAATACCACATAGTTCGATTGACTTGACTTATTATTGATGAGATATGGACAATTGAAGGATTTTCAGTTTATTATGACAGACTGCTAACCTAAAGTGTCTTAGGGGAACATCAATGATGGCCTTTCCTATGTTCAAGCTCATAGACAATGTAGTTTGACATGGTACTATTTTTGGATTTTGATGTTTTAACCTATTTAGGGATTTTGATGTGTTTTGGATGTTTTGGATTTTGACTATTATTTTTTGAATTTTTTTATATTTTCGTTGTACAATATTGGATGTTTTTGGGATTTTCAGCTATACAATATTTTTGAATGTTTTTCGATTTCTTGGATTTAACAAGTGTTTTTGGGATTTTTGATGATATTTTACATAACCTTAAGATATACAAAAACCCAATCCGACCCATAACAAATTTCCCCCAATGTGACGCAATAGACTACCTCGATACAAGAAGGACAAGATGACCTTAGGAATATTCCAAGTAGTACTGAAGGTGATATGACACTTCACAATATCTTGAGATATGATACAAATATGGATGGGTGATGGAATAAATAGGATAAATAATGCAATGCGATGGATGCGAAGCGTGATAGGGCATAAAGATAGATGGAGGTGCTTTATTTACACAAGGCATTTGTTTGCCAAATTTTCACCAAGGTACTTGCTCAAAGTGCCATCGAAGTTGTTTTCACTAGAGAATGATTTTTCTTTACTATTTTCAATTATTTTTCTTTTTTTTTTTGGATTTTTGATCATTTTTTGATCATTTTTTGATTTCTCAGATTTACACCCTTCAAACCTAGGCATAAAACCTTTTAAGATGCAAACTATTGATAGGTCACTACAAGGGTTCACCTTCAGGCATTGATAGTTGGTAAGCTCCTAATCCATAGCTTGTTGTGATGACAAATGGGCCTAACCAATTAGGCTCAATCTTTCCTTTATTGTCCCGATCTAGAACATTCTTTTGATTTTTCTTGAGGACAAGATCCCCTACCTAGAAAGAAACTTTTGATTTTCTTGTTATAGCTCTGTTTCAGTCACTTCTGGTATGCTTGCAAATGATTAAGGGCCTCAAGATGATGCTCATCCAAAAATTATAACTCATTTAGCCAAAATACTTTATACTCTTCATTAGTGATTAGATTCTACAGTGACACTCACAACGAGGGAAGCTCAACCTCAATAGGTAGGATGGTTTATGATTTGTAGACCAAGGATATAGGGGTTGCACCTGTAGGTGTGCAGATACTAGATCGATAGGCCCATAGGGTAGAATTTAACTACATATCCAAAATCACAACCAACTTCATTAACCATTTACTTTAGGATTTTCAGAATGGTCTTGTTTGTAGCCTCAACTTGACCATTTACCTAGGGGTAATATGGGGTAAAGAACTAATGTTGGATGTTAAATTGATGGCATAGATCTTGTACATCCTAATTTTTGAAGGGCATTCTATTATTTGAGATAAGGGTTTGTAGAAAACCATAATGATAGATAGGTAATTCAAGATAACCTTGGAGATTTTCTAGCCCCATTATGTAAGTCATAGGGATGGCTTTGACCTACTTTGTAAAGTATTCAGTGGTTGTTATGATAAAATTGTGGTCATTAGATGAGGTTGGGGTAATCTTTCCTATGAGGTCAAGCCACCACTATGAGAAAGGCCAAGGTGTGACCATTGGTTGTAACTCCTGAGCTGGAGCATGGATAAGATCTCCATGTTGTTGACACTAGACACACTTTTGTATGTACCGATGTGCTTCTCTTTCCATGGTTGGCCAATAAGACCCCATCCTCAATAGTTTCTTAGCTAAAGTCATACCACTAGAATGGGAACCACATATGCCATTATGTACTTTTGTTAAGGTGGTCAAGGATTCTTATTGATTGAGACATTGTAGTAATGTCCACTTGATGCTTCTATAGTAAAGGGTATCACCTAGGATCACAAATCAAGATACCTTTTTAACAAAAGGTATTTTTAAGATTGGAGGTCATGTAGAATGGTAGGGTTCCTCTGCTAAGGTAGGTGAATATATGATGATTCCATGGGGAACCAGGACCAACGATTACACACAAAAATTTAAATTTTGAGATTTTGAAAACTGGCACGAGAATCTGTTCTACAAAAAATTCACATTGAAGGATGTTGTGCGACATATCTAACAATCATCTGATTGTCGCCATGTCATCTGTTGATCTATTGTTCATACAAGGTATTTTCTCAAAAGTTATGTCTATGAAAAATTCCTTAAGACTTTCTAACATATTCTTATAAGGATTAAGCTTATCATCCTTCGTTTGGTAGTTGTCATTAACTTGATTGAAAATTAGTTGTGAGTCTCCATAGAATTTTAATTCTTGTATCAGCCATTGAACTACTATCCTTAGACCTATTATTAGAGATTCATACTCAACGATATTGTTAGTACATGGAAATGATAACAGGTATGACTTTGGAATACAATCACCTTGAGGGGTGATGAAGAGAATACCCACCCCTGATCCATGTTTGGTAAATGACTCATCAAAGTACATTTTCCACTAATCTAATGTATTGAAAAGGAACATTGATTCATCAAGAAATTTTCATATCAAAAAGATTATCTACATAGATAGGTGCTTCTTCCAGTTCGTCTATGATTAATTTTCCTTTTATTTCCTTGCACTCCACGTACTCTATGTCAAATTCAGTGAAGATCATTACCCATTTCACCATCTTCCCAATGAGAGTTGCTTTGGATAACAAGTATTTCAATCGGTTGATCTTTGCAATAAGCTTGATTTGATGTGACAACATATAATGTATGATATTTTGTGAAGAAAAAGCCACCACTAAGAATGCTTTCTCAATGGATGGGTAATTCATTTCATAGCCTACCAAGGTCTCGCTGATTTAATATATTGCTCTTTCTTTTATGTTTTCATCATAATGTGCTAGAAGGGCACCCAATGCTGCTGATGTTCCTGAGATATATAGGATCAATGGCTTTTTTGGTATCAACGGTATGAGAACTAGGGGTTTCAATCGATAGTCCTTGATCTAATGGAAGGCTTTATCATATTTCTCATCCCACTTATAAGTTATTCCTTTATGGAGAAGATGCGAGAAAGGGTGGATTTTGTCTGATAATTGCGCTATGAACCTTCTAATGGATTGCAATATTCCTTGTATCCCTCTCATATGTTTCAATGTTTGTGGTGGATCCATTTCTAGGAGGGTTTCTTTTTTTTGCTGGATCTATCTCTATCCCTCTTTGTGACATAATGTAGCCAAGAATATTTCTTGATGTAACCCTAAAGATATAATTTTTTAGATTCATCTGTACCTTATAATCTTTGATTCTATCGAAGATGGGTCCTAATACTTCTATGTGCTCACTCCTTTTCTTTGATTTGGCCAAAATATCATCAACATAGTCTTTGACTATTTTGTGGATCATATAATGAAAGATGAGGGTCATTTCTCTTTGATAGGTCACTCTTGCGTTCTTCAACCCAAATGGCATCATCTTCCAACAATATGTTTCCCATGGAAAATTGAATGTAGTTTTGTGTTGATCCTCCTTGGAAATCATGATTTGATTATATCCTAAAAACCATCCATGACTGAAAACATTTCATGTCTTTTGATGGTGTTTTCTGCACAACAACAATTCAAACAAAATATTATATCCTATCTCTCTTGAAAGGTAAATCTCTACAGAAAAAAGATAAGCCCAAGGTCTCTAATGTTAGGTCTTGACAATGCAAATAAAAAAACTCAGAGATAATGTGAAAATGTTGGTAATCACAAAGGGACCTTACTACAAGCAAACACAGGACTTTGAATTTATCAGATCTAACAATGAGTTGATACTTCAAACCCTAAATTTAACTCAGATAACAAAGAAATAACAAAAGATAAATGTTTAAGAGATAATTCAAAGACTGATTCTAACCCTAAGATTGATAATACCAAAAGATAAGATACTTAAAATGGATCAATCTCTCATAAACTACTTTCTGTTTGACCCAGATAAATCTGCAATCTCACAGGAATAGTGCAATCTTCTAAGGTATTTAAATATTTTCAAATCATAAATATTCATTCAAAAAAATCCTATTGCAACTGAAATGAACAAACACTCATAATTGAACTACGCACAATTTTAAGTCCAAGCTAACTTTGCAAAGCAGCTAACAATCAGCTAACTGCAAAAAGTATGGACTAGAGATCATTGCAAATATTCTAACCATGAAACCCTAAGAATCACCAAACTACCTAACAATAAACTTAAGAAATTTTAAAGATAGAACAACAAGAACCATGCCAAATAAAACTCAACACAAGAGAGATACCAAATAACAATATCCTTTCTTATATTAAGTCATCCAAAATGGAAACAATTCCAGTCTTCTATTACAAGATTTGCTTGAAGATAAACCCTAATTTGCTGAAATATGAAATCTTCTAACTTCTCCACTATATGCTCCTCCCTATTTTATATTCTATTTCTATATCCTACAAATGAGCCATAATGCTCAATTTATAGAGAACCCCCAAGATAGATTGGCCTAAATAAGGGTTTTACAATAATAAATTCCATTCAATAGGTCGGCCTCAAAAGATATTCGAATACAACATGAAATATGCAATTTGCACCAATTTCATCTAAGTCAGCCTAGGGTCTCAAAACTTTGATCCAATGCATGTGGATAATGGGAAGCACAAACTTTGATGTAGCCCTATATAATTACTTCCCATCCCTATCTTTAGCACGCTCCACTTCACCATGCATGACCAACATTACTCTGTCCAATTCAGTAATAGGTGGCATAGGAAAAACCCTAACTTTTCTTTCCAGAGACTTGATGTCATCTCTTGCCTGCCTTACTGTGCCATCCCAATCAGCCCTATTTGTTAAATAACTACCAATAACTATAATGTAGGTTGCAACATCATCTATCTAATGTTCAATGACTGGATCCTCACTGACTGGAGAGTAGACATCTCTCCACCATTTCTTGAGTTGTTCCAAACTGAGATGATTTGGAGAGAACTTCTTCCACCCTGTCATGATTTCAAAGAATGAGATGCACTTATCATGAATGCTAGTCAAGGTATCCTCAATCGGCTTCCCTTTTTTATGAATATTCTTCAAGGCCCTTTGCCTCATCTACAAGATCTTGAACCATTCCCAAGGCTCAGAAACCCTTGGGAAAGGAATAATCCCACTCTTCACAAATTTATCTTTAGTGTATTCCATAATTGTCCTTGTCTTTTGCAACAAGAGATCAATATCCTCCTTGTCCCGGGCTAACACAGTCTTCAGCCAATCCACTGACCTCATGGCATCCCTTGCAATCAACAAGATATCCTTGATGGCACCATCTCCTTTGGTTTGAACTCCCTACAACCAACCAACTGTGGCATGTGTAGTTCCTTTCATTTTCTCAAGATCGAAGATTGTTTCTTGAGGCAAGAAACCTATAGCAAAGGAGGAAGAGCTAATGGAATGCAAGGGTTTCATCAATTCATACAAGTACCTCTTCAATTTCTTATTCTCCCTTTCCAACTCATGCTTGGTTTGTACCTCCTTCTTCAATCTACCTACAATTACAACACTGGAGCCTTCATACTCCTCAATATCTTGCTCCATAGAAGCATGCCCTAAATCAATGGTCTACACATGATAGTCCTTTGCAGTCACCCCATCTCTATCTTTATCAGGAGCTTGAGTAGCAATATGAGCCAATTTGTTTCCTTATCCATCCCTTTCTATCCTGGATACAACCCTAGCCTTCTTCTTTGCTTTACTTTTCTCAATTGGGAGGAGTGTCCTCCACTATTACCAATTTACTCTTTAATTGTCTATCCAGCCAACCTAAAATAGTGGATTCAATCTACACCTTATCTTGTTTCTCCTATTCCTACTAGACACTAGGTGCATCTTTCTCAATACTTGGCACATTAGGGATTTCCCTAACTGAACCCTCCTTCTCCTGAGACTGTTCCTGTATAATAACATGTGACAGTGAAGGAATCTTAGCTAGTATGTCCTCTTGTTGAGGGGATTTTCCCAATTTCTCTTCTTCAGGTGAATCCACATAGGATACCAAGCGAGACTGGATTACCTTATCAATTTCTACCTTTTCATTCTAGAGGTGCCCTTCCTGGAATTCTTCTTCACCCAAGTCCTTAGGGTATTCATCCTTCCTTGGCTCTTCTAGCACACTACCAGTCTTTTGACGAAGGGAAATGTTCTCTTGTTCAACAATAGGAGTAGTCATAGTAACATCTCCTTTTGTTGTGGCATCCTTTGGGGAAGGAGCCCTTGACCTCCTCATGTATACTTGTGTTTTCTCCCCTAAAATTTCTACCTCTACCACATGTGTTTCAACCTCCTTTTTTTATTTGGATGTTTCCTTTTCTTTCTGTGACATTTTCACAAGTCTTCTTCTCTTTAGCAAAGGAGCAGTAGCATCCACTTCTTCCTTTTCCTCTTTATCTTTCTCAGCCCCTCTCCTTCAAACATGCCTTCTCTTCATGGCAATAGGATTTCTTTATTTACCCACATCTGCTACCTTTTCAATTTGAACATCCCTAACTTTAATCTTGAAGGGAGAGTCCACCTTGGTATTACCCTTAGGATCCTACTCATGTGATTCCTCAGAAGTAGAAAGAGACTCCAAGTCTCCCATCAAATCATAGGTGCACTGGACACCTTCACTTTCTAACTCTAGCTTTTTGTGCTTTAGCCACATTTTAGTATACTTAATCACATGAGTCATAATTTTCTCCAACTCTGTCTTTTTTTCCTCCAACCAATCAATCTCTCCAACCGGTTTTTCCTTCACAGCCTCGAATATATGACCCTGAATCAAATTTCCATTTTCTTCTACATGGTTAGGAATGGCCTTTATGCTATATAGTCTTACTAAATCTACTGGTAGCTTGGAGAATTTCTTCTTCCTTACATCAAACTCATTGCCAAGCTTAGCCCAATAATCTTCAATGTTGTCTTTGTGGTTGTACTCCCTGCTAGCCTTCTTTTGTGCCTCACCAGTAATATCAAACCTTTCCCTCTTAGAATGGAAAGAGAGATTAAAAGTACTCATATCCTCCTAAGAAGCATGAGCTGACTGGATGGAAGGGTAGAACTCATTTCTACCTATCTTCAAGGGGAAGTCATTCCCAAACCTTGTTTTATGTTTGTCTTCCTTCATAATTACATCGAAGTCACAAATATTCCTTGTGACTTCCAATAGTATGATATGGTCCATTCGGTACCTTAGGAGTCTGTAAGGAGCCCTTTCACATCCATCAATCCTTATGTAGGAGAAAGTAAGGAATTGAATGAACCATGCCCCATACCTTCTGATCAACTCCTTGGTTTTGTCTGAAATCCTAACATGTTCTGCACCCTGCAACAACCCGGTAATATACATGGTGGATGCATCATTCACCCTCCTATAACTTCCTCCTCCCAGGTGAAGTTGTGGATACACCTCATAGATTGTATCCTACCCAAATATACCTCTAGTACGCAGCCCCTTGTATGGGTGAAATCTTGCCAATGCATATACCAAGTAAGAATTCATGGTGAAGGTCTTTGTCTGGAAGACATTGCACATCTTCTCATGGATTACTACATTTATAGCACCTTCCCAGTGGTATTCTATACCTTGCTCCATCCGAGCAATGACATTAAACATCCAGCTTTCAAAAACTCCTACATTCCTCACCCCTACCAACCTGCAGAGGAGAGTGATGAAATTAGAGTATTCCCTCTTGAATTTAAGTCTAACCAACTATTTAGGCAGCTTGGAGAAGTGAGACTTAGGATTCTCCAACCAAGAATTGATTACCTGTTGGGACTTAACCACATTCTCTTCATATTATTTCTTAGCTACATCTATATCAAAAGCCACCACATGTGACCTATTAGGCATATTAAAAGGTCATATTAAAAGTTTGAGCAATGGACATAGGGTCAAAATTTGAAACAACCCTTCCTTGGGGACCAATTATTCTTTGTGTTCCCCTATCATAGTTCATGGCACATTCAAGCACCAACTCATAGCACTATACCATAGAAGGGAATCCAACCACATGTGCTAACCCACATTCCAAAGTTCTTTTGGCCAACAAAGGGAGGCCCTGTGTTGCCATTCCATCCTTGAAATCCTCATAGTCCCACATTTCCACATTGGTATCAATAATTCCTCACCAGACAGAAGTCAATCTACTCTTAGAAATCTTACTCTTTATGTCCATCTTTACCTTTTCTGCATCGGAGATAGTAGAATCTTCAACACTTTGATCCATTGCCTTTCCCTTACCATGCCCAACAACATCTTGTCCTAATCCTTCCTACAAACAAGTAAAGACAACCAAAATGAGATCCAAGATAAAGAAAAAGTGTCAAAATCCATATTAAATCAACTATTTCAATGTTTGGGATTTAGCCTCCTTCGCGGAATCCAGACTAGAGAGGAATTCCAGGGAAATCCGGACTAGGAAGAATCCAATGAAATAGACATACAACCCCACATAATCATTTCAATCAATCATTATAACCAAGGAATAACTTGAAACTACTTATCATAAGTTCATTTAATCATCTAAATTCATCATCAAGTTCCTCATTCCCACAAAACTTTGAAAAAATATGCCTTACATGGAAATCCCTGAACATAGCAATAGTTTCAACAACTCGAGAAAATGAGGGAGGCGTAGAGCATCCAGGAAAATCCCAAAGGCACGGATTTTAGTAGAATCAATACAAACTTACCACAAAAGTCTGAATTCAATCCTTACATCAGGACA
This sequence comes from Sequoiadendron giganteum, assembly GCA_007115665.2. NCBI lineage: Eukaryota > Viridiplantae > Streptophyta > Pinopsida > Cupressales > Cupressaceae > Sequoiadendron > Sequoiadendron giganteum. The sequence goes on from CM021110.1 coordinate 379,216,400, forward strand.
CCTATGAACAAAGTCTCAAAAACCACAAGCAAGAATTTTTTTTCCTATACCAAGGTCCAAGTGTGTGTATTTTCATTTATTTCCTATTCCTTAGGTGCAACGGGAACCAGAGAAAATCTAACTAGGCTACATAAAGGTTCTAACTTCAAAAGAAACCCGGATAGAGCCTCGCTGCCAGTCAGGCATCCATAGCCATGATGAGGTTATCGTTGTGACCCTCCCAAGCATAGCTCTACTGCCAGTCAGGAATCTATAGCCCTGGTAGTGATACTAGGATACGCCTGATAAGGTGAAGGTTATTTTGATTTTCAATATGTTCCTTTTCTCTTTTTCCTTTTTTTTTTTTGAATTTTTTTTTTTTAATAAAACCTTTTCACCTCTTAAGTAATGAAACTTATTCTCAAGGATGAGGAACATAATGGCACTAAAGCAGAATATAAGATTTTTCACCACACCAAAATACACAGGAACCTTATGCAATTCTAGAATCTTTAATTTTAGTGTGAAGGTGTGAGACCCAAATTTATTCCAAAGTTTCTCCAAAACAAGTGACTCTAATTCTAAGCACAAGGGACATTATATAAAGGAATTCCACCACTTGACTTTGAAAAACTGATAAAAAATTGTAAAAGAAATTTCTAGAACAACCCTAGGTGATTAGCCCATTATACAGAAGCACCAACCCCAAGAAAGCAAGAAACCAACAACAAAAACAAAACAAAAAGAAAAAACAAACCAAAGAAAACCTACACTAACCAAAGCAAACAAGCAAAGAAAAGCAGGAAGCAAACATACACTAGCTATGTAAAAGGATGAGCTATAAATAGCTCAATATTGGAAGTAATGCTTTAGATACTGCCCATTGATAGGCAACATGATATCCTCACTAGTGAGGGTTTTTAAGCGAAAATTTTTATCTCCCAGAATTGCTGAAATCTGGTAAGGACCAAGCCAGAGTTTATCAAATTTACCATGCTCTCCCTTATGGTCATGGGACTTATCCCAATAGAGAACCAAGTCAGAGATTCTAAAGGCTTTCACCTTAGCTCTCCTATCAAACTATCTTTTCACTATGCCCTAATGCTTAGCAAAGTTTTCTAGGGCTTCATCTCTTTTCTTTTCAAGGTGCAACAACTCAGCCAAATGTGCCACATATTTATCTTCCTCATTGTAGTATTCATTAATGAACTATAGGGTAGGGATCTTCAATTGGATGGGAAACGCGGGTTCCAAACCATACACTAAGTGATATGGAGAGGTTCCTATAGAGGCCTTCTATCTAGTATGTTCTGCATAGAGAGAAAATTGAAGATGGGTATGCCAATCCTTAGGATTTTGTTCTTGTAACTTATGGATAACTGTTAGTAGGTTCTTATTAGAAGACTCAGCTATACCATTACCCTGAGGGTAATAATTGGATGCAAATTTAATAACAATTCCATGATCAAATGCCCAGTTAGAAAATTTCAGTGATGCAAAGGAAAAACCATTATCACAAACTAAAGACAATGGACAACCCAAATGATTAATAATACCTGACTCAAGAAAATTGATTACCACATCTGAAGTACATTGTTGACAAGAAATACCCTCTATCCACCTAGTAAAATAATCAGTTATGGTAAGAATATACTTGTGGCCTACAAAAGATGGAGGATTAATTGGACCTATGAAGTCCATTCCCCACTGGGCGAATGGTTTTACCTCTATGACCAGTTGAAGTGGAAGAGATACATGTTTTTCCTTACTTACTGTAGTTTGACATATGTGACAAGTCCTCACATGTTGGTGTTCATCCTTGAACAAAGAAGTCCAATACTAACCTGCCCTTATGATCTAATTTGCGGTAGACGATGCAGAACCATGGCCTGTGCCATATCTTTCATGGAATTCGATCATCACTCTAGTAGCTTCTTCCTTCCCCAAACATATTAGGTATACACCCTCATTATTTTTATAATAAAGGATAGCTCCTTTCATCATAAAACTTCCACTCTTCAGGTGCAAAGCTTGCCTTTGAACTGTATTAAGGTGATTAGGACATTCCTGATTCAGTAATTAATAAATGATTTCATCATACCAATCTCTTGGAAATATCTCCTGAAGATAATAGTGTTGAGCCGTGAGGTCCGGACCTGTCTCAACCATTGTCTTTGTGAGTCCCTATCCTCTTACTAATTTCATGGGTTGAATATCCATATCATATTCCTACAACATAGTCACCCATTTGGCTCTTCGTTCACCTAACTCATTCTGCATTAACAACAACTTCACTGCAGGATCAAGCTCTATGGCAAAAACCTTATTCCTCAAAATATAGTGTTTGAAATTTTTCATTGCTTTGACCAAACCATAGGCCTATTTTTCCACATTGTGATATCTCAACTCTACATCCTTTTTTGAAGTACACATGAATGCTATAGGATGCTCATCTCCTTGATCAGACTTTTGGGTTAGCATCCCAGCACAAGAGTGATCAGAAGCGAACAAATATATGTAAAAGGGTTTAGCATAATCTAGACTAACCAACACCAGAGCCTTAGCAATAGCTTTCTTGATTTTTGTGAATGCCTCTTAAGCTTCTGCATTCCACTATACCTTTGCCTCTTGTTTCAACATAGTGTTCAATGGCTTCACTATCTCTGCAAATCTAGTGATAAATTTTCTAACAAAATTAATCTTCCCAAATAATGACTTCATCTCTTTCTTACTTGTAGGAGGCTAAATCTTCAATATATCTTGTATTTGTTCAAGATCCATAGCAATACCTTGTTCTGAGATAATATTTCCTAGTAATTTTCCATCAATGACTCCAAAAATGCACTTCCTTGGATTAAATGAAATACCAAACTCTCTGCATCTTTGGAATACTTTGCATAAATCTATTATGTGATCACCTTGTTTCTTAGAAATAACTATCAATTCATCCATATAAATAATGATGCACTTACCAATTATGTCCTTAAAAGTAATATCCATAGCTCTCTAGAATGTAGCTCCAGCATTGATCAACCCAAAGGAATCCTTCTATAAGCACAATTTCCCCATTTTGTAGTGAAGGAAGTCTTGTGCCTATCCTCATATTGCACCATAACTTGGTTGTATCCTAAATACCCATCCAAGAAGGATATCATTTGAGATCCACTAATGATCTGAAGCACTTCATCGAGTGAAGGAACTAGATAGTTATCCTTTTTCAATGCTCTATTCAGATTCCTAAAGTCCACACACAATTTGATTTCTCCAATCTTTTTCCTTATTGGAACCAGATTCGCAACCCAAGTTGAATGTCTTACTGGAAATATAATTCATGATGAAAGAAACTTCTATACTTCCTTCTGAATGATGGTTTCTAGCAAAGCGCTGATTGGTCTTTGTCTTTATCTAAATGGTTTAACATTTGATTTCAAGGGAATGGTGTGTGTAATGATTGAAGTATCATATTTTTTCAAATCCTCATAGCTCCAAGCTATCACATCATGATATGTATGCAAGGCATCAATAAGTATTTTTCTTTCTTCTGGAGTACACACCTTACCAATAAAAATATTCTTCATGTCATATGATGTCCCCATATTATATGTTTCACATTGGATACTAAGAGACTTCCTTTTAACTTGTTGTTCCTGATCTCTTATCTTATCCAAATCAAAGATTCGTTCAAGTTGCACCATACCTCTTGGAATAGTTTTGGTCTTCAGGTTAATGACTCCTCCCATGTCTATTTCTACTTCTTGAGGCTCCATCTCATCAATGACTTGAGAAGAAAACACATCACAACTTGTAATAAAATCCAAAATATGCTTATCATCTTCAAATACCTAGAAATTAGTAACTTTGTTAGGTACTGAAGGTACTGGAGTGAGTTCAACTATAAAATTATTCAATCCCAAAAGTGATAAAGGTTGCAAGGTGCTAGCTAGCAGCTTGTGCTAGAGAATCTACAACTTTATTCCTACTTTGATGGATCAACTAGATATTGAAAGCATTGAATTCTTCGATGAGATCCCACACTCTATGCCTATAATTGGTCATTCTCCTGTCATGGAATGAATATTGTTTCCTTACTTGTTTGACTACTAGTTCAGAGTCTCCAAAGACCTATAATATCTTAACTTTATTCCTTGATGCCATTAGCAACCCATGGATCAAAGCTTCATATTCAACAACATTATTAGTGCATTGAAATTGGAGTCTATGAGCAGCAAAATAATTCTTACATTTAGGGCTGATCAACTCAAATCCTACTCCAACACCCTATTTAGATTTAGATCCATCAGATCTCAATGTCCAACAACCATCAGGCTCTGGTGGCCTTAATTTATCTTTCACTTTGCTGAAAATAGGGGGATTCTTAGGAAGCATTGGGATCTCCCTTATCATTATCTAACTCCCTATGTGTATCAAGTCTAATAGTTGGGACTTGATTAATGCATGTATGTATCTACTCCACAATAGTTTGACAAGTCACATTCTAGCTCATAGTGAGGAGCATCATGGACTCTGCACCAATTGGGGAGCAATAGTTCTTCAAAAGTCATCCCTCCTCCCAGCTATATCTAATTCTCCATACACCTTTGATTGAATTCTTGAAAGTTATCCAACAAACTAAGTTGTATATCCTCTTGGTCATCAGTTTCATCTGCTTGTTGAGTTAGTGTTCCAGAACCATTGATCTCTGACACAAATTCCTCTCGGGGGTCCTATAACATAAATACCTCTTCATTATTTGAGGCTGATGTAGCCAACACATAATTTCCCATGCTAACCTATGATACTAATACCTCATTTGAAATATTCTAGTATTCAGTGATCACATATTTCATTCGGGGTTCTCTTTCAATTATGATATGATTTGAAACTCCTTTCCATGGTAACCACATGTGAGAATGGTCTGTAGATGTATATCCATTCAATGCCTTGGTGAAATCTTGACCTAAAATGAAACCATAAGTATCAGGAATGTCAGCAACCTAAATGTTGATCACCTTCTGCACCCTAGGATTTGATGCAAGCTGTGTGGGGATCATATTCAATTCTCCTACTACACTTACCTTTGTTTTGTCCAATTGAGTGACCTTATTTTGAGAGGATATAGGGGTAATACCTAATGATTTACAAACTACAAAAGGCATAACATTTGTAAATACCCTTGAATCCAGAAGACAATTATGCAAATTCTTTCCAAAGATACAAACATAAACTAGGAAAGGAGGGGTTTCCATCTTGCCTTGAAACAAACTCAACTAAGTGTTAGCTTGTGCAGATTCACCCTTATCTTTATCTCTCCCTTTGTCTATAGGTGGAACTTGACCTCTAGATGCTTGTGAACTAGAAGATCTGGTAACATCCTCATTGGTAGTTACTCCCTGTGGTACTATATTCAAATTGAATGACCCCAAAACTGCATTTCTAATAGCAAGAACTCTTAATAATTCAAAAGCAGAAAGACTTACCTTTAATTTATTGAATTCTTCAGTCACATACTCACCCAATTGCTCCACATTAAGATCAACTTGGGTTTCCTTGTAGCCACCAGCCTATCTATCCTTTGAAACTTCAACATTGCTTCCCTTTGACAAGTACTGTGTTGGCACATGAGGATAAGGTGGATTATTACTAGCTTGCAGATGTAGTGGAGTAGTAAAATTTTCAGGAGGGATAAAAGTAGTGAAAGGACCTCCAGCCTATGGAATCCTATTAGGTCTATTCCTCAAATCATATTTCTTTACTGGTTGCTGAAACATGTATAATTCTTCAACACTAAGTTCATCCTCATCCAAAGGGCCATTATCATTCTCATTTTCCTCACTAAACAACTAGGAGATCTCATCTTCATTCAACACCTACTCTGCCTCATTCTCCTAGTAATCAAACTCTTCTTTTGGTTCATTTTCCTCACCTTTTGGGAATGGTGCATGATTGAGTACCAACACTAGAGAATCATAGGGATTTGAGGGCACAATTTTCTGACTACTAGAATTGTTCTCAAATTCATAATGAAAAATGGAAGCAGTTGTCTGAAACTCAGTGCAATCCAACTCAAAATGCTGGCTTGTCTTATGGAGTCTGCACCAACAAGACAAAGCTACCTCTGCCAAATATACACCATTTGGAGGCTTCTCCTGAGTAGAGGGATGATATAATGGAGTAGGAACCCCTCCATTATTAGGTCTAGCATTCCACGATCTATTCTGCTTAGGTGGTTTCCCTCTAGCAAATCCTTGTCCACCTTGTTGATTGTTATCAAATTTTTGGTCGAAGCCTTGTCTTCTATCAAAATTTTGGCCAGAGCCTTGTCCTCTGTCAAAATTTTGATTTTTGTCAAAATATTGCCATCTTTCAAAGTTCATGTTCTCTCTGCCATAATTAGATTGCATGTTCTTTTGGGTATCTTGAAGTTGGCTATTCTGATTTTTCAAAAATGTCACCTCCATATTCAGTTTTTTCACTTTCTTAGATAACTCATCCAACTACTCCTTATCTAGACCATTAGGTGGCACTGAATTTGCATTACCAGGAGGGTATCCAGGTATTCCTCCAGAACCAACAACTTGATTCAAAATTTTTGAATTCTACAAATATGTAGGGAAACTAGATTGTTGTTGATGAAGGGTTTAATTAGCCCTTTGCTGAGGATAAGAGGTCATAGGCTGTGTTGGTGTTTTTTTCCCACATAGGATTTGTAATTCTCTAAGAGGTAGCCATCTTATATTATAAAGAAGTACAAAGGCTAGTGGCCAAATAATGAGATTTAGTCAAAGACTAACATCTCCTACACTTTTGGCTCTGTGAAACCAAGGTGGGTAAACCTTCATGTGTTCATAAGATTGTTCTATAACTGGTAAGAACACTTCTTCTTACATATGCAGTCCCCACACATGCAATCAAACAACAATTACCTTGTGTAGTTAGGGAAAATCAAATATAAAACTAAAACAACAAGATATTAAAACCCTAACAAGCACAATAGAGCACACACTAGCATGAAAATCAAAACAAGAAATCAAAGAAAACCGATCTCCAAGCTAGATTTGATTTATCTCCATTGCTCTTCTCCACCTGCATGAGAATGCAATATTTTGAAGGATTGAATGATTTTGATATGTTGATTTCTCATTTTCACAGCATAACAATAAGATGAATATAATAGAAGAAAAATAGATAAATAGATTGATAAGAAGAAATTTTGGCAGAGTAAGGATGCTAGAAGAAGATTCCCCTAAATGACCTCTGAAAGGCTTGATTTATAGGAGAAGGCTGATTTGATTCGATGGCCAAGATTAAAAGTCAAATTTGTGATATGTATGGCTAGGATTAAATTTTTATTTTAGTGCCTATGAAGCACATTAAGTGGGTTATGACATGAGGCTAAAATTAAGATGTGAGGAAATAAGTGGGATTCTTTTATTTATTTGGAGAGAAAAGATTCCTATGACGCACAATAAAAATGGGGGTAAAAATAGGATGTGAGTGGGAATCTCATAATTTAAATAATAAAATTATTTAAATTATTTATGCATGTGAAGAGTTGTAGTCATGTGACACATGTTGCAATGTGACAATAAGTGAGGGATTAATTCAAATATTTAATTTGAATTATTTTGAGACATGTGAAAGAGGAATTAATTAAATAAATGAGATTTATTTAATTAATTGGGAAGGTGATTAAGTGGAATAAATGGGATAAGTGGGATAATGTAATGAACTAGGGTAAAATATTACAAGATGTTTTACAAGGTCATGTATTGACTAGGTAATGTTATGACATGGGAAAGTTTGGGTGTCTGCACCTTGGTTGTGGAAAAACCAAAGAATGATAGAAGATGTCTCAAAGCAAAGAGACTGAAAATTATCATAAGATTTATATCTCAAAAGAGAGAGCATTTGATATTTTTTAAAATGTTTAGATATTGAATCACCATGCTCAGAGCCATAGTCCTACACCTGAAAGAATTTTATAGACACTATCCAGTGCCTCATCCATTGGGTGGGAGTCGTATAAAACAAAATTGAGATACTATGAACTTATCACCATAATACTTTGCTATTATGAGATCTTTCCATATATTAAAACAATACTCCTTAGTGAATCCTGAGCATGTGACCATAAACGTGCAATATTTTATCAAGCATTTGATTAACTCATTAAGTTAAAGCAAGAGATAAAGTTACACTTTCAAATACACCATTGAAACTGAATGAACAAACCCTTGATAAATTTATTCATAATCCATGACACATACACAGGAGAGAAAATTGTCTTAATTCTTTTAGATTTGTTTCAATATCAGTAATTACAAAAGTATAGAATACTTATTTCATACTATTCCTGACCCATAATGATTTCCTAAATAATACCTTCAAAATCTTGCAGTAAAACTAAATATACATACTCATAACCTTATGGATCCAAAAAATCTAGACCCCCAACAATGAGCAGTGAAATCTCTTTTATATAAGAGGAGAGAAACAAAGCATTAGGCTACATTGTTAATTTCAAAATTGAATTTAATTTAGAATGAAATTTGAATTCACATTCCTCATCATTGGATAGCAAGGTGCATGATTCGAGGAATCAAAATAAACGGTTACATAGTAACCAGTCAGAGAAAGACAAAAAATGTGACAAGCATGCTTACGTCCACATGAACAAGATGAAACTCTAGGAAAAACACTACCCAATAGACCCAACACTAGCAAAAACTAAGTAGACACACAACCCCGATACAAGCAACTGCTCTGAGTTCTCACCTCAGTCAAAGGCAGAGCTACCTTCTTTCCTCTAGCCACATCAATGCCACATCCAATAACCTAGCCCGGTACAACTACAGTTATTGGTTCGATTGCAAGGACCTCCTCATTCACTCCCATGAGCTCAGTCAAAGTTGCTAGGTAACACCGGTAATCCAAGTCAGTCTCGGACCTGTTACCATCAAAATATGATGAAATTAGAATAGGGGATGCGCAACGCTCTGATCTTTTGCCAACACTTTTAGTAGTAAACTCGGGTGTTCTGGGAGTAGGTTTCTCCTTCTCAACAAGTGACCTCTTGGCTCCTACTCTGGCACTCCTGCACCCTAGAGATTTATCCATTGAAAAAATAGCTTCATAGAATACAAGAGAAATCCACCATCTACAAGCAAAACAACTCAAAAATGCAATGGTAACATCGGGTAACTTTAGCAAGCATTTATAGAGTTATTGGTGCAAGGGACATTGATTGCATTTTTCAACACAAGTATCTGAGCCATAAGTGGTTGACGTAGCCACCATAATTTATTCTATCAGGAGGTCACCATTCGTACGCTAGAGAAAATTAGGAGAGGATCCTCCGAAACGCTCGAGCCATTAATAAAATAAGTTTCAAAGTGTGAAAGCTAATCACACATATGATCAGAATGTCTTTGAAACTATACTGTTGATGTTGAATAGACCTAACAATTCAGATGAATCAGATTGAGTCAATCGAGTGTTGAAAATCCATATCAGCGCCTTCAAAACCACACCCAATCATAACCCACAAAAATAGGAGATTGCAACCGGATAGTGGGTCCCACATAGCCCTGCCACTCCAAGAACTAGGCCATGTGTCACCCTTTCACAGACCTCATAGTACTTTAGAGACATTTACCATGCTCGTGCTCATGTGAGGGACAATGATTATTAACCCTGAAATTAAATCCCTTACTGATGAAAAGATGACTACTTGTCATCGCTGGCACCTCGAGAAAAGACCCCATTCCTTTCATACATGCCAGATGGCAGCATCTCACAGACCTCACACTACTTGGTGACATCAGCAAGAAAACCTGTGAGGTTTGCGAGAAACGGTCCAGATCAAAACCCATGATCGGGCAGTTAGCTAGACAACATGCATGAACATTAGAATATTTAGGTGGGACCAACCCATACAACCCTCGGTGGTATAAAATTTTAAGCCCCGATGGCAAAAAAAGACCAATAGGCTGGGTGAGAGGGGTCAGTAAGAGCACAAAGGAAAGGGCTCAACCAGACCACTTAAGTGACCAGTTACCTTCGGTAGCATGTCTCCATTGAAACATAACATGAGGGTTTCAAAATTTGATAATGCATATCATCATGGGTATCTTTAAACCCTAAAACCCTAGCCTCCTTCCTTTGAAATTTAAAAGTCCCATCAGTGGCTCCAACTGGAGAAGTATGCCCCCTATAGGAATAACAAGAATCTAGAATCTCTGGTTTCACAGACTAGATTACTAAATTACAAAAGTGCCTTGACAAATATTTCACCTTGCTTTGTCAATTGGACTTGTACAATACCGACGTGGTGGTCCCAGGCCACCCGACAAGAGAAATCAAAATTTGCCCTTGTCAAAAACAATATTCTCTGTCACCTAGAGTAAACAAACTCTACAACATTTACACTTTGATGCTTCAAAAATAATAGGATAATCAATATGTCTGGAAGTATCATAATGTTTATTTATACTCCCCTGCACTAACTCAGTCAATGTCCTATTCCAAATATTTAACAACATTTGACCATGATAACATCACCTTACTCTGCCCCTAGTCATAATTCATAGAATGCTGGCCCAATTGAACCGAGAAGTGGAAACATTCATAACTTACCTGGTCTGCAACATTACACATTTTGGCATCATCATCAATTTGCACATCAAACTGAAAATTTTCATATAAAATTGTGTGCATATTATCCACACTTCTATTGCTCAACATAGATGATACACAACTTGGGGAATCCCATCCCTAGAATTTCCCAGATAATTTTGGTTGCCAGCACTTGAATTCTATCAATTTGGGATACATTCTAGCATCACGAATGTTTGGAGTATTAGCTACATCATTCTCCAGGGAATGTGTAAACACATTCATTCCAGACCTCTCAATATACACCTTCCCTTGTATTTCTTCATTTATTCTCAAATGAAATCCTCAAAGATAGAGTCAAATACATCAATTTCAAACTAGTCAAAATAGAAAGAGAAATATGTGTTGACCTCCTTGTACTCAAAATTACCTGTTGTATGTGTTAATTTATGAGTGAAAATTTTGGCACAAGCTGAAAAAATTTCACCGGCAATACCAATGTTAGAAGGTAACAACATATCCATCTCAACTTCACATAAGAATTCAGAGAAAACAAAAGTATCAATATTTTCATCAATATGTTGATTGTCTTCAGTACTATTCTTTTGATCACATACTTCATTGTCCTCAAATTCCTCAACATTTATACAATAGGCTTGTTCCATTGCATGTATACCTGGAGTATACTCTAAATATTTATCATTTGAAAATTGTTCCTTCACTTGGAAAAAAATAAGAACATTAGGTTCTACATATCCATACAACTCTGGTGAAAATAAAAGCTTAGTTCCGTCCTTAGTACTGCAATCACTACCTCTAAAATCACAATCATTGGCCTATAACAAGATCTCAGTGACATGAGTATTACAATCAGGATTAGGAAACACAATAGGTGTCTCACATGATCCTGCATTATTTTTCCCCTCAAACTCCTCTGTAGTCATCCAACTTCCTTCAAAAAATCAAATATTATCTTAATTTTGTGTAGACACCTTCTTAGCTGATTTTACAATCTCTATCCACTTAATAACTTGGGCCAAATTAGCAGGTTTTAATTCTTCTAGCAAAGCACTTACCCCTAGTTCATAGAGTTCACAAAATAAATCAAAGCATTCATAGTTATTAGGTCTATGACTTCTAGGAATTTGTATTAAGACTTCTAAAAATCTCAAGAAAAACTCATATGGCGATTCCTTCTCCTACCTCTTCATTTCATACAATTCTATTACAAGAGAATTTTGATCAATGTCATTCAAACTAGACTGGCTTTCAACTTGGATCTCATTATCATCACACTCCAATAATGAAGAAATAATAGTTATAAAAATTCCCTTATCATAATCATTGATCTGAGTAACCTCCTCTGACATTTTACTAGTACTAGATAAGTTAGGGTAATCAATAATTGCAGCAAGATACCCCTTAATCATTGAGTATTTCATATTTTTTTCAATTTCCATAGCCATTTGATATGCTTGGTTCATGTTTGTAGGTTCTTTATCTCTTAGTAAGTAACCCATCCTTTTTTTAGAAGCACCAAGATATACAACTAAGCATTCAGCCTCACTCAGTCTTATTTCTTTAGGGATTTCTCTTAAAGCTCTTGAAAACTTGAGATTAAAATAGGGGATTAGCTCCTCTTCTTTTATGTGAATTCCGATAAAACCTTTTCTTAATATGTTGGGATCGACTCGTTCACCAAATCGTTCCATAAAAACTATCACCAACTAATTCCATGAGTTAACAGAATAGGCAGGTAAATAGGAAAACCAATCCTTGGCACCTCCATTCAAGGATTGCACAAAAAGATTCATGACAACATCCTCATGACTGACTTCATAATCCCCCATTACATCTACAAAATTTTGTAAATTCTTAGAGGCTAATTCTGCACTTTTCCCTATATATGTAGGAAAATACTTCCTAATCCTCTTAGGAATTGGATTAGGGTGACCATTGACATTACTAAAAATAAAAGGCATATACCTTTGAGTTACAAAACACCTCGAAGGGCTTAATACAACTTGTTCTCTTTGGATAGTTATGTCTGCTTTTACATATGGGAAATCACTTATACCCATTTAAAATTTCAGCAACAGTATATATTTATCAGACATATTATTTACTATCACAATCATGATTCCATTAGTGACTGCAAATAGTATTCCTTTCTTTCCAAGATATGATGCAACATAAACATTATTTCATATGGCCTTTTATGTTTTGCATCATTAGAAGTATGGGAAAACTAATCATTCTTCCTTTCTTGATGCTAGACATCTAGTTTGGAACCATCTGCATCCTTAATTACAAACACCCATCACAATTAGAAATAGTGAATTGTTTAGTTTTGATGAAATACTTGGTAATTTTTTTTTTTGGTAGCATGTATTAAATTCTTCTCCCTGATTGTAAATATCGCAGATCAGGGACTATTCCTTTATTCATCAACTGGTTCTTCGGACAGAGTCACCACCTCTTCAACAGAGGACTATATTAAAAGAAATGTGAAATTCCTTTTCAAAGCTTGTTAGATTATGGGTTTTTACCCACAACAGAGTCACACCATGCCACTACCAATATTTTGCAAAACCACAATCCATTTCCATCCAAATTCACTTAACAAAATATTCTAGATAGCATCTTTTAACCCCTATGGCTCCTTGTTTCTCTTTTTCTTTTAAATTTCTCAGAAGTTCTCTCCAATAAAACCACCATTCATCTAATGATTCCAGAACTCCTGAATCCTTTTCCAACAAGATACCATAGACCATAGGATTGGTAGGTTCATTTCAACAACCTCTTCCATCTAAGGTTGAAAACATTCACTATGTTAATTCAGAACAACAAATCTTTGATATGACTCTATAACCATCTACAACTGGTGATCCAGAACTTCGCCAACAAAGTCACCATTCTATTGGTGACTCAGATGGGAAAATAGTTCAATAAGGTGCAACCTCTATTTACAGAAATATTTCAACACTTTAATGACTCTATAACAGCACCATCTGCAACCAAAACTTCTAAGTTCATCCCCAACAAAGTCGCCATTCTTTTGGTTTTTTTTCCCACATAGGATTTGCAATTCTCTAAGAGGTAGCCAACCTCTATTATAAAGAACTACAAAGGCTAGTGGCCAACTAACGAGATTTAGTCAAAGACTAACATCTCCTACACTTTTGGCTCTATGAAACCAAGGTGGGTAAACCTTCATGTGTTCATAATATTGTTATATAACTAGTAAGAACACTTATTATAGATGCAATCCCCACACACGCAATCAAACAACAATTACCTTGGTCATGGAAAAACCCAAGAATGATAGTAGATGTCTCAAAGCAAAGACACTGAAAATTATCATAAGATTCATATCTCAAAAGAGAGATAATTTGATATTTGTTAAAATGTTCAAATATTGAATCACCATTCTCAAAGCCACTTTCCTACACCTCAAAGAATTTTATAGACACTATCTAGTGCCTCATCCATTGAGTGGGAGTCATATAAAACATAATTCAGATACTATGAAATGATCACCATAATGCTTTGATATTATGAGATCTTTCCGTATATTAAAAAAATACTCCTTCGTGAATCCTGAGCATATGACCATAAACGTGCAATTTTTTTTCAAGAATTTGATTAACTCATTAAGTTAAAGAAAGACAGAAAATTACACTTTCAAATACACCATTGAAACTAAATGAACAAACCCTTGATAAATTCATTCATAATCCATGACACATACACGGGAGAGCAAATTGTCTTAATTCTTTTAGATTTGTTTCAATATCAGTAATTACAAAAGTATAGAATACTTATTTCATACTATTCTCGACCCATAATGATTTCCTAAATAATACCTTCAAAATCCTATAGTAAAATTGACTGTATATACTCAAAACCTTATGGATCCAAAACATCCAAACTCCCAACAATGAGCCATGAAATCTCCTTTATATGACAAGAGAGCAACAAAGAATTAGGCTACATTGTTAATTTCAAAATTGAATTTCATTTAGAATGAAATTTGAATTCACATTCCTCATCATTGGATAGCAAGGTGCATGATCTGGGGAATCAAAAAAATGGTTACATAGTAACCAGTCGGAGAAAGACAAAATATGTGACAAGCACATGCACGTCTACATCAACAAGATGAAAATCTAGGAAAAACACCGCCCAACAAACCCAACACCAGAAACCACTAAGTAGAAACATGGCCCTGATAAAAGTGACCATTCTAAGTTCTCTCCTCAGTCAAAGGCAGACCCACCTTCCTTCCTCTAGCCACATCAATGCCACAACCAACAACCTGGCCCGGTACCACTATAGTTATTGGTTCAACTACAAGGACCTCCTTGTTCACTCCCATGAGCTTAGTCAAATCCGCTAGGTAACACTGGTAATGTGAGTCAGTCTCGGACCTGTTACCATTAGAATCTGATAAAATCAGAACAGGGGATGTGCAATGCTCCAGTGTTTTGCCAATACTTTTAGTAGTAACCTTGGGTGTTCTAGGAGTAGGTTGCTCCTTCTCAAAAAGCGACCTCCTAGCTCCTACTTTGGCACTCCTGCACCCTATAGATTTATCCATTGAAGAAATAGCTTCACAAAATATAGGAGAAAGCCACCATCTGCAAACAAAACAACTCAAAAATGCAATGGTAACACCGGGTAACTTTAGCAAGCATTTATAGAGTTATTGGTGCAAGGGACATTGATTGCATTTTGCAACACAAGTACTTGAGCCATAAGTGGTTGTCATAGCCACCATAATTGCTTCTATCATGAGGGCATCATTCACACGCTAGAGAAAATTAGGAGAGGATCCTCTGAAATGCTCGAGCCTTTAATAAAATAAGTTTCAGAGTGTGAAAGCTCATCACACAGATGATTAGTAATTTCTTTGAAACTATACTGTTGATGCTAAATGGACCTAGCAAGTCGGACGACTCAGATTGAGTCAATAGAGCATTGAAAATCCACATCAGCCCCTTGAAAAACCATAGCCAATCATAACCCACAAAAACAGGAGGTTGCAACTGATAGTGGGCCCCACTTAGCCATGTCGCTCCAAGAACTAGGCCACGTGTCACCATTTCGTATACCTCACAGTACTTAGAGACATTTACTTTTCTCGTGCCCATGTGAGGGACAATGATTATTAACCCCATAATTAAATCCCTCGCTAATGAATAGACAACCACTTATCATCATTGGCACCTCAAGAAAAGGCCCCATTCCTTTCGAACATGCCAGATGGTGGCATCTCGTAGACCTCGCACTACTTAGTGACATTAGCAGGAAAACCTACGAGGTTTGCGAGAAATGGTCCAGATCAAAACCCATGATTGGATGGTTAGCCAAACAACATGCACGGACATTAGAATATTCAGGTGGCACTGACTGGTACAATCCTCAGTAGTATAAAATTTTAAGCCCCGATGGCAGAAAAATACCGATAGGCTGGGTGAGAGGGGCCAGTAAGAGCACAGAGGAAAGGGCTCAACTAGACCACTTAAGTGACTAGTTACCTTCGGTATCAAGTCACCATTGAAATATAACATGAGGATTTCAAAATTTGATAATTTATATCACCATGGGTAACTTTAAACCCTAAAACCCTAGCCTCCTTCCTTCAAAATTTAAAAGTCCCATCAGGGTGAGCTTGATTTATTGGAGGACCTGGATGAGGGACTAAAGGCAATGAAGGCATTTGATTCATTATGCGAGCGTGATTGTTCAAAGCTTGATTGAGAGCTTGAACTTGTCCAGGGTGAGCAATAGGTTCTAAGGATGGCAGAGGTCCTGATAAGTGTTGCCTCAAATCTATGCTAACCTTCACAACCTCTGCATATGCAGTGAGAAAAGTAGTTGGGGGGTTAGTCCTCTTTTTAAGGAAGGTTTTTGTAAGGCTATCCAAGGATAGGGTGCCTGGAGTTTGGTGTAAGCTTGGTGGAACCTATTATTGAATGATCCTATAGGCTCATTAATCTCTCTTTTCACCCCAGTAAATTGTAGGTATAGCTCATTAGCACTAATGGGAATCTTAAACTTTTGTAGAAATTTAGTTTCTAGTTTAGTCCAATTATGAATGGAAGGAGAAGGTAAGTGATTATACAAATAAAAGGCCTCTTCGCCAAGGGAATAAGGGAAAAGACTACATGCAACTGTAAGTGTGGAATGAGGTAAATAACATAAATACACTTCTTAATACGACATTATATCAATGATTAAATAAATTGAATCAATTCAACAAAGTAATCAATTGAAAGCGTCCTATTGCTCTCTATCTCCAAAGATTTATTAAATCTAAATTGCTCTCAGATTGTGTAAGCATATAAGACTGTTAAAATGACTATCTGAAGAATGAGATGATGATAATATAATGTTAAATGATAAATCAATTAAACTAGCATGATATTGATGTGAAATAGATAAATGCAGCTCCAAGAGGCAACCATTGTTGTGAAGCTTGATTGCTGAATTGTTTGATAGTTGATGCTTGATACTTGATGCCTGGATTCCTGCAGAGTAAGGGTGCAAAAGCTTGATTATCTGGATCCTTTTCTTGATTCAATGAGGCTTGTATTTATAGATTTCCTAGCTGTAGAAATGCACAGGGAAATCTTTGAGAGGCTTGGATTCAATCTGGAGGATTGAATGGTGAGAGATTGAGGAGATTGAGAGAAAGAGGGAGAATGTCTCTACCCATGAAAACACCAGACAAGAGAAGAGGAAAGATTGATGGAAGAGGATTGAGAGATCAAATTCCAAATTTATCTCCAATTTGTCTCCAAAACTTCTCATGAAGTTTCAAAGCATTAATTGTGACAAATTTAGACATAGATTAGACATAAGAAATCTAATTCATTTTTGAGAGAATGTAGATTGGAATATTCCTTTATGCTTAATTCAAATATTTTGATTTATTTAAATTAGGAAAGGGAGATAAATAATTTAATAAAACAAACTATAGGATAGTCATTTATTAAATTAATCAGAGGAATATGGTAATTAATAAATAAAGTGTTTTGTCTTTATTTAATTATTTTGAGAATGATGTGATAGATTGAAATAGGGATTTGATAATTAAATCAAACAAAGAATTTAATTTTTTTTATTTAATTAAGATGAATTTGAATGTGAACTATATTAAATAAATATTTCTATTTATTTAAATAGTAGAGGAAATAGAATAATTAATCCAATAATGTGTATTTAATTTAATCGGATGCTCCAGACCAATTTTAGGTGTATACAGCAACATCTTCATGATTTATTCCTCTATCTCTCAGATAGGTCTGGAAAATCCTAATATGTTCCTTTGCTGTCCTATTGTGATCATGAGTATGGAACTTAGAGAAAAAATGCTCAGGGTTCTTGGGAATAACATTGTAATTATTGAAAATCAATGGAGATGGGTTGTTGGCAAGGAAAGCCATTGGTGGAGGTGGGGTTGGTAATGGCTGATTTATGACTGGTTGCGGCTATGGAATAGGAATTCCTTCAAAATCAGATGAGGATAAGGATAATGGAGATGATGGAAGTGGCTGAGAGGATGATGATTCTTCCCCTCCTCTGGTCCTTCTTGACCTAGTAGGGGCTTGCAATTCTTGAAATTCCTCTTCTCCTGGAGCAGATCTAGTTCTTCTTCAAATCCATTTAGGAGAAATGGCATTTAGAAAATGCTCCATCTTGTTTATCTAAGGCCCTCCTTCTAGAGCCAATCTATTGATGGTGTTTTTTGCACAACAACAACTCAAATAGAATATTATATCCTATCTCTCTCAAAATTTAAATATCTATGGAAAAGAGATAACCCCAAGGTCTCTAATGTCAAGTCTTGACAATGAAAATAAAACAACTCAGATATAATGTGAAAATGTTGGTAATCAGAAAGAAACATTACTAAAATAAAACATTGGACTTTGAATTTATTAGATCTAACAATGAGTTGATACTTCAAACTCTAAATTTAACTCAGCTAAACAAAGAAATAACAAAAGATAAAGCTTTTAGAGATAATTAGAAGACTTATTCTATCCCTAAGATTGATAATGCCAAAAGATAAGATGCTCAAAATGGACTGATCTCTCATAAAATACTTTCTGTTTGACCCAGATAAATCTACAATCTCACAGGAATAGTGTAATCTTCTAAGTTATTTAAATATTTTCAAATCATAAACATTCATTCAAAATAATCCTATCACAACTGAAATGAACAAACACTCATAATTGAACTAAGCACAATTTTAAGTTCAGGCTAACTTTGTAAAGCAGCTAACTGCAAAAAGTATGGACTAGAGATCGCTGCAAACATTCTAAGCATGAAACTGTAAGCATCACCAAACTACCTAACAATAAACTTAAGCAATTTTAAAGATAGAAAACAAGAACCATGCTAGATAAAACTCACACAAGAGAGATACCAAATCACAATATCCTTTCTTATATTAAGTCATCCAAAATGGAAACAATTCCAGTCTTTTATTACAACACTTACTTGAAGATAAACCCTAATTCACTCAAATATGAAATCTTCTAACTTCTCCATTATATGATCCTCTATATTCTATTTTTATATCCTACAAATGAGGCATCATTCTCAATTTATAAAGAACCCCCAAGATAGGTCGACCTAAATAAGGGTTTTACAATAATAAATGCCATACAATAGGTCCACCTCAAAAGATATTCGAATACAACATGAAATGTGTGATTTGTACCAATTTCATCCAAGTCGGCCTTGGGTCTCAAAACTTTGATCCAATGCATGTGGATAATGGGAAGCACAAAATTTGATGTAGCCCTATATTATTACTTCCCATCCATGTCTTTAGCATGCTCCACTTCACCATGCATGACCAGCAATACTTTGTCTGATTCGGTAATAGGTGGCACAGGAAAAACCCTAACGTTTCTTTCCAGAGACTTGATGTCATATCTTGTCTGCCTTATTGTGCCATCCCAATCAGCCCTACTTTTTTATATACCTATCAATAAATGCAATGTAGGTTATAGAACCATCTAACTTATGTTCAGTGACTAGACCCTCACTGACTAGAGAGTAGACATCTCTCCACCATTTCCTGAGTTGTTCCAAACTGAGATGATTTGGAGCGAACTTCTTCCTACTTGTCATAATTTCAAAGAATGAGATGCACTTATCATGAATTCCATTCAAGGTGTCCTCAATCTGCTTCCCTTGTTTATGAATCTTCTTCAAGGCCCTTTGCCTCATCTACAAGATCTTGAACCATTCCCAAGGCTTAGAAACCCTTGGGAAAGTAAGAATAACCACTCTTCATAAGTTTATCTTCAGTGTATTCCATAATTTTCCTTGTATTTTGCAACAGGAGATCAATATCCTCCTTGTCCTGGGCTAACACAGTCTTCAGCCAATCCACTGACCTCATGGCATCCCTTGCAATCAACAAGATATCCTTGATGGCACCATCTCCTTTGGTTTGAACTCCCTGCAACCAACCAACTATGGCATATGTAATACCTTTCATTTTCTCAAGCTCGGAGATTATTTCTTGAGGCAAGAAACCTGCAGCAGATGAGGAAGAGATAATGGAGTGCAAGGATTTCATCAACTCCTTCAAGTACCTCTTCAATTTCTCATTCTTCCTTTCCAACTCATGCCTAGTTTGTACCTCCTTCTTCAATCTACCTACAATTACAACACTAGATCCTTCATACTCCTCAATATCTTGCTCCATAGAAGCATGTCCTAAATCAATGGTTTGCACATGATAGTCCTTTGAAATCACCCCATCTCTATCTTTATCAGGAGCTGGAGTAGCAATATGAGCCACTCTGTTGCTTGATCCATCCCTTTCTATCCTGGATATAATCCTAGCCTTCTTCTTTGTTTTACTTTTCCCAATTTTATCCATTAGGTCATCCCAATTGGGAGGAGTGTCCTCCACTATTACCAATTTTCTCTTTAATTCTCTATCTAGCCAACATGGAACAATGGATTTACTCTACGCCTTATCTTGTTTCTCCTATTTCTATTGGACACTAGGTGCATCTTTCTCAATACTTGGCACATTAGGGATTTCCCTAACTGAACCCTCCTTCTCCTGAGACTGTTCCTCTACAATAACCTATGCTGGTGAAAGAATATTAGTTGGTATCTCCTCCTGTTAAGGGGATTTGCCCAAGTGATCTTATGTAGGTGAATCTGCATAGGCTACCAAGGGAGACTAGATTACCTTATCAATTTTTGCCTCTACATTGTAGAGGTCTCCTTCCTAGAATTCTTCTTCACCCAATTCCTTAGGGTCTTCATCTTCCTTGGCTCTTCTGGCACACTACCAATCTTTTGAGGAAGGGAAATTTTCTCTTATTCAACAATAGGAGCAATCATAGGAACATCTCCTTTTGTTGTGGCATCCTTTGTGGATGGATTCCTTGACCTCCTCATGTATACCTATGTTTTCTCCCCTGAACTTTCTACCTCTACCACAGGTGTCTCAACCTCCTTTTCTGATTTGGAAGTTTCCTTTTCTTTTTGTGACATTTTCACAAGTATTCTTCTCTTTATCAAAAGAGCAGTAGCATCCACCTCTTAATTTTCCTCTTTATCTTTCTCATCCCCTCTCCTTGAAACATGCCTTCTCTTCTTGGCAATAGGCTTTCTTTGTTTACCCACATCTACTACCACTTTAGTTTGAACATCCCTAAATTTAATCTTGAAGGGAGAGTCCACCTTTGTCTTACCCTTAGGATCGTGCTCATGTGATTCCTTGGAAGCATAATGAGACTCGAAGTCTTCCATCAAATCATAGGTGCACTGGACACCTTCACTTTCTAACTCTAGCATTTTGTGCCTCAACCACATTTTAGTATACTTAATCACAAGAGTCATAATTTTCTCCAACTCTATATTTTCTTCCTCCAACCAGTCAATCTCTCCAACCAGTTTGTTCTTCACAGACTCAAAGATATGACCCTAAATCAAATTTCCATCTTCCTCTACTTGGTCAAGAATGGCCTTTATGTTATATAGTCTTACTAAGTCTACTGGAAACCTGGAGAATTTCTTCTTCCTTACAATAATCTTCAATGTTGTCTTTGTGGTTGTACTCCCTGTTGGCCTTCTTTTGTGCCTCATGAGTAATATCAAACCTTGCCCTCTTAGAATGGAAAGAGAGACCAAAAGTACTCATCTCCTCCTGAGAAGCATGAGCTGACTAGATGGAATGGCAGACCTCATTTGTACTTATTTTCAAGGGGAAGTCATTCCCAAACCCTGGGTTATGTTTGTCTCCTTGCACACTTACATCAAAGTCACAAATCTTCCTTGTGACTTCCAATAGTATGATATGGTCCATTGGGTAGCTTGGGATTTTGTAAGGATCCCTTTCACATCCATCAATCCTTATGTAGGAGAAAGTAGGGAATTGAATGAACCATGCCCCATAACTCCTAATCAAATCCTTGTCTTTGTCTGAAATCCTAACATGTTTTTCACCCTGTAGCAACCTAGTAATATACATGGTGAATGCATCATTCACCCTCCTATAAATTCCTCCTCCCAAGTGAAGCTATGGATACACCTCATAGATTGCATCTTGCCCAAATATACCTCTAGTTCTCAGCCCTTGTATACGTGAAATCTTTCCAATGCATATACCAAGTAAGAAGTCCTGGTGAAGGTATTGGTCTACAAGACATTGCACATCTACTCATGGATTACTACACTTATAGCACCTACCCAGACGTAGTCTATACCTTGCTCCATCCGAGCAATGACATTAAACATATAGGTTTCAAAAAATCCTGCATTACTCAGCCCTACCAACTTGCTAAAGAGAGTGATGGCATTATAGTATTCCCTCTTGAATTTAAGTCTAACTAGATACTTAGGTAGCTTGGAGAAGTGAGACTTAGGATTCTCCAACTAAGAATTGATTACTTGTTGGGACTTAACCACATTCTCTTCATAGTAATTCTTAGTTGCATCTATATAAAAAGCCACCACATGTGACCTATCAGGCATATTAAAAGTCTAAGAAATCGACACAGGGTCAAAATTTTTAGCAACCCTTCCATGGGGACCAATTATTCTTTGTGTTCCCCTATCATAGTTCCTGGCACATTCAAACACCAACTCATACCGCTGTATTGTAGAAGGGAATCCAGCCACATGTGCTAACCCAAATTCCAAAGTTCTTCTGGCCAACAAAGGGAGGCCCTATGTTGCCATTCCAACCTTGAACTCCTCATAGTCCCACATACCCACATGGGTATCAATAATTCCTAACCAGATAGAATTCAATCTGCTCTCAAGAATCTTACACTTTATGTCCATCTTTACCTTTTCTACCTCGAAGATAGCAGAACCTTCATCACTTGGATCTATTGCCTTTCCCTTACCATGCCCAACAACATCTTGTCCTTATCCTGCCTGCAAACAAGTAAAGACAACCAAAATAAGATCCAAGATAAACAACAAGTGTCAAAATCCATATTAAATCAACTATTTCAAAGTTCAGGATTTAGCCTCCTTCACGAAATCCACACTATTAAGGAATTTTGGGGAAATCCAGGCCAGGCGGAATCCAACGAAATAGACATACAACCCCACATAATCATTTCAATCAATCAGTATAACCAAGGAATAACCTGAAACTAATTAGCATAAGTTCATTTAATCATATAAATTCATCATCAATAATAAAATTCTTCATATAATCATCAAATTCCTCATTCCCACAAAACTTCAAAAAATTCCACCTTAGATAGAAATCCTCGAAAAAAAAAAAATGTTTCAACAACCCAAGAAAATGAGGGAGGCATAGAACATCTGAGAAAATATTGAATGTGTGAATTTCAGCAGAATTAATACAAACTTATCACAAAGTCCGAATTCAGTAGAATGACCAGGAAACAGACACTAGGAAAATCTGGAGGAAGCAGAATTCCACGAGGCATGCAGAAGTCTAGATTTAAAGAAAATTATGCAAAACAAAGAAGAAACAAGAACACTCAGCGAAATCCAATAGAGGCATAATCCAACGAAACATTGAAAACCCAAATGCCTATGTTTCTCTTGTCCTCCCCTAAATAGATTGAATGGACATGGACTAAGAGCCTATAGCTTGATAATGACTTGACCTAAGCCTCCAATGGATCAACCATGAATTTAAAACTCACCTCTCAGTAAATTTAGAGGGATTGGCTATGCCCTAGGTCAAGAACCCCAAAACCTCCGCCATGAAAGCATAGATTTGCTCAGGAAGAACTTGCTTGCAAGAAGGAGAGGAAATTCATGGTGAATGCAAGCAAGCTCCAAAACAACAATGAAAGACAAGCCCAAAGCAAACACTTAGGACAAGCACATGAACAAACCTGCAAGACATAGATTTTCGAAATGCCCAGGAAACACACACATTCAAGCAAGAATGTAAAAAAGAACAATATGAAAGTGCATACAATAAAGAAATCCAAACCAAAAGAGGAAGAGAGCATCCACATACCATGACAATAGAGGAAACTGAAACCAAGGATGCCAAAAAACAACTTCAAGCACAGGCAAAATATGAATGGTGCCCAGGAAATCCAAATGCAACACTCAAAGTAACCTCCAAATGCACAATCGAGCAACACACCCCAAGCTTAAGCACTCCAAACTCAAATGGAAAGTAAATAATAAAACTCAAATGGAAAATCACTGCCCATAACTCAATATAACATTGCCCCAAAAGTCATGCAATCACCATTAATGTGATCAAAAAGATGGCCAAGACCGAAATCCGGGAATCCAATAGAGCAACGGACTTCCGAAAAATCTAGACATGATGGATTTCCTTAGACTTGAGAAAAAGGGCAGCCGTTACCAAGCACCAAAGGGAAACCGGGAAAGTCTGGCTAGGGCAGATTTTCTTGAACACAGTGAAAAGCCCAAAATACACCCAAACCTTAAGTTTGTCAATATAAATCATAAATGAGCCATTCCAACTGACGGGATGAACATCAAAGCACATGCCCAAGCAAGAAAAAATCCAAAATAGAAAGGCCAAGACACCAAAAGCAAAAATGAGGGTCCCTACTTTCAGTGGGGCATGTGTGCAAAAAATTTCACAACAATGTCCAATTGTTAAATCAATGATAATTTCAATGTTAGGAAGAGGGAAATCATCCTTTGGACATGATTTGTTTAAGTCTCTAAAATCTGTGTATATGATAATGGCCCTAGTGGGTTTGGATATCGGTACTAGGTTGGAAACCCACTCATGATAGTCAATCGGTCAGATAAATCTAACATTAATACGCTTTTGTGACTCAAGTTTACCAAGAGTGCTATTTGAGGGTGCATCTTTCTCAATTTCTACTTTACTAGTTTGGCCTTAGAATAGACTGCTAAATGATGCACAACCACATCTGAATCGCATCCTAGCATATTTGTGTATGACCATGCAAATTTAGACATTCACTCTTTCAAGAATCCTGCTAGGTTTTTTTTTTCTTCATCCAACAAGGATTCAGTATAGAAAGTTATCTTGGGTGCTTCTTTTGTGCCTACATTTATTGGAGTATCCTTCTCTACTAACAATGCCAACTTTTATGGATGCCTTGCACTAAGGCAGAGATTGAATCCCTCATCCATGGGCACCTCAGAGATGTTTTCACCCTTAGATGCGTCCTTTCTTTTTTACTATTTTAGGATCAAAAAGTGCCACAGTGTGGTTTTCACTCAAATATCTACATGTTATTTTTATGTCATCAATTTTGTGACTGAAGGATTCAATCATCTCCCCATAGTACACCTATGTGTCTAGCTCTATATCAAAAATAGATTTGTGATCTCCCCATGGTAAGTCGCTATGGAATCCCATGAATTCTAAGATTGCTTCATTATTTTTGAATAAATCTAGAATTGGTGGTCCTCATTGGTCTCAGTCAATGAGTTGTGGATAGACTAGATTTATTTCAGTGGTTTGCTCATTTGGGGTGAAATATGTTATGGATATTATGAAGAGAGTTATTCTCAAATAAGTTACCATCATCAAGGGGAAATAATCTATGGTAGTATCAAGTGATGCTGGTAACCAAGAGGAAGCCTCAACCTGTTTAGTAGAAATACCTTTGCCAAGGATGGTAACCTTTCTAGTAGTACACCCTAATCCAAGATTCTTAGGACGTTTCTCAGGAATGATGGGTTCTAGAGAACCATTGTCATTTTATCCTAGTTTCTTGTTCTTGTTGTATCCCCATCCCTTCATTTTCTATAAGACTTTATTGTCATATTCCATGAGAAGAACGGGCACATTTCGGTCATCTCTATAGAGTAGTTTAGAGATATCCTCTTCATTAATATCTTCTTTATTTAAATCCCCCCACTTGGTGAAGGTGGTTGATGTCATTTATAATGTTTCAGCCACTTTGTTGATAGGTGTGGGGTTCCCATGAGATTTGGGAGAAAGAGGTGGCTCTCCCAATACAAAAGTGTTATGTAGTTTATAATCTCCACAAGCATCATCCTTGATCACTATTTTGATGTCGGGAATGTTCTACACATTGGGTATTTTTTATTTCTAAGGTAGATGAAAGGGATGATGGGTTAACAAATGAAGAGGAGGAGGATGTAGGCCCTTAATCATTTTTAGGGATTTGGGGTATTTTGGAAAAATTGGCCTCAAGGTTCTTGTAGTAGTAAAAGGGCTCTAGATCTCCATGGATGGTAACTTCTCTATCCTCAAAAGGAAACTCTATACATTGGTGATAGGCTGAAGCTACAAGTTTTAGGGCATGAATCCAAGGTCGACTAAGAAAGATGTTGTAGGGGAGATAAGGGTATAACACTTGACATATGGTCTCGGCAACATTAAGTCCCACTTAGATGGGTAGTGTGATGATGCCTTGTGATACCCATTCTTGATCATCATATGCACTGATGGTTGTACTCTTTTCTTTATCAATATCATCCTATAAATAACCCAAGTTCTTGATCAATTTAAGGGTGCAAATGTTTAGACCAACACCTTCATCCACTAAGACTCTTTTAAATTTTTTCTTATTCACAATGACCTCAAGGTGTAAAGCATGGTTATGAGATGGCTGTGATGGCAACTCTTGTTCCAAGAAGGTGAGAAGGTGAGGGATATCCATATTCACTACCATAGCTCGAAATTGATCTATATCAATATTTTCAGGGATGGAGGAAGAAAATAAAGCCTTTTCTAATATTTCCCTATGTGTGGGGGATAGCCTTAATAGTGTTCCGGGTATGGATTTTTTTGGTGGTGTTGTCATTGATGTCAACACAATTCAGTTTTTTTTTAGATGTTACTTGTATAGTTGAGATACTGTAGAAGTGCTTAGAGTACATGGAGCTATATTTTTGTAGTTGTAGTTGAAGGCAGTGTTGGGTGTGTGTTCTAATTGTGCTCCAGTATTGTGCTTTTCATTTCTTATGTGTTGATCCTATTCCTGTTCAAATCTATGGTATTGTTAATGAGCTTGAATGGAGAATATATCCTAAGTTTTAGTTTGTGTATCGATGGATAATGAAAGATGTGTTCATCGGTATGTGAATTGGTTTTGTAGAACTATCTATTTGTGGACTGGGAGAAATGTTTTGGCTCCGTAGTCTTCTAGAATTTGGTTTCAGATCTTGCGGATTTGGGAGATGATTTATTTTTATGGTTTCTGTGTTTTGAAAAATGTGCTTGGTATTTGGTGCTCTAAAAGACCTTCTCTAGATCTCTTATATGCTGCTTCTTGGTCTGGTTGGACTGGTGAAGAGTATTTTGTAAATGAAGATTGGTGTAGTTGTTGCAAATGAACCTGAAGTTTTCTTAGAGATGGTATATTGTCTAGTGAAGCATGTTGGGTGATCCATGTGTGATCATCTTGTTGGAGATGTGCGTACTTCAAATATCATTTATGTTTTCATTAGGTTTGGCCGACCTGGTGTCTACACATTACATAAAGATTTGCATCAAATTGAGGAAGCATGTGATTGATCCAAGATGTTGTTTGGGTCTGAATTAAATGTGTAATTGGTCCTCTCTCATTCTTATACACTATGGGAATGTTGATTAGCTGACCTCATTTTGAATTTGTAAATTGAACGTTGTTTAGCCAACCTTGTAGAATGCTTCTAGGGTTAAAGATGGTATAAAATAAAGTCAAGATCTTGTAAATTGAAGTGTGGTTGTGAACAAGAAATAATAGTGTGTGAATAAGTGTTAAAAGTAGAGTGTGATAGAGTGAATTGAGGCAACAATACTTTAATGTGTTAGATTCCTAAAAGCAGCAATTTGATGGTGTCTACTATCTTCTGATCAAGCTGTGAATGTGTGGAACCTTTGTGGTGGATCTTTATTTGTCTTTCATATTTTTGTAGGCACTAAGCCTCCTTCTAGACAATCAGTCCTATTGTAGGCAGTGAGCCTTTGTATCCAAGAAGTGATCCTGTGTATCCAATATTGCATTATTACTATATTGTGAGCTAATCCTCACTGTGGTTTTTCCCTCATTGGGTTTTCCATGTAAATCTAGTGTCTCTTGTGTTTTATTTTTGTTATGTGCATTTCATGTTTAACACTTAATATTAATTTGGGTTAAAGTGGAATTGATTAAGGTTAGTGGTAAAGAAATTTGTTACTGATTCACCACCCCCTCTTAGTTGTCTTGTGCATTTCAAAAATTGGTATTGAAGCTCTAGTTCCTAGGTGAAAAGCTTTACCACTTTAGGTAGATCAAATTGCACATAAGTTACAAATCCCTATTTTTGATGTTGCTGATTATAGTGACTGGAAAGAACAGATGAGCCATTATCTAGTTTGTCTTGGTTTGAAAACCTAGAAAGCTATGTATTCAAAGTATGTTGCACCCACTATTGGTCCTTCATCTATAGATGAGATTATGGCTTATGAAGAGAATTAAAAGGTAAGGTATGTTATCTTCAAATATCTATCTAGAACTGAAAGGACAAAAGTTATTTCTTTAGGCACTGCAAGTTATGAAGTGTGGGAGAAATTGAAAGACATTTATGAAGGAAATGATGTAGTAAAATTGTCAAGGAAACTAATTGCTAAGAGAAAATTTGAGAAATTGAGAATGGAAGAATGTGAAGATATTGTAAGATATTATCAAAGATTCAAACTTATAGAAAATGAGATTAAGAATCAAGGTGGTACCATGTCAGATGAATATATAATTGAGAAGATCTTGATGAACCTACCAGAGAACTATAGTGACAAGGTCTCTTCTATTGAAGAATCATATGATCCAAAGGTATTTACTAAGAAGCACCTATTTGGTGTCTTGACTACATTTGAGATGAGAAAATTTGAAAGGAATAAGGAGAAAATGGAAACAACCTTTTAAGAAATGAAGATGGGAGGTGACTCAGATGGTGATTCAGAAGAGCTGGAAGCACACTTCACAAGGAAGTTGAAGAAAGGTACTGGTAAATACAAAGGTGTGTTTCCCTTTAAGTGTTTCAGTTGTGGAAATATTGGTCAGTATGCATCAAAATTTCTTAATAGATCTACACACAAGAATAACAAGGATAATAATAATTACAGAGATAAGAAGGATAGGAGGTTCAAGAAATTGTATTATGTCAAAGAAGATGCTGGAATTTTTGACAATGAATCTGATTTTGAGGAGGATAAAGATGAATGCTTATTTCTAGACCTAGAAAATTAAATTGCATCTACTAATCATGGAAGATGTGGAAAGGTATCTGGTCTGGAGAGTAAGAAAGATGATATGGAAGGTACTCTAGTGACTATTTTTCATGCTAGATAGAATGATTTTTTTTGGGTGATTGACAATGGGTGTTCAAATCACATGACTGGAGATAAGAGTAAGCTCACTAAACTTGAAAAGTATGATGGAGGAATAGTTATGTTTGGATATGACTCTGGTGCAAATATTGTTGGTAAAGGAACAACTATTTTTGATGGAAAGCATAGTACTAACGATGTCTATTATGTTAAGGGTTTGAGGCATAATCTCTTAAGTGTTGGAAAAATGTGTAGCAAAGGTTTTAAGCTTGTGTTTCAGGATAACACTTGTGAGATAAGAAAAGGATCTGAAAATGTGGTAGTAGCTAGAAGAAGAACTCATGGAAACAACTATCAGCTTAAGAGTGGTGATGGTCAGTGTTTTATTTCATAGATTAATGAAAGTTGGTAGTGGCACTGGAAGATGGGACATGTAAATTTTGACAATCTATTCAGGATTAGTTCTAAGGATTTTTTCAGAGATCTACCTAGAATCACAAGGTCTTCAAATTCAATTTGTAGAAGTTGTTAGCTTGGAAAATAAACAAGAAGTAGTTTTAAAGGAAAATAGCAGACATCTGTCTGAATGATAGAACTAGTTCATACAAACCTCTGTGGTTCGACAAGAATGGAAGTCTTAATGGAGACAGGTAATTTATGCTCTTGTTTGATGATTACTCTAGGATGAAATGGGTGAATTTTCTTAGAGAGAAATCTCAGGCTCTTGATATATTCAAGGTATTTAAGGAAAGAGTATAAAATGAAGTAAACTTAAGAATAAAGTGTTTAAGATCTGATAGAGGTGGAGAATTCACTTTTGGTGAATTCAATGCATTATGTGAAGAACATGGCATAAAGAGACATTATTCTACTCCTAGAACCCCTCAATAGAATGGAGTTGTAGAAAGGAAGAACCAAACTGTTCAAGAAGCTACAAAAACTATGATGAAACAAGCAGATGTTCTAGATGTGTACTAGAGAGAAGCAATTCACACTATTGTTTACATTCTATATAAATTTTAGATCAGAGGTAACAACACTAATACTCCTTATGAGGTATGGACTTGTAAGACCCCTACTGTTAAATACTGTAAGACCCCTACTATTAAATACTTTAAAGTGTTTGGAAGGAAGTGTTACATTAAAAGAGATGATGAAAATATTGGGAAGTTTGATGCTAGATGTGATGAAAGAATATTTCTTGGATATTCAAATAACAACAAGGCATATAGATGCTTTAATAAAAGATTGAGGAAAATAATTGAAAGTGCTAATGTAAATTTTGATGAAGCTATGTACAGACTAGTTGAGATAACTAAAGTTGAATTAGATGATCCTATCTATAAGAATGTGCAAGAAGAAGAAGAAAAGGAAGAGAAAGAAAAAAGTGGTGAAGAGGAGAATCCAAAACCTACACCTAAGACACCTAAATATGTACAGATAAATCATCCAGAGGAACAGATAATTGGAAACATAAGAGAGGGTGTGAAGACAAGAAGCAAAGTGGTTGAGGTAAACTTGTGTTTAATTTCTAAGATAGAACCTAAGACTGTGAGTGAAGCATGAAATGATGAGAGTTGGATTAGAGCAATGAATGAGGAACTAAAATAGATAGAGAAGAATGAGACATGGAAACTAGTCCCTAGACCTACAAACAAGAATGTGATTGGTTCAAAATGGGTATTCAGGAATAAGCTGAATGAGGATGGTGAAGTAGTAAGGAATAAAGCAAGGCTTGTATGTAATGGATATTCACAGGTTGAAGGAATATATTTTGAAGAGAAATTTTCACCTGTACCTAGAATGGAGGGCATTCATATGTTCTTGGAATTATTGGCTCATAAAGACTTCAAAGTGTATCAGATGGATGTCAAGTTTTCTTTCCAAATGGTGAATTGGAAGAAGAAGTGTATATGGAGCAACCAAAATATTTTCAAGTGTCAAAGAAACCAGACATGGTTTGCAAGTTGAAGAAGACACTTTATGGAATTAAATAGGTTCCTAAAGCTTGGTATGCAAGGTTGGATAGATACTTGACATAGCAAGGATTCAGTAAGGAATTTGTAGAAAAAAAATATTTACTTCAAAGTTGATAGAAATAAGATGTTGGTAGCTGTGGTATATGTTGATGACATTATCTTTGGTGGAAATGAAGGTATGTGTAAGAAATTTGCAGAGGAGATGCAAAAAGAATTTAAAATTCCTATGATTGGTGAGTTGAATTTCTTCCTTGGACTTCAAGTAAATCAAACTGATAAGGGGATATTTATTTCACAATCTAAGTATGTTAAGGAATTGTTGAATAAGTTTTGAATGGATGACTCGAAAACTGTCTGCACTCCTATGATAACTAGATGTAATTTGAACAAGGACGGTGGATCTTCTAAAGTTGATCAGATCATGTATACATCTATGATTGGTAGACTCTTGTATCTTACTTCTACTAAACCTGATATCATGCATGCAATATGTTTGGTTGCAAGATTTGAAGAAGAACCTAAGGAAGCACATGTTATAGCTATGAAGAGGATATTTAGATATCTTAAGGGAACTCCAATTATGGGCTAAGGTATCCAAAGGATAATTATTTCACATTGATCAGATCATGTATACATCTATGATTGGTAGACTCTTGTATCTTACTTCTACTAAACCTGATATCATGCATGCAATATGTTTGGTTGCAAGATTTGAAGAAGAACCTAAGGAAGCACATGTTATAGCTATGAAGAGGATATTTAGATATCTTAAGGGAACTCCAATTATGGGCTAAGGTATCCAAAGGATAATTATTTCACATTGAATGCCTACACCGATGTAGATTAGGTTGGTTGTGTAGATGACTGAAAGAGTACAAGTGGAGGTGAATTCTTCTTTTGAGGAATATTGGTTTCATGGTTGAGCAAGAAATAGGATTCAATTTCTTTATCCACTAAAAAAGCTGAGTATATTGCAAAAGCATCCTACTATACATAGGTACTATGGATGAAGCAAACCTTCAAGGAAAGAGGTATGATTTGTGATGAGCCTATTTATATTATTTATGACAATAAAAGTGCTATTAAAATTTCAAAGAATCTAGAGATGCATTCTAGAACAAATCAGAAATTTATGAGGTATCACTTCTTGAGGGAGAAGGTGTTGTAGAATGAAGTTAGACTTGAATATGTACCTACCAAGGAACAAATTGTGGACATATTCAATTAGGCCCTTCTAAAGGATAATTTTGAGTATCTTAGGGGGAATTTAGGGGTTACTACCCCTCCTTCCTTTAACTAAGTGCACATGGAAGTGCATCAATCCAGTGGTTTCATAGATTATTTTGACCTGGACTGATGGTTGAGGTCTACTCCTTAGGGGGACTAGAGAGATGCATTGTTGTAGTATGTGATGTAATCCTAAGGGGGAGTATTCAGAGCTTTATATGGAAATATTTTTCAAGAAAAAATTCCTTTTCCATTGATGTCAAAGGGGGAGAGAAAAGAAAGGCATGTGAAAAATTTATTCTTGTGTAGGTTGTCGCTTCTCGAGGAAAGAAAACACGGGTGATTATGTCTTTGATGGTTTTTCACATCATGTGTTGCCATCAATGCCAAAAGGGGATTTTTTTCAAGTATGGATATGTTTGGTGGTGTTGTCATTAATATTGTCATTGATATCAACACACTTTAGTTTGTTTGTACATGGTACTTGTATAGCTGAGATATTGTAGAAGTCCTTATAGTACATGAAGCTATATTTTTGTAGTTGTAGTTGAAGGTAGTGTTGGGTGTGTGTTCTAAGTGTGCTTTGGTATTCTGATTTGCATTTATTATGTGTTGATCCTATGCTTGTGTCGATCTGTGGTATTGTTAATGAGCTTGAATGGAGAATATATCCTAAGTTTTAGCTTTTGGATTGATGGAGAATGAAAGATGTGTTCATCAGTATGTGAACTGGTTTTGTAGAACTATCTGTTTGTGGATAGGGAGAAATGTTTTGGCTCCATAGTCTTCTGGAATTTGGTTTTAGATCTTGCGGATCTAGGAGATAATTTATCTTTCTGAATTCTATATTTTGAAAAACATGCTTGGTACTTGGCACTCTAAAAGACCTGCTCCAGAGCTCTTGTGTGTTGCTAGCTGGTTTAGTTGGACTGGTGAAGAGTATTCTATAAATGACACTTGGTGTAGTTGTTGTGGATGAACTTGAAGTTTTCTTAGAGATGGTATAATGTCTAGTGAAGTGTGTTGGGTGATCCATGTGTGATCATCTTGCTAGAGATGCACGTACTTCAAATATATTTTGTGCTTTCATTAGGTTTGGCCAAATTGGTGTCTACATGTTACATAAGTATTTGCATCGAATTAAGTGTGTGATTGATCCAAGATGTTGTTTGGGTCTGAATTAAATGTGTAATTGGTCCTCTCTCATTCTCATCTACTGTAGGAATGTTTTGTAGCCGACCTCATTTTGAGTTTTTAAATTGAATGTTATTTATCTAACCTTGGAGAATGCTTCTAGGGTTGAAGATGGTATAAAGGTAAGTAAAGATCTTGCGAATTGAAGTGTGGTTATGAACAAGAAAGAATATTGTTCGAACAAGTGTGAAAATCAAAGTGTGTTAGAGCGAATTGAGGCAACAATACTTTAATGTGTCAGATTCTTGAAAGCAGTGAGCTGATGGTGTCTACTATCTTTTGATCAACCTACAAATGTGTGGAACCTTTGTGGTGGATCTTTATTTATCTTTCGTATTTCTGTAGGTAGTGAGCCTCCTTATAGATAGTGATTCCTATTGTAGGTAGTGAGCCTTTGTATCTAGGTAGTGATCCCTTAGGTAGTGAGCCTATGTATTTGGTATTGCATTATTACTATATTGTGAGATAATCCTCACCATAGTTTTTCCCTCATTAGGTTCTTCATGTAAATCTAGTGTCTCTGGTGTTTTCTTTTTGTTATTTGCATTTCATTTTTAACACTTAATAAAAAATTGGGTTAAAATGGAATTGATTAAGGTTAGTGGTAAGGAAATTTGTTACAACTGATTCACCCCCCTATCAGTTGTCTTGTGTATTTTAAAAAATAGTTCCAAGATTGAGATATGTGCGGGCCTCTTCTTAAGCTAATCTAGAATATTGTAGTTGCTAGGGTTGAATGTTGGCAATGTAGGTTGTTCCCTAGGATGGGATGAGGCTCCTTGGATGGTAACCTTGCCACATCGTGTGGTGACTCCACACTCCATACTAGGTCCGTTGATGGTAACGACAATGAATAAATTGTCACAAGAGGAAACTACATTGGAATAGATGTGTTGCATGTTATCATAAGTCTTACCTTTTCCATTGTCATTCACTTTTCTATGATCTAGCATAGGGTTCGTGTATATCTTGAGATCCTGGATTATGGCTAGTACTTCAATAGATATTTCTTCATTTTCTATAAGATCTTGGATAAAATATTTGAGCCTCATACAATTCAATGTTTTGTGTCCCTTAATTTTGTGAAAGCCACAAAGATATTTTTCATTGTACCAAGGAGTTTTATCTTGTAGTTCTTGGTTGTTTTCGAAATTGAGAAGTGTGATCAAGTTTGACTTTACCAATTTCTTCATGATGGACTCAATAGTTTCCCCCAATTGTGTGTATTTTTGTTTAGGATAGTTGTTATGATTGGGGTTTCGTTGTTGTTGAGTCTCAATGTTGCTAACTTGATTATTCTACATTGGTAATGTTGTTTGTTGGATTGATTGTGTGATGGTTGGTTGATTGGTGTTTAGCCTTGGAGCACTTATAACCACTTTAGCATCCACCATGCCATCATTTGTCTCATTCTTGTTCTTATCCTAGACACGAGGCTTGCCATTCAAACTAGTTGTTGGGTAGTTGTCTTTGTATGCTTGAGTATTTCCCTATGAGATTGGGGTTCTCTTGATGTTGAGGGCCCTAGGGACAATCTCATCTTAAGTGATAATACATTGCATCTTCAAGTGGAAGGATAGATCTAGATCAACATTCACTATGATAATCCCTAATTATTGTTCATCGAGAATGGGCCACCTGATTTTTCTAGCTCTTTGTCTCCATCGTTGCAAGAAATTAGCGAACAATCCTCCTTTATTTTTCTTGAGTGTATATAACTCCTCTAGGCTCACATCCATGTCAAGGTTGAAGGAGAAGTGATCGATTAATTTATCAATGATTTATTGAAAGGTTTTGATACTTGGAGGCAATTGTGAGAACCAATCCTTGGCAAGACCTGTTAAACTCCGTGGAAAGAGGCACATTAAGCAAGAATCATTGTAGGCCACCTCCATGCACATTACATTGAATTCCTTGATGTGATCTACAGGATTTCCTCTCCCTTTGTATTTTTCAAATTTAGGGACATCAAAACTAGGAGGGAAAGGTACCATTGTGATGTTTCTATTGAATGTATAGGGACATAGGTTTTTTTGTGCATGGGGCTTCCTTATTTTCCATTTACATGCCCTGCTTTTGTTGTGTTAGTGACTTGAGTTGTGATGCTACACCATCTTGCGGGTTTGGTGGAGGAACATATGTTGGATATGGTGGGATGGTGGATGAATGATACATGCGATATTGATATGATGGGGTGTTTTATGGTGGGTATAATGGTGTGGAATATTGTGCAAGAAATAGTGGTGATGGTGTATATGTTCCTAACATTTTTGTATTGATGATGTTCTATTGTAGGTTATAATATCAACCCTATTGTTGTTGTGAAAGCATTTGGTGGGAATAATTTTGAGTTAGTAAGGGTTGCTATTGGGATTATTTTTGTTGTTGTTAGGCTACAAGGCCTACTTGTTGCAATTCTTGCTATTGCTATTTTGCTAGGGTTTCTTGTTGTGCTTGTTGTTGTTGTTGGGTTGCTAGGGCTACTTGTTATGCTTGTTATTGTTAGCGAGATGCTAGGGATACTTTTTGTACTTGATGTTGTTGCTATGTTGCTAAGGTTGCTTGTTGTTGTTTCTATTGTTGTTGGGCTACTAGGGTTTCTTGTTGTGCTTGTTGTTGTTGTTGTTGTTGTTTTTGTTGTTGTGTTGCTAAGGAAACTTACCTGTTGTTGTTGTTGGGATAGTAGGGATGCTTGTTGTTATTTTTTGGCTACTAAGGCTACTTGTTGTTGTTTTTGTTGTTGGGATACTAAGGTTTCCTGTTGTTGTTATTGTTGTTGGATGACTTGTTGATAAGCCTTTTGTGCTTGATGTAAAGCTAGGGAATGTGCTTGTAATGTAGGATCATTTGGTTGTTGGGATATCTAGGATGGGTTATGGGTGTTGATTATTTGAGTGGGTTGTGGTTTTTGATAAGTGGTTTGGGGTTACCTTGCTTTAACATTCCATGTAGAATGGTTTATTGGGATGGAGGAATGTAAGTTTGAGGTCCCATTTTATTTTGCATGATGTGGGGGACCAATGGTAATGATGATGATGGTGCTATTTGATATTGCGATGGTAATGGGAACACTTGGACATTGAATTAATTGATTGAAAGGGTTCCCTTGAGTAATGGGTAGAGGATCCCCTTGTGGTATTTGAGGTGGGATTAAGGTATTACCTTGGTTGATGGGATTTGTGAGCAAGGTGTTGTTTTGATTTGGGTTGGTGATGGATGGGATGGATATGTTTTGTGAATCCAAAGGTATGGATGAAGCAATGGGATGATTGGATGAAGATGTCCCTTTTGGCATTAAGGGTTGATTTTTCATAAGGGAGTTGACATGCACTTGTTAGTCTATTGAGAAACTTGGCCCATACTACCTTGTGTGACGTTCGGCACACTTGTGGTACTTGTGGGGATGAATGAAAAAGGTTGCACTCAAAATTCCAATGTTGTTATAGATTCATGAAGTGTAAGTGGTTCATGTGGGTGTAGGGGATACTCTGGAATGAAGGAGCACCAAATGTAGGTGTCCAAGTGGTGTTTTGGGGAGGCTTGTGGTGCAGAACCACCTACACCTTATCTTCAAAATCTGATCATTTGATGAAGAGTCATAGGTGAGTCTAGGGTGTTTTGTGTTTTGTATAGGGTGAGTCTAGGGCTTTTTGTGTTTTGAGTGGCCTTTGTAGGAACTTCTCCAAAAGATAAGTCCAAGTGTTGTGGTTTGAGGGCTAGGGGCCTTTAGGTGGGTGTTTGAATAAGGTGGATTTGTAAAAGCATCTTAATCTTGTTAGATGCCTCTTATGACGATGCAAAAGATCTTAATCTTTTGATGTAGTTGGGAGCCACTTAGTATTGCATCATATTGGTATCTAGGGTACCCAAAAGTGTGTGTTTTGAAAGGAAGGGTGTGACCAAAGTCCTTAGCAAGACTAACAACAAAACTATGAGTTTTTATTTGATTTGGCCCTAGTGATGAAGGTAGTGGAATAGTGGATGGAGTTGAGCCTCGTGTCAAGCTTTGTGCAACAAAAGATGGGGTAATTGAAGTCACTTTCTCTAAGGCTCATCGTTCTTATTTATACTCAAATATTTCCTATTTAGTGAGCTCAAAAGGATTGTTTGTGATGTCCTCTACCTCATATGGCCCCACTGGATCTTGGGGTTGCTGTGAGGGGGTAGAATGACTCCATGGATCAAATTATTGAGGATTGATATAACTTGTGGTGGATGTAACTTTGGTTTTCTCCATGATTCTCTTATGTTGTGATCTCATTGTTACCATAAATTATGGGTCACCTATGGGAGAGTTATTTTGAGATTTGTAATGTTTAAACTCTCTAGTTGACTCAAATTTTGGTAGAAGGGCCACTCTAAGTCATTTTGGAGCAATGATATGAAGTGGATGATTAAATGGGTGAACGATATGGGAAGTGAGCTTTTACAAACTTTTCGGACAACACTTTTTAAACCAAGAGGTTTTATTATTTTGATAAAGATTATAATGAACTTATAAATCTTTAAGGTAGACTCACGACCTTCCAAATAAACAAGTCCCCAAATGTGATAACTAACTTAACTAAATGCATGGAAAATGATTAATTTCACACATAAAGTAGCTAAGTTAGGGGATTGGTTTGATTATTGTCTAAGTCTAAAGTGTTGGTGTATCAAAATTTTACAAAGTTTGGTGAAGTGAAAGGTGAAATTTGATGAAGGGTGGATGAAATGTTTGACCCAAAATGTTAACCTAGAATGAACCCTTGTTTTTTGCAAGACCAAGGTAGTGAGAAAAATGCTTTACCCTATGATTAAAACAACCCAAAAGATAAATATTGATTTAAATGATAGGGACAAATTCTACATATAAATCTAGTTCGTTCAACAAAGGGCAAGAATACAATTTTTTTTATCAAGTTGTCGCGATTGTAGTAAAGCTTTGAAGGTTGTTTTCTAATAAATTTTGCACTATGATATCTAAGTCTGAAGTGGCGGAATGTGTTCCTTCACTTGGGGTTTTTTATTTTGCAGGAGATGATGAAGACAAGCATAAGATCATGAAAAGAGGATATCTATTAACACATAGGGGGTGGTAATATAGGCCTTTTAGCCACAATATCTACTTTTCACTCTTGTTTTTCTAGGATGTTTGCTATATTTCTCCACTAGTTTGGTGTTTCATTTGTCTCAAATGTGAAGCTCCTTAGACTATTGATTGTGTTGGTTTGTTCTCCTTTAGTTAGTTCAAATTTTGGTTGTATGATAGCTGGCATGAGGTTTGGTTGTTGAATTGGAGTAATCAGACACCAAATGGTTATAAGGTGAAAGATCAAGCACATATGTGGGGTTTAATTTGTGATTTTATCTTTCTTAATGAGTTTATTTTTACCACAAACACTTGTCTAGTGCTTAAGTTTCAAACTAAATGTTTATTTCTAAAACACCATTCATTTCACAACATCCATTATGTGAAAATCATGATGTTAGAGCCATAGTTTTTTGTGTTAGCTTTGGGAAGTATGGATTGAGATATAAGCCAAAATATTTATAAGTATCTAAGGATAAAATCCTTAAGAAAACCACAAATATGAAAGCTTTTCAAAGGGTATCCATGCTTAAACCAAAGGGTTTGAAATTTTGTTGAACTTTTTAATGTTTGTTTGAAAATGTTTTGGAATCAAGCAAGTAATAAACTAACTCGCAAGCAATTAAAACCCTAAGTGGGTGTGTATTTATTACTAGGCTTACCATCATCCCCTAAGAAATGATTAATCCATGAATATGGAATGGAAAAAATAGGCTATGTCAAAGAAATGTACCGTCTTGAAATTCTAAGCAAAAGATTCCCTTCCCTATTTACTTTATTGCCTCAACCAAAAACCAAACATGGTAAGTAACTTCTTTGAACAATGCTATTTCAATGTACTACTTTAAAATATGCTTCGAAGGTAATGGTGAGGTTCTATTATAAAATGGTTGTAATAAATAATTTCAAGATAAACTAGTGCCTATACATGCAACGATTCACTCAATTAAGAGCCCCCCAAACCCTTAGAAATATCTAAGGCTTTTGATGTATCAAATGGATAATAAGAGGGATATTCATCGGTATAGAGCATCTGCACCAGCTGGTTATTGACTTTAGTAACACCAATTATTTGTATTGTGGACCAAAATGAAGATACTGGTTGGGTCGTTCCTGTTATGCCTTGCATAACCAACCCATCTTTTGCCTTGGTCAAAATGGGTCCCCCTTTGTATTTTTTGTACTTAGTTGTTTTTGAAACAAAGTTTGGAGTCTAGTTTTGCCAAATACTTTGTTTTTCTTTGGTTTCTCTGTCAGAATCGGAACCAGAGCTGAATCGGGTTCTAAAAGTTCTTTTGAGGCTTGTTTTTGGTTCTATCCCAACAGTCTTTTCTTTGCCTTTGTTTTTGGTCTTTAGGGGAAGCAGAGCCAGAGTGGGAATTGGGATGGTTGTTATCAAAATTTGCAAAATCACAATCTATTCCGATCCCAACTCTGGTACTTTTTAATGTTTGTTTTGTCTCAATTTTTTGTGTTTTGTTTTATTAGGTTGGTCTTTTATTTAACTTTTTGTTTTTGATTTTGTTTTATTTTTAGTTATTGGACGTGGAGCCAGAATGGGAATAAGGTTCGGAAATTTTATAAGTTTAAGATCCTGTTTCCATTTTAGTTCCACCCCCGCCACTTTTTGTCGTTGTCTTTTTGACTGAAGCACACTGCAAACCAGTGTTTGTTCTCTTACAGTTCTGACTCCACCTTTACTATGTTTTAATGCATTAATGGTGGTTGCCGGTGTAGGTAGAAATTCACATATTTTCCTTTATTAAGGGTTAAAACTGATCATTATTGTTATTATTACAAGTCTAAGAGTGCAAAGAGCAATAGCAGAGTTCGTTTGAGCAAATTGATCGAGATAGAGAAGGGATATTGTGTGCGAATCAATTCAGAAAGTTAGCACAGGTTTGTTTGAATTTGAGGTAGTTCTTTTATCTTTGTTGTTTGTTGTTTATTTGTAGTTGTGTTCATTGTTTTTTGCTTTATATCTACTCACGTGTTCAATCATTGTGTTTTAAAGCAATTTTATGATCATCACGTGATTGAATGAGCAGGTTCTTGTTTTGTCTTGTTTGTTTTACTTTAAATCTTTATTTTCTTGTTTTATCATGTCGTTGCTTTCTATTTTAGGGCATTGTCGCTTTCATGTCTTAATCGTGATTGTGTCATGTCATTTTTGGTTTTCAGTAGATTAGATTAGATTAAAGGTTTTTAATGGCGTTTGTTAGATTAAGAATCTATAGTGACATAGATTAGAGATTTTACAGTGAGTTAGGGTAGACTAGATTTATTGTTTAAATTAGAGTTTCATCATTTGGTAGAAGGGTAGGGTTTAAACCTGTGCCCTAGTTTTTATCAGGTTTGTTAGATTAGGGTTTCGGTGGTCCCTGCAATTACTTTAAATGATTTAAAAAAATGGTATCTTAGAATGCAATTGTTGCCAACGGTCATATGAGGGTAGAGTTTTAAAGCTCCTTTTCCATTTTATAGCGACCTAGGTTTTAATCATGCAGTTATGTTGAAAATCAATAAATTTGATGATGTCATGATTAGCATAGGCGGAGGCGGGATTGGAATAGATTATGGACGTAAGAGTTTTGTTTTACAAAAGTCATCAATTCCATTTCTATCTTGTTTCCGATTCTGAGTTTTAAAAAGGTTTCCTCAAAGTATATGATAAATGGTGGAGGCGGGATCGAAACTGATCTTGAACTTAAGAATTTTGTTTGTGAAGGTTATCAATTCTGTTTTCATCCCGTGTCTGGCTTTGTGTATAGTGGGGAAGTCTTTTTTCAAAGTAACGATAACCAAATCGGAGGCGGAGGCGGAATGGAAATAGAATGTGAGAAAAATGAAAATTCGAAGAAAACCAAATCCATTTTTTGTTCCGATCCCGGTTTCGATAATCTCCCCAATTCCGACTTCAAGCCCGTTTGTTATTAGGTGAAGTTCCTATATCGGTTTTTGCTCCGAGTCTGCCAGTTTTGTAAAAGAGATTGCTTTGAGCTTTTGTCTAGTTCCGACTCTGGTATATGTGTAATAGGTATGTTTTAAAAGCATGTTTTATGATGATATCTAAAGATCTAATTAGAGGTTTGCATGCAAGAGAAAGATGATGGAGGAGACTTGGTGATAGATCGGTTTGTAGAAATCAAAGAAGAAATAAAAGCTGTAGGGAGAGAATTGATCAAGGTAAAAGGTGTGAAAGAGTCTGTTGCAGTTGAGTTGCATCACATCAAATTTGAAGATGACTGAATTGATGGGCCAGATATGGATATGCTACAACAAGTCCTCACCAGTTATGATGAGTTCATGGCGGATCCAGCTTCACATGCATAAAATCTTGCATGCATGATGATCTTCTTCTTTGCATGTTGCATGCATGCAACACTGACAGTCTTGAGGGCACATGACTTCTTTTCATCTATTTATATCTTCTATTTTTAGATCAAACTGAATGCATAATGTAAGAACTCAAGATCAAAGTTGATCTGAGTTTCTAAGAAAGTTGATTGTTCCTAAAAAGGTGGAAAGCCTAAGATAGAAGTGAAGTTCAAACTTCTTTTTGTATATCTATAAATACCAGATGGGTATCACATTGTAAGGGTCAGCTAATTAAGAATTGGATTGGCTTAGCTAGTGCTAGGAGATAGAATTTTATAGAGTTTTGCAGAGATACATTGTACTAGATCTTTTTACAGTTAATAGAATTGCAAGTTTACAAAATATGGAGTTTGCATTGAATTGTGTTGTTTGATAAGGTTAATGAGTTATAATCCACCTGAATGCTAGTGATTGTGTTGAAGCATTATAGTTTCTTATGTGATGAAAGTCATTAGAAGAAACCAAGTTTAAAGATTATCTTGTTAAATTGTCATTTAATTAAAGTTATTGAAGTCTGTTGATCTATAGTTTTGATGATGAATGAATGTGTGTTGTTTTGAAATCTTGGAAATACTTGTGATATGCAAATAGTGGAATTGAATTAAGCACCAAAGATGTATATGATGGTACAGTCATACTGTGGGTTGTGTCATGCTATGGTTTTTTGGATCAGTTAAGAAAACATTCATTCTTAAAAGTATATGTCTGGATATTAGATAAATTTAATTCATACTTATTGATTTACCCCTTGGATCTATCTTTTTCTTTTATTTAAAACCCATTGATTTACAGTAACTATTTTGATAAAGAGAGTCATAGCTTGAATCCTTTGTTACCAACATAGGCCCCTTGAATATTATAGTTGCATGAACCAATTGAGTGACATCAGACAGTTGAGAACCAACTACTAGGACCTTGGGAGTTAGGCTACTACATGTTGTCTTTCTCTTTCAGGAGAAATAGAGTAGAAATATTTTGTTTTAATGTTATTTGTGTCATTTTAACCATCAACAAAAATTGGCACTAGAGGGAGGGCTTGAAAGGACAAGCTGGCTCACAGAAGATCTTTTTCGCCAAAGGGATACAAGAGGGTTCTTAGATCCTCTACTAATCATGAACTATTCGAATAATTTCAAACCCCGGTTAGATCAAGACCTCATGCTTGTAGGGTAGAAATACCTACATTACCGCCACCACTTACTCCACTAGGATTTCCACCAATTCCATCCACACCACCACCAAATAGGCCTTTGTCACCATCAATTCGGCCTTTATCACCACCACTTTCCCAACCAATCCCACCAATGGCTTATTTTGTGGGTAATCCCTCCCCGTTAGGGACT
Organism: Sequoiadendron giganteum; assembly: GCA_007115665.2. Lineage (NCBI taxonomy): Eukaryota > Viridiplantae > Streptophyta > Pinopsida > Cupressales > Cupressaceae > Sequoiadendron > Sequoiadendron giganteum. Next base: position 379,259,951 of record CM021110.1, read on the forward strand.
ATTCCAGGTAGATTCCATGATTTACCAAAGAGCCCAGAGAAGTTCTATCCAAAATACATGCATGGAGAATCAAGAAGTGTAGAGGAACATATACAAGCATTCAAAGATGGTTGCACACGAGCTCAAGTTGCTCATCAAGATGTGGTATGTAGACTATTTCCCTACTATCTAGGAGATATGGCATATAATTGGTATCTAAATCTGCCCCAAGGATCCATTCTGGATTGGATAGATTTAGAGAATGCTTTTACTAATCAGTTTAGGGTATATGTAGACCTTGCCATACTATATCACCAATTTTCCACTATTAGAAAGGAGCATCATGAACCGTTGTCCTTGTTCAATACTAGGTTCCATAGAATGTATCGTAGGCTACAAGAGCCTTACCTAGTGTCGGAAGCCATGGCCATATAGGCATATCTAAGAGCTGTCGATCCTTTGATAGGTTTGTTCTTACAAAGAACTTATTAACCTGATGAGATTGACTCACTATCTAAGATTTATCATTTGGCTATCAAATTGCAACAGCAAACAAATCTACAATCTGGAGGGTTAGGATTAACTTTTCCTCTAATGAATTATCAGATGACTAATCCACCATTATACAACACTATCCCAGGGATGTATTATTCCCATTATGGACCTGTATCTGAGTTGCAAGCTCCACCAACTATGCCTTTCTTTGGAAATAGTATGCACGATACCACACATCAACCTCAAGGTCAATCACCACAAGGGGGAGGATCAACCCATGTCCATTCCCCAGCCATAGTCCAAAATGTGCAGAATGATCAAACTGTTCAACATACAAGTGAAGTAGAGACTCTCAAAAGAACTCTCTCAGATGTCAAATGACATGGCACAACTCAGACAAAACCCTCCCAATAATCAAAACCAGAATTACAACAATCAAGGAGGTTATAACTATTAGGGAAATTATGCTAATCAGAACCAAAATCAGAACACCAATAGGAACTTCCAGAATCAAAATTCCTCAAACCGGAATTATCAAAATCAAAATAGAGGATACAATTAGAGATTTAACAACAATAACAATAATAGGCAGTGGAACATTGGACCTAACAATGGAGGAGTTCCCAATAATTATCAAGCAGGTGAGGAAAGATCAAATACTGCTAATGTTGTTGATTTGAATTTTATGACAAATTGGTGTAGGTTGCATGATACAGCAGCCCATTCTGAAGTCAATTGCCTAGAAATGGAGAAGATGGTGAAAATTGCACAGGCTGATGCCCATCCTCAAGCAAGAAATTCTAATCAAGGCAATGGGCCAGTCAGCACTACCATGACTTATGAAACCATTGAAGAAAAGTATCAATTCCCTATGCAAGGGGATAACTATCCGGAAGAAGATGTCTATGACGCTCAAATTTTCCAATCTAAGGGTGGTCACTTTCTGAGGAACCAGAATAAAGGGCCATTCACTACATCTGCACCCCCTAACAACATGGTTCCACCAAATTAGAATGCAGATAATAATCCACCCCGACCAAAGGGACCTTCTGATATTCAAAATAGAGGTAATCAACCTTCTTTTCCTAAGTACCAATTTAGGAATGATTCAGAGTTTGATTTTGTTGCAAAATTGCAAAGGAAAAAGACATCACTGTCTTTCTTTGATATCATGAAGTGGTGCCTAGCTCAAAGGGAGGTGGTATAAAAAGCTTTGGAAGAAACAGATCGCTTGAAAGGGAAAGGTAAAGTGACTCCCGCAAAGGTGATGAATGCTGCTATGTATAAAGGTAAGACCAGTACCCCACCTTTCTTGTTAAGTTTGAGGATCTCTGGAAAGAATCTACATAATTGCTTATTAGATTCTGGAGCATCAGGGAATATCATGCCTTTTTTGATTTGTAAAAAGTTAGGATTGAGTCCTATTCCAACCAATAAAAATTTGATTCGATTGGATAAAACCGAAGTTAATGTTGTAGTTGAGTTGAAGAACATGCATGTGTAGGTTGGATTAGACCAAAGGATCTAGACCTATATAGATATTCAAGTTGCTAACATCCCAGAAACATATGGGATGCTTTTATGTAGAGAGCTAATGAAAAGCATAGGAGGATATTTATCTTTGGATTTCTCACATATGTGGTTACCATGGAAAGGAGTTGCCACTCAGATAAGAATTGAAAGTGAACCTAGACTCAAACACATGATTACAGAGTATGATACTCCAAATGAAGTAGCATTCTTTGAGACTGAGATGGGTGTTTACAAGCAAGAGGAAGTCCTTACTTTCTCTATAGTTAGTTATGAGGATACACTATCCTTAGACCAAACTGATTTGATGATTCACATCAACCAACAAGTTCTAATAAGAAAGTTGCAACAAGATAGGCTGGTTTTAGGAACAGAAACCGATTTGAGTAATTTATTGCTTCCTAAATGGTGTAGAATACACTATCATAACCATTTAGAATTGACATGTCAGTCATGCATAGATACTCTAAGGCATGTAGATCTACCCAAGCATGAATTTCAAGAGGTAACTGAAACTCCCATCAATGAGTTCTCTTTCCAAGTGAAGGATTCAACTATTCTTACATGGATCAGTCTTTCTCAAGAAGAAGTTTCTTTACCAGTAGAACAGACTCAGGTCTTAGGGTTTTTGGATCAAAAGGAGGAAGTGGAAGTATCTCAATTTCACTTTAATACCCCTATTCCAGATGCTTTGCCAATTCCAAGAGAGTTAATAGAAGATGAGTTAGATCCTGACTCAGCCCAAGAAATCACTCAGGAGGAAGTTGTTGAATAAATTAAGGAACTAGGAAAATCATTAACTGAGCTCCTTCTCAACACGAATTCTAATAAACAACAAAAGTTTGAGCTACCACATGTCACAAGTGACAAAATCACTGTAGTTGCTAAAAAGAAAGAGTTCCCAGCTAAAGACCAGTTATGGACTCTTAAATTTGATGGTTCTAAATCTAAAGTAGGAAGTGGAGCAGGAGTTGAACTAACTAACCCGAAAGGAAAAACTTACTTTGCTTCTTATAGATTGTAGTTTGGATGCACTAATAATGTGGCTGAATATGAGTTACTTGCAAGAGGACTTATGTTTGCTCGTAAGAAGAAGGTAATTGCTCTTACAGTGATGGGAGACTCTGAGGTAATTGTGAAATAGGTATGTAGCCAATACACTTTCCATAATAAAAGATTGGTTGCTTATAGGAATAGGGTCTAGAATTTAATAGAAGATTTTGATGCCTTTGGATTACTCTTATTCCAAGGGAAGAAAATCAAATAGCAGATGCTCTGGCTGTTGCAACAAGTACATTAGAACCGATGCAAGATTCAAATCTAAAGAGGTTTTCTATAAAATTGATTTCATTCCCTGCAATTCCTAACAATGTTAGACACTTCCAGGTGTTTAATGATGATCGACATATTTTGGCCTTTTTGGAGAGTTCTAATGTATTTCAAGGACAAATAATTGATGACGTTGACAGGGATCAAGGAGACTGAAATCCAGGAAGTGACAATACAGAAAGTGACAAGTGTCTAGAAAGGATGAATGCAACTCAAAGAAGAGCACTAAGGATGAAAAGCGCCCATTATATGCTTAAAGGAGGATCAATCTATAGGAAGAATTTCAAAGGAATCTACTTGTGTTGCTTGGATCAACAAGAAGCTAAACATGCCATAAGTGAATTTCATGGTAGGCATGGGATAGGACATGGATCTGCTGATGCATTGGCTCATCATATTTTAAGGTCAGGTTACTATTGGCCTTATGTGTTTAGGGATGCACATCAACATTGCAGGACTTGTCATCTATGTCAAACTTCTACATCAAGAGAAAGAAATCCTACGATGCCCCTATAGCCGGTTTATGAGGTAAGGCCATTTGCCCATGGGCACTTGATTTTGTAGGAGTGATTAATCCAAATTCTTCTGCAGGTCACAAATTCATCTTGATGGCGACAAATTATTGCACGCGTTGGATGGAGGCCCTGCCTTGTAAGAATAGCACCACGGAGGTGGTTATTAAATTTCTGATAGAGAACATCACAACCAGGTTTGGAGTTCCATTTGCTTTGGTATGTGATAATGACCCTACTTTTTCTTTCGCTGAATTTATTTCATGGGCTTATGAGCATAAGATTGTGTTAAAATATTCTTCCAATTATTACCCTCAGGGGTATGGAGTGGCTGAGTCCACAAATAAGAATTTATTGGAAGTAATAAAAAAGTTGTTAGAAAGTAACCCTAGGGACTGGCATACCCAGCTGAGATTTTCCTTATAGGCAGATCAAACCAAAATCAAAGCAACCCTAGGTAATTCACCTTTTAAGCTAGTTTATGGCCAAGATCCAATCTTCCCCATACATTTACAAATACCTGTTTTGAAATTTATGCAGGAGTTTTATAATAAGGATGATAGGATTGAGGATAGACTATTTAACTTATTGAACATGGAAAAACAAAGAGATGTTGCTTTGCAACAATTCTCTAAACATCAAGGTGTTGTCAAGCGCTGGTTTGACAAAAGAACCAAAGTAAAAGCTTTTAGAATATCAGACCTTTTGCTATTATGGGATAAGGCTAGAGAAAGGAAGGGAGACCATCAGAAATTCGATAGACTTTGGTTAGGTCCCTACCAAATAGCTGAAATCTTAGGGGAGAATTCCTTTCGTTTAAGTACCTTAACAGGAGAGCCTGTTCCATTACCAGTTAATGGTCAGTTTCTCAAACACTATTTTGGTGCATAGAAAGTGTAGTGTTTTGAAAAGGAATGTACTATATTGTATCATATGTAATTAAGTTTTGTTTTGCTTGTTTTTTTTTTGTTTTGTTTTCTTTCTTTGTTTTGTTTTGTCTTTTTTCATTGGGGATTCTTATTTTGCTCATCTCAAGTTAGGGGGTTGTTATTCAAAGTATACTATTGGTATTAGGAGAGAAATTGTTTTAGGTATTCTCATTGTAATCATTGAAAAGGATTTCATTCTAAAACTTATGTTTTATGATCATTCTAGTTTGGGTTGGAAAATTTATTAAGGATAGAAGATGTAAATGTGAATATCTCATGAATTGTGATCAAAGATCTATCACCAAATTAGAGAAACATCTGCATGAGTAATTACCTATTTGTTTTAGAATGACTCTATCTATGTTTCAAGTGAAAAATCAGATTCCAAGACTATCATGAAATCCATTGTAGTACTCAACCCATAAAAAAAAAAAAAAAGAGAAAAAAAGAAAGAAATGCAAGCTCAATATCAAGTGGGTAACCAAGTATCTCTATCGGCGCTATAGATGGATGTCTGGTAGTAGAGCAATGCTTTGAGAGGACTAGAGGTATCTCCGTCGGGGCTATGGACGTCTGTCTGGCAGTGGAACAATACCCAAGATTTTACTGCATGATAGTTAAAGCACTCAACTTATGTAGCTTGAAACTTAGGTATAGTTGTTCACAAGCAGAGAAAGTATCTACAAAGAATGATGCATAATATAAGCACACACTCAGATTCAGAAATAACTCATGAGCACATAACATTTGAGATTCAAACTCAAGATTATCCTACAAATATCTGATCTCATTCAAGGTAAGGTGTTTATAAGCCAAGTAGTTTTTGGGTGACTAAAATTTTCTTTGGGTATTTTGAAAATAGGTAAACCATTTTCCCAGCCGAGTCGCCATTTGTTATGCCTTGCATAATCACCCCATCTTTTGCCTTGGTCAAAATGGGTCCCCCTTTGTATTTTTTGTACTTAGTTGTTTTTGAAACAAAGTTTGGAGTCTAGTTTTGCCAAATACTTTGTTTTTCTTTGGTTTCTTTGTCAGAATCGGAACCAGAGTTGAATCGGTTTTTGAAAGTTCTTTTGAGGCTTGGTTTTGGTTCTATCTCGATAGTCTTTTCTTTGCCTTTTTTTTTGGTCTTTAGCAGAAGCGAAGCCAGAGTGGGAATTGGGATGGTTGTTATCAAAATTTGCAAGATCACAATCTATTCCGATCCTGACTCTGCTACTTATTAATGATTGTTTTGTCTCATTTTTTGTGTTTTGTTTTATTAGGTTGGTCTTTTATTTAAGTTTTTGTTTTTAATTTTGTTTTATTTTTAGTTATCAGACGCGAAGCCGGAATGGGAATAAGGTTCAAAATTTTTATAAGTTTAAGATCCTGTTTCCATTTTAGTTCCGTCCCCGCTACTTTTTGTCATTGACTTTTTGATTGAAGCACACTGCAGACTAGTGTTTCTTCTCTTACAATTCCAACTCCGCCTTTACTGCATTTTAATGCATTAATGGTGGTTGCTGGTGTAGGTAGAAATTCACATATTTTCCTTTATTAAGGGTTAAAGCCGATCATTATTGTTATTATTACAAGTCTAAGAGTGCGAAGAGCAATAGCAGAGTTCGTTTGAGCAAATTGATTGAGATAGAGAAGGGATATTGTGTGCGAATCAATTCAAAAAGTTAGCATGGTTTTGTTTGTGTTTGAGGTAGGTCTTTTATCTTTGTTGTTCGTTGTTTATTTGTAGTTGTGTTCATTGTGTTTTGCTTTATATCTACTAGCGTGTTCAATCATTGTGTTTTAAAGCAATTTTATGATCATCGATGTGATTGAATGAGCAGGTTCTTATTTTGTCTTGTTTGTTTTACTTTAAATCTTTGTTTTCTTGTTTTATCATGTCGTTGCTTTCTATTTTAGGGCATTGTCACTTTCACGTCTTAATCATGATTGTGTCGTGTCAGTTTTGGTTTTCAGTAGATTAGATTAGATTAAAGGCTTTTAATGGCGTTTGTTAGATTAAGAATCTATAGTGAGGTAGATTAGAGATTTTATAGTGAGTTAGGGTAGACTAGATTTATTGTTTAAATTAGGGTTTCGTCGTTTGGTAGAAGGGAAAGGTTTAAACCTGTGCCCTAGTTTTTATCAGGTTTGTTAGATTAGGGTTTCGGTGGTCTCTGCAATTACTTTAAATGATTAAAAAAAATGATATCTTAGAATGCAATTGTTCCCAACGATCATATGAGGGTAGAGTTTTAAAGCTCCTTTGCCATTTTATAGCGACCTAGGTTTTAATCATGTAGTTATGTTGAAAATGAATAAATTTGATGATGTCATGATTAGCATAGGTGGAGGTGGGATTGGAATAGATTATGGACCTAAGAGTTTTGTTTTACAAAATTCATCAATTCCATTTCTATCTCATTTCTGATTTCGTGTTTTAAAAAGGTTTCCTTAAAGTATATGATAAATGGCAGAGGCGGGATCGGAACTGATCTTGAACTTAAGAATTTTGTTTGTGAAGGTTATCAATTCCGTTTTCATCCCATGTCTAGCTCCGCGTATAGTGGGGAAGTCTTTTTTCGAAGTAACGATAACCAAATTGGAGGCGGAGGCGAAATGGAAATAGAATGTGAAAAAAATGAAAATTTGAAGAAAACCAAATCCATTTTTTGTTCTGATCCTAGTTCCGATAATCTCCTCGATTCCGACTCCGAGCCCGTTTGTCATTAGGTGAAGTTCCTATATCGGTTTTTGCTCCGAGTCTACCAATTTTGTAAAAGAGATTGTTTTGAGCTTCTGTCTTGTTTCGACTCCAGTATATGTGTAATAGGTATGTTTTAAAAGCATGTTTTATGATGATATCTAAAGATCTAATTAGAGGTTTGCATGCAGGAGAAAGATGATGGAGGAGACTTGGTGATAGATCGGTTTGTAGAAATCAAAGAAGAATTAAAAGTTGTAGGGAGAGAATTGATCAAGGTAAAAGGTATGAAAGAGTTTGCTGCAGTTGAGTTGGATCACATCAAATTTGAAGATGATTGGATTGATGGGCCAGATATGGATATGCTACAACAAGTCTTCACCAGTTATGATGAGTTCATGGCGGATCCAGCTTCACATGCATAAAATCTTGCATGCATGCAACACTGATAGTCTTGAGGGTGCATGACTTCTTTTATTCTATTTCTATCTTCTATTTTTAGATCAAACTGAATGCATAATGTAAGAACTCAAGATCAAAGTTGATCTGAGTTTCTAAGAAAGTTGATTGTTCCTAAAAAGGTGTAAAGCCTAAGATAGAAGTGAAGTTCGGACTTCTTTTTGTATATCTATAAATACCAGATGGGTATCACATTGTAAGGGTCAGCTAATTAAGAATTGGATTGGCTTAGCTAGTGCTAGGAGATAGAATTTTATAGAGTTTTGCAGAGATACATTGTACTAGATCTTTTTACAGTTAATAGAATTGCAAGTTTACAAAATATGGAGTTTGCATTGAATTGTGTTGTTTGATAAGGTTAATGAGTTATAATCCACCTGAATGCCAGTGATTGTGCTGAAGCATGATAGTTTCTTATGTGATGAAAGTCATTAGAAGAAACTAGGTTTAAAAATTATCTTGTTAAATTATCATTCAATTAAAGTTATTGAAGTCTATTGATCTATAGTTTTGATGATGAATGAATGTGTGTTGTTTTGAGATCTTGGAAATACTTGTGATATGCAAATAGTGGAATTGAATTAAGCACCAAAGATGTATACGATGGTACAATCATACTATGGGTTGTGTCATGCTATGGTTTTTGTGATCGGTTAAGAGAACATTCATTGTTAAAAATATATATCTGGATATTAGATAAATTTAATTCATACTTACCGATTTACCCCTTGGATCTATCTTTTTCTTTTATTTAAAACCCATTGATTTACAGTAACTATTTTGATAAAGAGAGTCATAGCTTGAATCCTTTGTTACCAGCATAGGCCCCTTGAATATTACAGTTGCATGAACCAATTGAGTGACATCAGACAGTTGAAAACCAGCTACTAGGACCTTGGGAGTTAGGCTACTACATGTTGTATTTCTCTTTCAAGAGAAATAGAGTAGAAATATTCTATTTTAGTGTTGTTTTGGTCATTTTAACCATCAACAGTTCCCTCCCACAAGTTAGGAGGTAGGCCCTCTAAAGGTAACACAGATTGTGAAGCTTAAAATTATTTTCATCACCCAAGATTTCCAAAAGGTGCAAGGGGAGATGATAGGTGCTTCTAGGGAGAAAATTATACTTGTGTGTTTCTCTTCACCCAACATCGCACAAAGTGCAAGGGGGGTGGATACGCACAAAAAATACACTCAAAAAAATCACACACACATTCATTTTAACCTTGAAAAGCATAATGAGTTCATTTTAATCATCAAATTGAAGTGTTGAGATTGGTTTTTTCAATTGTAACTGATATAGAAAAATGAGGATATGTGGGTTCAATTTTAGCCAACTTTGAACCAGGAATAACTTTAAGAAACCCCCCTCTCGATGAAGCTATAAAATCAGAGTGAATCTTTCCTTTTATTTGAAAAAATTATTAATTTTCCTAGGGAATCTTATGCACATTATTTAAAAATTTGTAAAATAATGGAGAATCTTAATGAATAATTGGTAAAAATAATAAACACAATGGAAAATCCTAGTGAATAATCATTAAAAAGATTAATTACAATGGTGAATCTCTCCTTTAAAAATTTGCATATTTGGTCACTGCAATTCCCCCATATTTTTTTTGGTTTTTGTAATATTGAAGTATGGGTTTGGGGATGGTAGCCATCGGTGGGCTCAAGTTGCAGCACCCCTTGTGGGGGTCAAGGGGGGTAGAGCCCCCTTCAGGGGCTCGAGGGGGTAACACCCCCTGGTGGTGTCTTGGGACAAAAACCTCGATGTACTCCTGTCGCAATACAAGCGAGCATAAATTCACTATAAACAATGCATTAGAGCACACACAGATTAATTATTTAAAAAAAAAAATACTAAATGAAAGTAAAATTGTTGCCATTGATTAAATTTTTAATTAGATGGTTGTAGGTTTATTTTGTGACCTATATACATGTTCCTTTTAAAAAGTTTGTTGAGGCCCAAATTTTTTTTTGGGCCACAAGATTAGATTTAATCATGTGGCCCACAATAAATTTCAGGCCTCAACAAGTCTTTTAAAATGAACATGCATATAGGTCACAGAATCAACCTACAACCATACGATTAAAAAGCTAATCGATGGAAATAAATAAAAGCCCTATTCAAAGCTAAAATATCTTTAAAATTAAATGGTAATTTATTATTAGTGGCAATATTACCCCAAAATTGATGGTAGGAGTATAATATTATTGGTGAATATAATTAATATTTGTAATTATAGTATAAACTTCTGGTGAATCAGTTCCAATGATGCATCGTTTAAAAAATAATGCATAGGAAAATTAATCGAGACAAAATTGATTTTTTGTAAAAACTTGGCAATTCAACATACTTTTTAGCTTGTATTATTCACCATTTCTAGAGGTTCTGATTTCAATTATTCGCTAATTGGTGAAGATTCACCACTAAAGTTTTCCCTACTTTGAACGTTAATTTTAAACCCAAAGGAAATTTAGTTGGTCCTAAAAAGTGAAGTAAAGCATCATAAAATGGGTTATAATTACCCCATGAGTGTAAAAACACTTGTTAAAATATATAGTTAAATGATGATATGGTCCTTCACTTCAAATTTTATTGCCCAAATCTACAAAACCAATAAGCCTCAAGGTAAACCCATAATAGTGGTGTATAATTTTGATGAGGAAGGAAATTTGTAAAAATGCTCACACATTCAAAATTTTATGTTTTTAAGGGTTTGTTCGAACTAGGGGGTTCACACGAACTGAAAAGAGGGGTTCGGTCGAACCCCTAATTTGAGCGAACACCCTTTTGCATGGTGGGTTTGTTCGAACCCTATGATTTCACATTCCCTCATGGAAAATTTAAAAAAAAGGGGGGTTTGATCGAACCCTACTTCGAACGAACCCACCTTCACCTTTTCGAGTGAAGGGGGGTTCATTCAAATAAGGGTTCGCTCGAACCCCTCTTTTTTGCCCTCCTCCCCCTCTTCCACCAAATTTTAGCAGATTTCTGCCCTTAGAAGCTCGAGTTGAGGATGAAAATGGAGGAGAATTCACAAACCCAACTAGAAGATGGTAGTCTTCAGAATGAGCTATCCAATGAGTTAAATTTTAATATGTTTTGGTTTTATCATGTATGTTTTTTTTAGTTTTATTGAACATAGGTTTTTCACCGAAAATTAAGCTCTTTGTTTTGGACATGTGGAAAAATAGAAAATTATCAAAATAATTTTTTTTAAAATATGTTGAGGCTGGGCATTGATGTCCTTGATCCATTAAAAAAATAAAATTGAATTTTAATTCATACAAAAAAAGTTATGTTGTATACAGCCCGCCTAGGTCTGAATCACAATTGGTTTGACTTTGAAACTTGATTAACAAAAAAATATTCAATAAAAAACTATGAGACCAAATGAAAGTGCTAGATATCATAGTTACAAATCTAAATTCAAAAAAAATAGAATTTTATTCTTCATACAAAAAAAGTTATGTTGTATACGGTGAGTGTCACTTTTAAAAAATGTTGTTTTCTAAAAAAAAACCATTTTTCGTGGGAGATGGAAAAAAAAGTGCAATCTGATTCCAAAAATTTTGAAAAAAATATTTTTAGAATCTACAGACAAAATGTGATGGTACTCTAGTTTGCATCATCTTCAAATTCCTCATGGTTTAGCCGCTATAGGTTCTCGAATATGAAGTTTTAGTTAAAAATAATAATTGGAGTGTCCAGTTTGGCCAAAAATTGTAAACCATTATTGTTGGATCACCCCTCAAAAACAAAAAACAGAAGTCAATGACATGTTAGAAACTAGATAAAATTAAAAAATAAAGCACATGTATAAATTTAGTTTATGTTTAGTTTACCAATAAATAACAATCCTGAAATCAATTGTGTTGTTGAATTTCATCAGATGTGTCACCATATCGTAAGTTTGTCACTATATTAAAAAATCAGATGTGTTTCTCTACGATAAACAATGACCTCAAGATTTTTTCCATATTAAATGCAACACTAAAATAAAATGCATGTTGCATGTATAAATAATTCTAGTGTCCTTATTTAAAATACATGGCGATGAATTTAATTATACGTCACTGAGTTAATTATGCATAACTAAAATTGAACCAAAGTGTGTCATAGTATAGTGACGCATTCTAGATGCATTGATGAATCTTCAATAGTGTTATTGAATTTGAAAACATAAGAAAAATGAGAATCTAAAGATAAATTTTCCATATTTGGTTAGTACAAACCTTCTTCTAGTGCCAAAATCTGATCAATGACATAGTATAGGTTAACTACACCTAATCCAGATGGATTCAAGGCATATTTAATCCACTAAGAATCAATCCCAATAAGATATTCAATATCAAGAAAATGAAGAAGCCATTAAAACTAGCATGATAAAATATGAAATATTGACAAACATCTATTCTAAGATATTGAAATTTATCCTATTGGGGGAGTGGTGTCGCATTGATGTAGAATGGTGAACCTTTCCCAATCCCTTGGATAATGAGCTTGTTTCAATTAGTTTTATTGAAGAAAAGTGATGAAACTAATGAGAGATGTGTGTCAGAAATGATGAAATAAATTTTAACATGATGAAAACTAAGATGCTTGATGTAAATGTATGCAATCTATGCTAAATGTGTACAAGATTCAAAAGATGCAAGTCCTAGATTCAAAATATACTAAATGGATGCAAGCTAAGTTATCAAGCCATTAATGGATTCTTAAGCTAATTATGTATGAAGATTAACCTAAAGTGATTTTAAACCTAGAACATGGATGCAAATGAGGGTGATTTTCAATAACATAAGTTTGCTATGAAATGGTGGATGCATATTCAATAGATACAAGGTCTATTTATAGAATAGGCAAAAAGAAGTCGATGGACAAGATTGAAAGAATCAATCAATGGTCAAGATGGAAAGAAGATGGAGGAATGGATTCCCATCAAGGGTTGAGAATGCAAGTTGATATATAATCAAGGGCTCAGAATCATACAAAGAAGCACACTTTCAAATATTTCTCAAGAAGTTTGTTGAAAGTTTGTTACAAATAAAAATATTCCCTTTTCTGAATGAGTGAAGAGGGAGAATATTCTCATGCAAGTGGATGAAGAAAATTAAAACAAAGTTTTAATGTGTAGAGGGGAGGGATATTCCATAGGAATATTCCTTTTTGGGGGAATTTAGGATTTAACATTAAATAATTTATTTATTTAATGAAAGGGGTGAGATTAGGATATTCAATTAAATAACTAGGATAACTAGGATTTATTTAATTAAATAAGAAGACATAAGAGAACTAATTAAATAATTTTCATTATTTGATTAGATAGGATGAAAGGTGAATATGATGGAGAGTGAATTAACCTAATTAGATTAATTAGATTAATAGGTGAAAATGAAGCCTTTAATAAAATAGCTAGGCTAATTCAATCAAACAATCGAAAAGAGGATGAATTTTAGGATGAAATGGTGTTAGTATATTATATTTGAGTGTGTGATATAATTCAAGAAATTTTTAAGTGTCTACAATGATCATGAAAAATTGGGACAATTTTAGGTCAATAACCTCACTAGAGATAATTTTGAGTTGAAACCAAAATTTGAAAGTTTGACATAAAAGAAATTGGATGTATGGAACAACTTTCAAAACTTCTGCTATAAGAACACATGGGTTAGGTATGCGTTGAGCCACATCCATGATAAGTTCATGTGGTTGGAGATTCCACACTTAATCAATAAGAAATCTATTAAAGTGGCTACTCTAGTTTATGTTCTAAAGGACCCATTCCAATGATGAAGAATATGAAGAATGAGATGGTTATGAAGCTCACTGGAGAAAATAATGACAAGTGTTCCCTTACATTAAAAGATATAGATGATTTGACAGTTAAATATGCATGATCTATGATGATCACCTACAAGGTATACTACACCAATATCGAGAATTATGTGTCAAAAATGACTATTCATAATACTCACCAGATGGTGAAAGAATGTTTGGACATAGATCTATGTGAGCTCCTAAGAAAACACTTGAAGGAGAATCTTCAAAAGAAAAAAGAGTCTCATTATCCATTTTGGCATGCTACCCTTATCATATATTTATTATTTTTCTTTCTCATGGAATTATTGGTGTGAAGAATGATGTATGGTTGGTAGTATTTCTATTTCAATTCAGATTTTGAAGCATAGATAATTAGGACAACATGCTATGGGGTTTCTTCAAGACCTTCAAAGGGAAGATGCAAGAAAGAGAAAGGATTCCTAAAAGTTTTTTTTGCAAAGTACAAGAAGGATATAACACTTATGTTTACTAAAGATGAATGAATTATGTAAGAAGTAGAACCCAAAACAATCTAGGTTCTAGAAATGGGTTATGAAGTAGGAGAAGATGTAATCACAAGTCTTGTAGATCTTATGCTGAGAAAACCAAGAGACCTTACTATAGATAGGTTTGGAACCTATGATGAGATATCTAGTGAAGTGCATTGGAAGCACAAGAAAAAATAAATAAAGAAAAATGTGGATAAAATGTATGCACAATTGGAATATATTGTTGGATTTTCCAAGAGGATTGTGAAGAATATCAAAGCCTCTTTTATGGATCTGCAAGGGACACCAAGCACTAGAAGGTCCACCAGGACTTCTACTCCCTCTCTAGCTGTTCCAGAAGCCTCCAAAACTAATTTTGTAGTTGGTATGAAGAAGAAAGCTATAACCAGCACACTTGTAGCACAACAAAAGGCTCCATAGAGGAGAAGAAAAAAAGAGCCACAAGGGAAAGATAAATTATTTATGATGATGAAGAGGAAATTGAAGAGATAAAATGTCAATTGATCTAGAAGAAGAGAATTTCACAAGTCTCCAGAGAAAAAACTAGTACAAAGAAAGCTAAAATTGATATTGTGGATAAAAAAAGTGAGGGAGAAATAGAGAAGCAAAAGAAGGAATTTATCATTCAAAAGAGAGAAAATGAATCTGGTAAAGAATAAAAGTATCCTAAGGGAAAAAGAAAGAAGGAAAAATCCCCTTCCATAAGGGAGCACAACCCTCTAAAACTATATTCTTTGTTTAATAGTATTACAAATTTTAGTCTATTGAAATAAACTACATGAATGTATCTAGATGAAAACAATGAAAATAAGGCCACAATTAAAAGGGTCATTACAAAATATATGGTTTATTTTGATACCAATCTAAGTGAAATATTAAGCCATCTTCTGCATAGCTTAAAATAATTCTTGGGCACAAGAAGACAAGAGGAATTCAATGAGAATGCAAATATGAGGAATTTTTCTTTGGAGAAGATTAGATCTTCTCTCATTGATGAGGATAGGGACAGATTTTCTCAGGTTTACGACACACAATTTAGAATGAAGCAAAGAGTCAGGACCTTGATGAGTAGGGATAAAGAAGACATAGAAAGGTTGAAGGATAAAACACGGTAATTTTTTTGATCTGGAAAAGAATTTAGGTATGTCTTTGGATGATGAGACTAAAATGTAGCATTATGAATCTTCTCCAAAAAATCAATATTGATGAACCTATTGAGAAAGATGAACAAGAGCATGTGTTTGGATTTGAGAGTGATCAAGAATATATGATAACAGATAATGCCCCTCTACTTGTAGAGTGTATATTTGAGGAAGATAAGAATGATGGTTCCCAGAAGAAGGATGAAGCATTAGTAGAACAAGAATTGCCTCTCCTGGAAGTGGAAAACAGTACAAAATGGAAGAAGAAGAAAAAAAAAGAACCTATAGAACTTAGAGGCATGGAAAGATGAAAAAATTCTACTTCTAGATGGTGAGAAAGTCGCAGAGGAAGAGAAGAGTGCATAAGACTACTTCGACAGTGGAGAATGGGAGAAGGATAAAGAGAAAATAGAAGAAGGAAGAACTAAAATGGTTGATGAATCCTTTAAAGCATCTGAGGGTTATTTAATGAGTTTATTTGATATACTATTTTTGTTCCAACTATTTGTGTCAATAGAGTTGCTACAAAGTTCTATGCAATAAGAATAGGTTGATATGGACAAAATATCTCCTTTGCACAAGTTACAACTTGGTGATTCATTTCATGCCTTTGCTAGAAAGAATATTTTATAGACTTACTAGAAGAGTCCAAAGATGAGAGATGAAATTATTAAAGTGTTGCAAGACTACATTTTTGGTGCCAACATTGATGAATCTTTGTCTGGCATACAACAACTCAAGCTCCTCCTTAATTCATTCAAGGAATATTCTACTAGCTTAGAGGAGAAGTTAAAGAAAAGTAATTGAATAATAAGATAAATGATAAAAGGTTGGTAGAGGCTTCTAACAAGTATGCCACATCACATGGTAAGCTACAAAGAAACTTAAAGGATATTCAAAATTGTGTTGAGGAAGCAAAAAAATTGTTTCATTTTTTCTTAAAATGGCCTATTTCCATGAAGAGCATAAAAGAATAGATGGACTCAAGTGAGTCTCAAATTGCTAAAGCCTCTAGAGTTTATGATCCAATGAAAGATGTAGATGGAACAACAAGAATAACAGTTGAAAATTTGCATGGTCAATTTTTCTAGATACAAGAGAAAAAATAGAATATAATAATGCAATACTGTTAGCTCAAAGATTTGGTAAGTGCTAGGCTTACTTCTTTGACTGGAATTTTGGCTAATACAGAGAAGATGCTACAACATAATCTAGTATCCGACTCTTTGGAAGAAGGTGAAGAGCTCCATCTGAAGCTTGAAAATCTATGTGGAATAATTGCCTTTGCTAAAAAGGAATGGGAGACAACAAGGAAGAATCTAGAGCCACACCTTGCAAAATTGAAGGTATCTAATTAGGGAAACCTTCCTTTCACAAGTTAAGTTGTACATTTTTTTTTTGTATAGATAGTTTTCCAAATTGAAATGTATATATGCAGATGTATTAGAAGAGTTTTGTAGTACATACATTTTTGGTTTTTTTTTGGATAAGGGATGACTATAAGAGTGAATTAGTAAGGGGAAGCTATTCCCATGTACATATAGACATGTATCTTCAAAGGGGGAGAAAATAGTAAAAACCTAAATAGTTTGATATTAAGGGCCCCTTCTCCCTTGATATCAAAGGGGGAAAAGAATAGAAAAGATTTAAAGGTTGAGTAGTGTTTCCATCAATGAAAAAGGGGAAGATTATTGGAAACTTGACTTGTTAGAGAGATTGTTGGAAGTTTTTCATTGAATATTCTGAGATGGAAACATGAGTTGAATTGAGAGATTGATGGAGATTAATGTAGATCAATATATGACAGTATATGGTCTTTTCATTGATGGTAACCCATTATTGTTGGAATTATATGGAAAAGATAAATAAGTGTTGGTCTGGTGAAGATCAGATGATTGGATAATTTCCTATGTTTGGAATGCAGTTCCCGTACTCAGAGAACCAATCTTTTGGTCCCCATTACTCTACCATGAAGAAGTTTTTTATGTCATTTTGAAGTAAGGATGGTGTATCTTGGGAAACTCTAAATCTAAATTTTCTTGATCTGATGTCGTCTGCAACTGAAGATAATAGTGACAGAGTATTGATCTAGATATTCCAATGTAACGGTAACAAAATGTATGATTGGAATGCTCGACATTCCACTATGGATGAATAGTTTGGTATGAAAATTTGTAGAAGCATTGGAGGATTCTTGTAGTATGTTTTATCCAAGTGGCAAGGTTTTTGGTTGTTCACGTGTCAAGTTGTGAGTGAATAGATGGTTCATTCTATTGTTACTTTACCTATGGTACTGACCTAAGTATTTTAGGTTGTCTAGAGTTGAGTAAAGTATGGAGAAATATTATAGGAATAATTATAGGTCATTCTGGCCTATCTTAATGTGTTATAATATTTGGTTCCATTCGCAAGGCATGTATGATTGAGTTTTGAGCTAACAAAATGAAGTGTTGCATGATACTTGTTTTGGGCTGACCTAATTGATGTTTTGGTTGGTTGTGATATATATACAAGTTTAATTCCTTTTGTGAACTATGTGAAATAGCAAAGATGCGAGTGAATTAAGTGGGTGTGCAAGATTCAAAGAAAATATGTGCAAATTTTTGTGGGGTGAAGAATGAAGTTTTTTAAGTCTATATTTTGAACTTCAGTGTAACTATATCTTTAGAATACATCAGATGCATTATTAATATTTCATATTTGGTAATGAGCCACCCTTTCTTCTACCTCTTTCTATTCCTAGCAATGAGCTTGTTGGTAGTGAGCCATTGACAGTGATCCTTTCTTCTTTTAGACAGTGAATCCACCAATTGTATCAAACTTTGTAACCGGTTACAATATCTATATTGTGAGCTAATTCTCACTATGGTTTTTCCATTTTTGGGTTTTTCATGTAAATCTGGTGTTCTTGTGTTCCTTGATGTGATGCATGCTTTCTATGTTCTATTTCATTATTGCAATTTTAATGTGATGCATTGAATGAATGTTTAAGTTATTAAGAATATTGATTCACCCCCCCCTCTCAATATTCTAGGTGTTTAACAACACCATCAAGCCATTTTTTCATAATAGAATTCCACACTCTTACCATTTACTATACACCAAACAATCTCATACTTATGAACATTTCTAGTTTTTAAAATCTATTTCCATATAACTAAGCTAGGAGGAGAGTAATAGAAGAAAGGAAACATTAGGATTTATTGTTCCCCAATTATTATGTTGAGAATATGAGCCCAATCCTTGATACCAAATACCAAATTCTATCTATATTTAGTGATAGAGGCTTTATTAAACTGCTTCAATCTTCTTAAAACCAAACCACCAAGGCTCTTTGGTTTGTAGACCTTATCCCACTTAACCAAATAAATTATATAAGTTAAGGTGGTCAAACATATGAGTTTTTTATATTTTTTAAAAATTGTAATAAAAAAATCATAATTAATTAATTACTAGGAAAAAATTACAAAAAAATATGCATCACATTGGGACATGAGTCCCCTACTTATATCTAAAATATTATAAAAAAATATTATCATTTTATTGTGGTTAGGGTGGTCAGACAGACACCTACTTCTTATTTTTTCCCTAAAATTTAAGTACTACTGCATTAAAATTAAAAATTTTCACGAAATAGATTAAAATAAAAAAAAAACTAGTAGTTTAAAAACTACATTCAATTTGCTATAGATTCTATTGTTACATATTTTTGAAATAATATAGATAACTTATTCAAATTTTTACGTCAAGTTGCCTAACTCTGATTTTATAAATTTTATTGCCACTTAAGGGTGTATTTTTTCCATGATGATCCTGCACATACCCCAACAAGGATATTTTGAAGGGAGGAATTAAGAAGCAAAAATGTAGCAGCTTGGCTCCGAAGCTTACCTTTCCAAACAACAAGCTTGTGTTGCAATATTTCAACAATATTAGTCCAATATGTGTTGAATAACAATTTATTAGTCAAAGGGAGACCAAGATACATTCTAGGAAGGAAATATTTTTAGTATCCCAAGATGTGAACCATCCTTTCCTTTAGAATGTTCTCTGAGTTGAAGAAGTATAATATAACTCTTTTGTAGTAGATATGCTACCAAACATCATTTGCATAAACCTCCAAGGTGGCCTTCCATATTTTGGCTTCAACAATTGAAGAAAATCTAAATAAAATGACATCATAAAAAAAATTGGTGAGATTTAGGGGAAAATAGAGAGGAAGCTCGAACTCCCATGATTTTATTAGAGGATCAAATTTTGGAAACATTTTCCCAGAGCATATGCGGTAAAAATGAATACATAAGGGGAGAGGGAGTCATGTTGTCTTAACCATTTTCCACTAGGAAGAAGACATAGGGGACACCATTCACTAGCACTGAATGGGTATGTGAGGAGATGCAAGAGAGAATAAATTTTAGGACCTTCTAACTAAACCAAATTATTTTAAGGATAGGTAAAGGAAAAGCCTAGACAAGTCTATCATAGGCCTTATAAATATAAATTCTGAGGAGCATACTGGGCCTTTTGTTTCTTCCATAAAATGGATTAGTTCATGGTTAGGGTAAGTGCACCAAGATGGTTCCCGAAAAGGGGACTTAAGTGGACAACTTTTTTCTGAAATCAGGAAATACTGACCTTGGAAATGAAATTGAGGATACTTAGACTCAAAATTTTGAGATGGAACAAAAAGAAGGATTCGAGTGCTCCGAGTTTGCTTTCTAAACTACTAATTTATTTTGAAAATGATTGAGATTAAGGGGTTCAAACGAGGGACGTACACAAATTGGTTTTTTTTTGTCAGAAAAACATAACATAGCAACTTTTGTATGACCCTCGTATGATGAACTTTTTTTTAGTATTTTAAAAATCGCAACAGTCAAAAGTTAGCTAACAATATGTAGTTGATGTACGATTTTTCTAATAATTTTTTAATGAATATTTGATTTTTTACTAATTTGTGAAGTGGACATATCCTGAAAATAGAATTTCGGTCGTGCTACCCCTACAAATTTTGGAAACTAATTGATTTGTTCTTTTTTTAATTTTTTAATTTTGTAGAATGGAGTCTAGTTTCTAAAAATGTAATTTATTTGAAAAATTGATGAATGGTTAATTTATAACGAAAAAAAAAAAACCAAAGTCTTCTTTTTGACAAAAAAAAGACATACAGATAAAATAAATTATGTATGAAAGACTTAACATTTTCAAAAAGTGAAAAAAATTACATCATTGGATAGATAAGAGATAACCCAACATTACCCATGTGCTCGATTTTTTCAATATTGAGCCACGTGCAATCCTGACAGTGAGCACAAACTCGATTATGAGAAATATGGTGGATTAATTATAAATGTGTCTCTGGTTGTTGGGAATGCCCTCCAAGCCTTTGGGTTGGTATTCCAAGGAAAATACCAAGCTTAAAGTTCGGTAATTCCCAAAGCAAGATATCACGTGAGCGCGTTATAACGCGCTCGCATTATATCTCACTTTTGACATGTTTTTTTCTTTTGCGGGGAACATGTCTACTAGCACATAACGCGAGCGTGTTATAACATGCTCGCATTATGTCTTACTTTATGTTAAATGCTAATATATTAATGTATACTAATATATTTTTATGTACATTAATGTATGCATGATTGTATGGATGTAAGATTATATGTACATATGTATTATGCTTGTATGTATGCATTTATGTATGTCTTTAGATGAAGGGAGAATTTAGAGAGTCTAGAGAGATGGAGAGGGGGTCAAAGTGAGAGTTTAAGAGAGAGGGAGTGGGAGAGAAGGGGTTGGATTGAGGGGGACTTAGCTAGGTAGGGTGGGAGGGATAGAGGGAGGGAGAGAGAGAGAGAGGGAGGTCAGAGAGAGAGAATTGAGGGAGAGGGAGAGAGAGAGAGAAAGAGAAAGAGAGGGTTATGTAGGTAGGGTGCAAAAGGGAGAGACTTGAGAGTGTGAGAGGGAGAGACTTGAGAGTAGTAGAGAGGGAGTGTGAGAGAGAGGGAGGGTGAGAGAGAGGGAGTGTGAGAGAGATGGAGTGTGAGAGAGAGGGAGTGGGAGAGAGAGGGAGTGTGAGTGAGAGACCTGAGAGAGGGAGAGGGTGTGAGAGGGAGTGACCTGATAGAGGTAGAGAAAGAGGGGGGTGGAGTGAGAGGGACTTATCTAGGTAGGGTTGGAGGGATAGATAGAGAGAGGGGAGAGAGACAAAGAGAGAGTTACCTAGGTAGGTTTCCAGAGGGAGAGACCTTAGAGAGAGAGGGGTGGGAGGAAGAGACATGAGAGAGAGGGAGAGAGTGGGATGGAGTGGGAGGGACATAAAGAGAGATGGATAGAGGGAGTGAGAGAGGGTGGTAGGGATTGATTGAACAAGAGGTATGCAGAAAGAGGGAGATGGATAGATAGAGACAATTAGAGAGGGTGGGAGGGAGGGAAGGAGGGAGAGGTGAGATGTATAGATAGAGATAAAGTGATAGGGGTTGAGGGTATAGGGTTGAGGGATTAGGGTGGAGGACCTATAGGGTTGATGGTTTCTAGGGTATTAGGGTTTAAGGTTTGAGGATTGATGGAATAGGTTTGATGGTAGAGGGTATTTGGTTGAGAGTATAGGGTAGAAGGTTTAAGGTTTAAACATTTCGGGTTGAAGGGTTTGGGGTTAAGGGTTTAGGGTTAAGGGTATAGTTTTGAGGGTATATGGTTGAAGGATTAGGTTCAGGGTCCAATGTAAGGGGTAGAGGGTTTAGGGTTTAAGGATTGAGGGTGTAGGGATCAAGGGTTGAGGGTTGAGAATTGAGGGTTGAGTGTTTAATGTACAGGGTAAAGGGTAGAGGGTTTAAGGGTTAAGGGTTGAAGATTGAGGGTTTAAGGTATAGCGTCAAGGGAGTAGAGTTGAGGGTCCAATATATAGGGTAGAGGTTATAGGGATTGAGATATTAACGGTTGAGGGATTAGGGTTTAGGGTAGAGAGTATTGGATTGATGGTAGAGGTTAGAGGGTAGAGGGTAGAGGGTAGAGGGTAAAGGGTTTAACAGTTTAGGGTTTAAGCGGTTAGGGTTGAGGGTCGAGGGTTTAGGGTTGAGTGTTTAAGGGTTCAGGGTTTAAGGGTCAAGAGGGTTGAGGGATTAGGGTAGAGAGTTTACTAAGTTGGTTTAAGGGTTGGGGGATTAGGGTTGGGGGTAAAGGGTAGAGGGTTTATGGGTTAGAGTTTAAGGGTTTAGGGTTTAGGGATGAGGGATTAATAGGTTATAGGTTAGAGGTTATAGGAGTTGAGGGATTAGGGTTTAAGGGTTGAGGGTTGAGGGATTTAGAGGGTATAGGGGTTGTGGGATTAAGAGGGTATAGGGGTTGAGGGATTAGGCTGTAATGGCTGAGGGTTGAGGGTTCTGGGATTAAGAGGGTATTTGAGGGTTGAGGGTTTAGGGGTTGAGGGATTAGGGTTTAAGGTTAGGGTTTAAGGGTTGAGGGATTAAGAGGGTATAGGGATTGAGGGATTAGGGTTTAAGGGTTGAGGATTGAGGGTTGAGGGATTAAGAATGTATAGGGGTTGAGGGATTAGGGTTTAAGGGTTGAGGATTGAGTGTTGAGGGATTAAGAGGGTATAGGGGTTGAGGGATTAGGGTTTAAGGGTTGAGGGATTAAGGGGGTATAGGGGTTGAGGGATTAGGGTTTAAGGGTTGAGGTTTGAGGGTTGAGGGATTAAGACGGTATAGGGATTGATGGATTAGGGTTTAAGGGTTGAGGATTAAGGGTTGAGGGATTAAGAGTGTATAGGGGTTGAGGGATTAGGGTTTAAGGGTTGAGGGATTAAGAGGGTATAGGGATTGAGGGATTAGGGTTTAAGTGTTGAGGATTGAGGGTTGAAGGATTAAGAGGGTATATGGGTTAAGGGATGAGGGTTTAAGGGTTGAGGGATTAAGAGGGTGTAGGGGTTTAGGGATAAGGGTTTAAGGGCTGACGATTGAGGGTTGAGGGATTAAGAGGATTTAGGGATTGAGGGATTAGGGTTTAAGGGTTGAGGACTGAGGGATTAAGAGGGTATAGGGATTGAGGGATTAAGAGGGTATAGGGGTTGAGGGATTAGGGTTTAAGGGTTGAGGGTTGAGGGATTTAGATGGTTTAGGGATTGAGGGATTAGGGTTTAAGGGTTGAGGATTGAGGGTTAAGGGATTAAGAGGGTATAGGGGTTGAGGGATTAGGGCTTAAGGGTTGAGGGTTGAGGGAGTTAGAGGGTATAGGGATTGAGGGATTAGGGCTTAAGGGTTGAGGGTTGAGGGAGTTAGAGGGTATAGGGATTGAGGGATTAGGGTTTAATGGTTGAGGATTGAGGGTTAAGGGATATAGACAGTATAGGGGTTGAGGGATTAGGGTTTAAGGGTTGAGGGATTAAGAGGGTATAGGGATTGAGGGATTAGGTTTTAATGGTTGAGGATTGAGGGTTAAGGGATAAAGATGGTATAGGGGTTGAGGGATTAGGGTTTAAGGGTTGAGGGATTAAGAGGGTATAGGG